>JARVGW010000136.1:13443744-13479791 GCA_031762495.1 Anablepsoides rubrolineatus
GTGCCAAAAGGGGCGGCGGTGTCGACGCTGCGACGCCCGGTGACGTAATTTTCGTCATGAAACTGCGACAACCCGTGTCGACGTCGGCAGTTCGGAGCAAGTATGTTTCCAGCTTTAGTGGCAGATTGTGTAGAAAGGCATAAAGAGAACTTGTGTTTATCTAATGATTAAGAATTATAACCATCATAGTAGCTATATCTGGTCACTCAATCTACAGGTAATATTAAACATACCAGCTGGAACATCTGTGATGATGCCCACACTCTGCAAAAGAGCCTCAGCTTCTCGTCTTTTTTTCTCCAGGTCGGAGTCATCCTGCTGCAGTGCAGCTTCTTTTAGCTGTAGGTCAGCCTGGAAACATAATGCACCAAAGATAAATCAAAGTGACAGACATCAACATTAATCTCAAAATGCAAAGATATATACACTTTTCTCATAACCAGACTTTCTTATACATGTTGTCTGAACTGTATTATTTCAAGTAAATTTTAAATTAAATTATGTAAGGTAAATTTACTTTCTTGCGCTCCTCCTCCTTCCTTCGTTTCTCCTCTCTGATTTGTGCCAACCGTTGCTTCTTCCGTTCAAGCTCTGCTTTCAGCTCACTTTTGTCAGACATGATGCCACAGCTGTGTAAAAACAACACACACATGCTTAGCTCTATTTTTCATCATTTAGGAAAATGCACTTAAGCTAAAACTTGTTGATGAGATTATTAAGTGGAAGTTGACATCAAGCCTTAAAAAACTAAGCATCTTCTGATGACTGATAATCTTATTTCAGATCAACTTATGAATAAAACTACCAGACTTCCCTTTTAAGTTTTCATCAAACTAAAACTATTATTGTCTTTTATATTTTTTTCTGTGACAGATTGAAATAGTTTGTACTTACTTATAAAACTTTTTTTCCTCAGACACAATGAGTTCAGGTGTGACACCAAATATATCACTCAAATACAATAAGAATTTTAAGTAATAAACTTTGTTTTTAAATTAATTTAAGAATTATAAAGTACTGACCATGGTCTTCAGCCAACTTTGACATGTTTATATTTGGCTTTAAAGTAGTCAAACTTTATTGCAATCTTTTAATATGGCCTTGAGACACAACTCCATATTGTGATAATACAACTTCTTTTTTAACTGAGTCACCTATTGATCCAATTTGTTATTTCCTAAAATTAGGTGGCTTTTGTATGCATAAATAAGTGATTTATGTGTAAGATTCCCAAAATAACATTTTTGTGCGTAAAAATACAAAACCTCACAAGCTGTATTATAAAACTACAATTTTCAGTATTTTATTAGGCGCTGTCCAGTGAAGCTAACAGCAGAGCCCCACCCTTCAGCTGCTACAGTTCATCCAATCCATTCAGTAGGTGGTCTAATTGTTTTAGAGACTTGTCTTCAATAACTTAAACATAGGAACTGAAACGTGAACTATCGATAAAGTATTATCTTACCTAAACACTCTGAATTTTAAGACATTAACCAAAGGGCCTCCCCTGCTAGTGCTAACATTAGCTTTTAATGTTTCATGGTTAGACACGGAGCTAAGTTAGCTTCACTTACTATTCAACCTAAATAATAGTAAGTGATACAATGTCATGTGTAACTTAATGTAATGCATTGGTGGTATTATGCTTATATTATGCCACATAAATAAAACATTTCAACGTACTTCCTTGCTTGAAAGGCTAAGTTTAGTTAGCAGCTAACCGGTTAAAACGCAGTCATACGGTTAACTCTGCGAAAAAAGCCAAATAAAAACCCAATTCAACTTTAAATAGTGATGAATAAATATACAATATTAAGACAATAAAGTTACAACAGTGTTAATAATAAACCCCTCCCAGAAAGCAAACCTTGTAGCAGGTGTTCGACCACTGGAATAAACACAAAACAGTACTGGCTGCAAATCCAACTACAGGTACCGGGAAGGGCCAAAAAGTTAAATATAATAAATATTTCCTCTTTCTGCTGTACATTACAAGGCAAGACACAATAATAACAATATAAAAATTTATTACAAAATGTGGGGAAAAAAATCAGCACAAAATATAAAATCCAAAGATTCAGAAAATATACTAATAATTTTCATGATTACAACGTGTCAATAAAGCCTACTTTAATAATATCTTTATGATGCTGTATGTAGGTCATCATTATTTAAATAGACATGAAACAATAAATGTAAAAAAATAAGCTTACAAAAGTCCTAAAAGAAGTAATTATATTAATATAGTTTTTCCTTTCAACTCTTACTCTCCATGACCAGTGTATATTGTGTTATCATACATTTATAATTTGTGAGGTACTGTATACAATATTTTAACCACCCCTAATTTCTTTATATTTTGTTTTTAAACAGCCAGACTTTCATGTAATTGTTTGGTGTGGTCTTATCAATAGTATTTCAGGCTTTCTGATGGGTCATTTTTAAGTTTGGTTGCTTTTTCAATAATTTGCTGTCTGATTCATGTTCTTGACTATATTACATGTTGTGCAATGTGTGCTTATAGAAATGAAAAATATGAACAATTGGAGCACAGAAGAGGAAGTGACAGTGACAGTCCTTAAATCAACTATTGCCATCATAAAAAGTGTCTTTAATAAACAGACCAAGAACCTGACACAGAACATAAGATAGTATTGTATGTTAAGTTCACAGCTCATAACTGCTTGGAAATCACCTTATTGAGGCTAAAACACTTAGTATTTTATCTAATTCAACAAAATAAATGGGGGAAAGTGTTTTTTGTGACATGCTGCTAATAATAAAGTGCCAACAAATCTCAATTTAATTTCTTATTTGCCAATTATTGTTGACACAGCACTGATTCATCCCTTGAGTTAAGGAATGTTTCATGTCCAAATGATTCATAGGACAAATTTGAGAACATTTTTAAAAAGGGGAAAATAAAATGAAGAAACTTCCTCTTGAAAAGGTTAAAAGCAGTGGCCTTCTTTAATTTATCTAAGCGTCACTGGTGGTTTGGGTCAGAGGTCTGACCTTAAAATTATAAAAGCAACTTGGAATCGTTGTGACAATAACTAAACAAAAAAAAAAAAAGAAATTAATATTTCAGAAGATTCTGAAAGAAGGAAAATATGTGCATTCCTGAAGATTTTAAAAGAAACCTAACTTTAATACAAAGAAACTTGAGGTGTCTCAACATTTAACTCTGTTTTATTTTTACTGTTTTGTGCATTTAATCATTAGTACTGTTAATACTTTTAATCAGTCAGTCTGGTTGTCTTTATTACTTCTCCTCCTGACATCTCTGTCGCTCTCAGCATCAGTCAGTTCAGACAAGGCCGGACCAACTTTGGCATTGTCCTCCCCTCCGGTGTTGGTATGCAGAGAATGCATTATCTGGTCACTGGGGCGTTTCCAAGATGTTCGAGTGGCAATCCAAAGGATAAGGGCTCCAAAAATCACCAGAAGGAGTCCCAGAACGTTTACAAAAACTGCCTCTGGTGGAGAGTCCTTATACTTCGGGTTAGGCCTTTGTACAAAACAAGAGAAGTTAAAACCTGCACACAATATTTTATTTTATTCCAGAACAATCCCTTTACTTTTGTTTTGAATACTTACAGACCAAAAATCAGTTTCTCTGTGATGCCCATGAGTGCCACAGCTATGACGCTGGTAAAGAGAAAAAGACCACTGTAGACATGAATGGGCATACATGCTGCTCTCCAGGACACAGGTGTAGCTGGTATCAGGTAGAGGCCAACTCCAAGAACAAGCTGCTCATTGAGAGACGGGGAGCAAAAAAAAAAAAAAAAGCTTAAACTCATCAAGAATGCAATTCACCATGACTCAGTGCTTTTAAAACAAGCAGAAAGAGTTGAAAAATTGTAACATAACCTGAAAAATTAACTTAAATTCTTACTTTATGAATAATATTCCAAGCGATGAAACATGTATTTACCTGTAAACCGTACATTACCACTGCAGTAAGGCCCAGCCAGCTGTGCAGACTGTACATGTTGGGAATAGGAATTTTAGCGTTGTTGTGGAAGTCAAAAACTGCCACCATGGCGATAACAGCAAAAATGAAGGCTGTTAAGTGCAAGCTGGCATGGATGAACTTCATTGTAAGTTTGTTGTATTGCCATGTCCAGGGAAGCCTGTAGACGATTATGGCTGCAAGAGAGGATCAGCTTATTTTACATTTTCCCCACTTCAACAATAGAATTACTTTAAGTGAGATTTCTATGTTTGACAAGAACCTTTTTGATCAGCATTGAATTTAATTACAAGGCTACAGATCATATTTATACTTCATAATTTATATAGTATTATGCAAAAGTTTTAAATCACCCCCTAATTTGTTTAAACTTTGCTTTCAAGAAGTCAGACTTACTTGTAAACTTTTGAAGTGGACAATTCTTACACTTTATGAAGGAATCTCAATGTTTGTTTGTTTTTTTGTTTGTACTTTGGCTGTTTTTCTTTTTGTAACTCTGCTCAGGTTATTTTTATATCAATAGTTAATGTGTCATTAAAGAATTGGAAGCAGATGCCAATGCACATTTTTTTTTTCTACATAAAGAGCCAAAGTGACAGTCAATAGAGCTCAAACATTAAACTTACAAACTATGGCTAACCTAATGAAGGGATGCAACTCAAGCTTTTAGGTGATTTTGTAGCAGATTCAGCCTAGTTTGTTTACATTGACTGTAGACCAGCATTTCAGACATGCATTGAATACATATAGAAAAATAACTTTTTCAAACTGCACCATTTGACATAGTTCAGGATAATATTTTGCTATGATGTATTAAAGGACAACTCAATAACTTTCCACACCACTCTGGTTTAAGTTATTTGCTCTTGTGTAATTTTACCCCTTCCCCCAAGATTCTTTTTGTTTACATTCTTTGTGCAGCCTCTACTTCTCCTTTGCTGAAAGGGTTTGTTGTTCTCTCTCTTTAAAAAATAAAAATAAAATAAATAGTGCGCCATCCTACCTATCCCCTGCAAGAAAACAAATCCTGTGACAACCAGCACCGGATGCCAGTTGAATTCAGCCGCACCTCCATCCCAGCCCAGACCTTCCTTAAAGTGAAGAACCCATCTCAGCACGAAAATGATGGCGACGAAGCCCGCGGCTCCGGCAGCAGACAGAGCCAGCACGAAGTGTTTCATGTTCTCCATCTCTGCACGAAGGAGAGACGAACAGCACAGCAGCTGTTTTCTAAGTAACTACACCGAAAAACTTTCAGGAGGAGCCTGCAGAGGACGGAGCGTGGTCACGTGACCAGCTGTTACGTGAGAGGAGGGGAGGGGAGTTTTGTAACTTCTCTCTCACATTAATGTCTGAGATCAGGAGGGAAACACATTTATGTTTATGCTGTGTCATCCTCAACAGCCACCTTCTAGCTCCTTCCTCTGTGGAGAGACAACCGCAGTTAGAGCCTCAAATGATTCAGACTGAAGGGAGGAAGCTGAAAATGTTTGTTTACTCTGGGTCATCAGTTTGTGGCATGACGTGTTCCTGTTTTGTTTCATATGCCTTCACTAAAGTTTGTTAAGTCTCTGAACAATGGTCAGTGAAGCTCATGGATTTTGTATCTCATGTCAGAAAATGTTGGGGAATTTTGTAAAGGACAGTTTTGAATGAGATCAAATCTGGACATGTTTACCACTGCTGTGAAGAGTCTCTTTTAACAAGTCTGTAACTGAGTAAACCTAAGGGAGTTTTTTCAAGTGACATGTTGTCTCATTCTTGTCTGGTAGGGTTTTCTGATATTTCTTGTTTGTTTGTTTTTCCACAATGAAACAAATGTTTTCAGTTAGTGAGAGGTCTGGACCATGCGTTATTTAACACTGTCTTGCTGAAATATGCGAGGCCTTTCCTGACTAACACATCTGGATGGAGGCAGATTATAAAACCTGTGGATTATGTTATGACTGTAAAAGAACAGCCCGTTTGTAAATGGAAATATATTATGACTACTTCACATTAGGTACATTAGTTATTTTTTTACTACTGAATCATAAGGTCTGTGACTCCTGAGCTGGACAATCAAGCAGATATGGGTTCTTGTGACTTGATTGATTCTTGTGTTCATCCACACTCTGATCATGATTTCATTACTGATAGTAGCTGATTTGCTTCTGGGTCTGATTCTGCACAAATCACGAGCCAGTTATTTTTCCTGCTTTGTTTTGACTGACCCACATCTTCTACAGACTCTCTTGTACTCTGCTGAACTTCACTAAAGAATTGTTTAATTCTTGAGTATTGTGTAAGAAAGGATTTGTAGAACTGTGTAAATGAATAATATTGAGAGATTTGTGGGATGCATTTACAAAAGTAAGTCTCTGAAAGCCATTTAAGCTATTTCAGTAGTTTTGGATATATTTATATTTCATTTAAACAGCAGATATTTAACCCCTGCTGTAACTCACAATGTGGAAAAAAATAATCTCATTTGACATGATAAAAAGAAAGAATAACCTGGAAAAATACAACCATTTAATAGAGACGTTTTAACAATGTTTGACAATTACATATTTCAGAAGTTTAAAAAAATCATGAAGTCCTCTTCATAAAAAGTATACACTGATCCAAATTATATGCTAAAATATTTGTACATCATGAAAATCACCAGTTCAGGTGGTTTGGTCATCTGGTAAGGATGGCCCTTGATTGACTCCTTAGATAGCTGTTCCAGGCATGTCCAGCTGGGAGGAGACCCCTGGGAAGTACCATGGAATCCTCCCAGAAGAGGTCAATGTAGAAAGAGATGCCTGGGCCTCCGTGCTCAAGCTGTGGGACTTTGGAAAAACAGCAGACAGTGGATGAATAAATATGTCATGACAAAGAAAATCCCAGAATCTTAAAGGTTTAATGATGTTTTCAAGCACCTTTCAGAACCTGTTACTGTGTGGCGGTTCCAAGCTTGTAAACATGACAGCAGAAGCTGTTCTTTCTCTGTTCAATATGAACAATTGTATCTTTGTCAAAGCACAACACGTGTGGAAATGTCTGGAAAGGAGAACAAATCTATCAGTAATACACAGACCACTTAAAATAAAGCCAGTTTTTCAAATATATATTCAAGTCACTCACCTCATCCCAAGGTTCAACCAGATCAACCTTTCTCTGTAACGTCCCTGTTTGGTTATCATGCAAACGGATATGAGCTCTCGCTTCTTCTTCCTCCCCGTTAGTTACCACTGCAGCCAGAAGATCAAGCTCATCCTCACATTCCACCAATCGGAAAGTCTGCTTTATCAAACAACTGTTTGAGTTTTACAACAAAAAGCTTTGATGTCAAAGTTCAAACTGGTTTCAGAAGATTTGTTATTACAACCAAAGTGTAGTTAAGAAGCCATGTTGTCTCCTCTTCTACTGTGGGGCACGCCCCACTGGGTTGATCAGCTGCAGCAGAAGCATGCAGACTATTTAAGTGTCTGTTGACTCACTACTTCAGCTAATTTAGTTCTTAAAACTAAACCACACTAAAAAAAAATGCATACTTGCATGCTCAGGATTATAGCAAAGGTGTGTCTCTAAACATATTTTCTCCAAAAATTCACAAAGTTCTCTCTGTGAAAGTGTCAGTTTCACATATTTGTAGTTTGGGAGCACAAACAATTGTCTTTCTCCAAAGGGAGGCCTGACAGAAAAGGTTTAAGAACTACTGGTTTTAGACCAAAGTGTGTGGTCACATAAGCTGCAGGTATAAAGAAGGTCAGCATGTTGGTACCTCTTGACTTGAGTCATCATCCAGCTGATGAAATCTCCTCCTCACTGTGCGTCCTGATGTGACAGTGACTCCAGAAGGCTGCAGAAAGCATCAACATTTAATTATCAGTGTATAAAAAAAGCACCCATTTAAAAGAATCAGTAACTATCAAACATTACAGTGGCATTGTTTCGATCAGTCGCCAGAGAGAAATCTTCAACAATATTCGATGGCAGGGGGCTGTTTACTTCACCCACGATTTTTAGGACACTTTAATAAAAAAGAACAGTAAAACACAATTCTTTAATATGTGGGAAAACTTGTGGCTTGCAGTTTTAATTATTTCAGTGTTGACTGGAGCACTCACTTCATAGTGGTAGGTCCAATGTGGATGATTCTCCTCGAGTCGGCCGGATGGAAGAAGATTGCGTCACTCTCAAGACAGCAGCAGTTCATGTTCTGTATTCCATTTGTTGCCTAATTTTCATGAAAGCTTTTATTAAAGAATGTCCATGAAACTTTATGGCTTGCACAACTCAAAACAGCACCAACTTGCATAATGTTGAATTAAGGGTCAATCTTAAATTAAAGACTTAGTTCAGATCTTTTGAAGTGGAGTTCAGTGGAAAGGTTATGAACAATTTAGACAGTATCTTTCCTAGTGAAGCAACTTTAACAGCCTCAGTTTAAAGAAATGGTTTAATTTTGATCCAATTCATGAGCAATAGCTAGTCTGAGTGAAGCCAATGTCAATGTGGATTCATTGCTATCATCTTTTTGATTTAGTAGCAAACACTAACACTTCTTACAAACCTTGACACCATCCTTCAGTGTTGCATTAAAGTGTTACTCCAGCATAAACACTTAATGGTGAGAATCTTCAGACAAATCACAGTTCAAAATTATAGAGCTGCAATGATCAAATCAAATGTAATCTACAACATGTAAAATATTAAATGATTATAATTACTTCACAGAACCTCATTTCAATTAATCTGAGCTCTCACTTTAATTGGATTGATTAATGACCAACTGTGTGGAGGTGAAAGATGACAGTTTTAGTGTATCAAAGTGTTTTCATGTCAATCTTCATTATGATGTTTTACAACAACTAAAAGAATATATTTTTTTCCCTACAGAGAACTATTTCAGAACTTATTTAACTTAAGAGAGACATAAGTCTGTTTCTTTTAATAATGGACTCTGTAAACTATGTCTAAAATATTAAATAACCAAATATCACAGTATCACAATTAGTGGTATTCTTTAGACTTTAAAACTATAAAACAATTCTGTTGTAAAATGAAGAAGATTTTCTAAAAATACCAAAGTGCCATCCTTGAGGGAACAGATGTGGTGAGTCCCCCTCTGATTTTTTTGTGGTGGGGTGTAAATGAAGTGCCACGGGTAGCCGCCAATCTGGACACCGTTATTAGAGCTTGCTTCAAAAAGTACCGGTAGAGAATCTGTGACATAAAAGAAGAAAAAAAAAGATGACTGACAGATTCAGCGAACTATGTTAAAATAATAACACAATAACAAAAAACTACTTCTGGTCTCAGCTTACAAACTGACTCACCTGTGATCTGAATGTTAACTGGGATGCCAAATGGAAAATCTCCTACTTTTTTACCTCCAAGAGATGAACTCTGCTTTCCCAGAGTTATTGTTTCAGTTTGGTACTGAAAAAAAACAACATCAAATTAATCATGAACACAAACTTGCAAACAGCAAGGTCAACCAAATGTAAAACGTTTGATTCTTGATCAAAGTTTTTTTTTTTAAATGCAGTTTTCAACAAAACATAATAAAAACATACATACCCTTTGGACAATGTGTTCAAAGCTGTACAGTCTCACTTTCTTGTTGCTGTAAGACACAGCGAGGACCCCCTGAGACATAACAACATCAGTAATGCCACTTCCAAACCCCTGAAAAGAAAATCGTTCACACTTTAATAACATTCAAATCTCAAAGGCATGATTAAAATACCAAAACAAAAGCCTGCACACCTTTTTGTTGATCTCAATAATGCCCACAATTTGTAAAGGGAAAACATGAAAAACAGCCAGATACATAAATGTATTGTAAGAGATACCTGCCTGCAAAAACAGAAAAAAGGAAAATGTGAATTAATTCATCCATTCATGGCATCACAACACATTATAAGAAAATTAGTTAAATATAAAGTTTATATTACATGTTAAACTTTTTCACTTTTTCTTTTTAGTTTCAAGAAGTAAATTCATGAACTCTTCAAAATCAATTACTGCAGGTTTATGAGCATTTTTATTCTTTGTAGAAATCTAATTTCTCTCATAGATTGTGTGAATAAGCTTACTACAAAATACATTCCAATAAATGTACATAATAAAGTGCACAATTACCTGTCTCCCTAAAGGTGTTTCTTTGTTTTGAACAGTTTTAACATAAAATGTTTCTTGAGAAGAATTCCAGCCAAGATATCTACAAAACAAAATGATTTTGTAAGTTTTCAAACATCAAAATAAATGACTAAATGTGAATAAAATAGGTTACAATCAATCAAGATACTTGAAGTTGTAGTTTGGAGAGAGGTAAACACTTTGCAGCTCTTTTCCTGTTTCAGCTGAAAAGCGACGGAGCCAATTATTGGCTGTCAATGCCAAGAGGCTGGGATGATGATCTGTGGGGGAAGGTAACGTTTTTTCCTACAAAACATGAAAACAATAAACAAAACAAACAAACATTAGTCTCTGCAGTGGATTGTTAAAATGTGTTAATAGGAGGTCGTTCCTTGGTAAAAAACCTTGTAAGAAACTAATAAATGAAAGAGTTTTACTTACAAGTGGACACTGACATAGCAGGGCATCTTTAATTTTCTCCTGTTTGGATCTCTTAGGCAGTTTGTACAAACTTTGAGGCTCAGCATGAACACTGAAAATACAAAATGTGTTGTTGTTTTGTTTGTTTGTTTTGTTTTCAGGCATGTTCTGCCACAGGTATCTTCATGCATTGCCTTATATAAACAATGTGCAAAATAACTGTGCTTTAAAACAGAGTCAATTCTATTCACATAAATTTTTACTTATGAATAAACTATAGCCATTATCCAATAGTCTGAAAAATTAGGCCAATGTGGAGTGCATCAGGAAATACAAGTTTCAGAATCAGGACTATACAAAAAACAGTTCAAGTGAGATGTCTGTACTCACCAGCTGTAGCAGTTTTGGTAATTTTCAAAGTAGATGTTCCCATTCTCATACATTATTGCCGATTTTGAGGTCTTGCTCCATACTTTAACGAAACTCCTACTGTCCTAAAATGTGACAACAACCATGTAAAACATACATTTAAAAAGAGATAAAATATTTTAACACACTGTGTGTTCATCACCTGAACGAGGATGCCTCTGAAGATCTTTAAACAGCGTCTGTACAAACTCCCAGCATCTGTGATACCTCTGCTCCTCAGGCTCAGCAACTCAGCGGTATTTACGGTGCTCTTCCTCCTGTGTGGCGCCATCAGCAGGTCGACGTATTGCCCTACAGGCGGAGCTAATGCCCCAGCGTGACAAACTACAACTACAAGACCCGAACGACGCACAGGTAATACTTATAGTTCTCCAAAAATGTTGTAACTATGCGCACAGACTCTCAATAGCATCAAGTTATCCCCGCGATCAGAAAACAGCTCCAGCTTTAGTCACTAACATTGTTCAAAATGTGTATTTACCGAGCTATAAGGCATAACGGATTTTAACAAATTTGAGATACTTTTTGTAAAAAACATTCGTGTAATCCGTGAAAATCCATCTCCTTTTCCATTGACGTTGTTGCGTAAATTAGCAGTTAGCTTTACCATCCCATGGTTTACAACTGTCTTCTTCTACGGAGGAATTAGGCGCACGCTTCTCTCTTAAGAAATATAGCGCCACCGATCGATGGCTGATGGCTACTACAAATTATTATTACCCAAATATTTAACCTGCCTGCATAGTTAGTAAAAAGTAAAAAAATAAAAATAAATTAAATAAATGGGACGCACTTTAACATTGAGAAAAATACTCTGTATTAAAACATAATTATTATATATATATGTTTTTTGTTTGTTTTTCAACCTAAAATCTTGTTGAAAGCCTCATATTTGTTCTTATAAATTTGCACTCATTTACCACAATTATTTCACAATGTTATACATTTTGCTGATTTACTGTTCATGGTGTGTTAAAAAATCACAACATCGAACTGCAACAATAAAGCAGGCTAACATTTTAAATAAAAAAAAGGTTTTTAATATTTTGCCTAGAGAAATGAAGGTTTAAAAAATGTTGCTTCAAAAATGTAGCATAATTTAATTTGTCTTTTATAATTTATTTTCTTCCTTTTGTTGTATATATATTTAATGCTTGACTGTTTTCACAACCAAAAAGTGTTCCTAATTGATGTTTTATTGGGTTTTTAGGCCTTCATTTACCTTACTGATGTTGTTTTATAAAAAAAAAATGAACTCTTACTGCTTTTCTTGCAGAATAAATGCATGAAATGTGGAGCTTCTCTGCAGCCAAATTGGCTTCTGCCTTCTTTAAACTATCTATCAGATTAAAGAGCTGCAGTGGAAGACCTCTGGCTCCACTGGGCTCCAGGATTCTTACCAATCCAGATGACATCTTCAATCACAACATGTGGTTTGTAATATAATGATTTTCATGTTTACTTTTTATTTTAGATCCATTAATAAATGTCTAATAAATAAGGATACAGAACAAATTATGAGTGTTGTAGCTGAAAGTATGCATTACCTGTTAATTATTTAAGTAATGTTTTGTTTGTTAGGGATCATGTACAGTGGACAGAGCAGGACACTGAAAACGCACGTCAGAAAGTAGGAGAAAATTCCAGAATAAAACTCCCTTTAGCAGAACAAGGCATGACTCCCTTCTCTCACACACTACTTTCATTTTTTTTATTACATCAGGCTGGAATTGTGTGAAAAAAATATTTTCCTGATTTTTCGTCATTTAGGTAAATTTGACACAGATGCCTGCAAGTATTGGGACATGTTTTACGAGCGGCACCAGGATAAGTTCTTCAAAGATCGCAGGTGGCTGTTTTCGGAGTTCCCAGAACTGTTCCCTTCATCATGTGCAGAGGAAAAGAGCTCAAACACAAGCCACAGCGATCACCAGGCAGGAATCTCAATTCGAAGTAGATCCATGATGGACAAGGAGACGGGAGCCCCTCAACACAATGATCCCATTCACCAGCACAGAAAAACAGACAGGGTTTATGTTCAGGAAGCAACGCAGGAGTATAATGAAGCCGTCACACAGACCTCTTCTTTCCCAGGACAACATGCATCTTTCAGGATCTTGGAGGTTCAAAAGAAATTACATTTATTCATTGATTTTTTACATGTTTATACACACAGTAATCAATACTGTCATTTAACTACACCAGCTCAATTTAGCATTTTCTCTGCAGGTTGGATGTGGAGTTGGAAACAGTGTATTTCCTATTGTTAATACCATCAAGTGAGGAATATTTTATAAATTATAATGAATTTGTTTGATTTCTGGCACACTGTAAAAAAAAGACTACAACTTTTATCATCAGCGCTGCATTAAAATATATTGGTTTTAATAATAATATTGGACAAAGGGGTTCAGAGTTCCTCAGAACTGCAGTGTTTGTTGTTAGTTTATGATTTAAGAATTAAAAAAAATCTTCTATTTTACAGAGAAACAAACTCATTTTTATACTGTTGTGACTTTTCTCCTTCTGCAATTCAGCTGGTTAAGGTATGTATTGTAACTATTTAAAAATTAGTAAAAAATCATATATGTTTGCATGTTTTTTTGTCTGTTAGCAAAATATCTCATGAACCACTGAATGGATTTTAAATAAACTTGCTGAACGTAATCATTAGCAGTACTTTTACAACTGATTAACTTTTAAAGTCATCCTGATTCAAGTTGACTGACCCATCTAACTATCCTTAAAATAAATAAAAACTCTATAACTCTGTAACTTTTACAAATATTGACCCCAATTTTTGTCTTGTAGTACTTGAGATAAATCCTCAACACATATTCTGAGCTCTAACAGATTGTACAAGATTGTTTCATATTTATTAACTTTTTGGGGTGAACTCTGACCGTCTGTCAGCAAAACATTTCACAAACCAGTGGATGGATGGCACTTATAGAGTTCAAATAAAAACTTAAATAGTTTGTAAATAGTAAATAGTTGTTGCAATAGTTAGTTGCAAGTTTTTGCTGTTTTTATTTTGTGTAAAACCTAAAATGTTTGTAGCAAAGGGCTTTATTTTGTATTATATCTTGCATTATAAGTGACAAATTTAAATTGTTAAGACTTTGCCTGTGAGAAACTAGTTAAAAGAATGGTCACAAAGTAAATAAGTCTTTTAATGTAATTTCAGAATGAGGATTTTTTAATGTATTTTTTAAATTACAACAAAAGACCAAAAAAGTCACTCAGATCTGCATGCAAGCCAAATATGAGTTTCCTGGTAACTTTGTGTGACAGTGACACTTCAGAGGAAGTGGCCTAATTTATTTTCCTCTTTTAGGAGCATCCAGATTTCAACGACTCAGTGTGTCACGCCTTTGTCTGTGACATTTGTGAGGAGGTGGCCTCTTTTCCCTTTCCTCTACAGAGTCTGGATGTCATCTTGGCAGTCTTTGTGCTCTCCTCCATCCATCCAGAACGGTAGGTGACAACAAGCAAGAGCCCGATACTCGCAGACCCTCTCCACAACCCCACCTGTTTTTTGTATTTGTAAACATTCAAAATAACAATACAGGATAATTAATTTTCATTTGATTTGCAGAATGCAAGGAGTTGTGAACCAACTATCTACCTACTTGAAACCAGGAGGGGTGTTCCTCTTCCGTGATTATGGAAGATACGACCTCTCTCAACTCAGGTTTAAGAAGGGTGAAGCTAATTTGTTGTGCATTGTACTAACAAATTTATTTTAATGTCTAATATTGTCTTTTATGGCTATCAATTAAAATTTTAATGAAACTGGTTATTGTTTTTTTTATTTTGTTATGTTTTTGCAACCAGGACGGTGCTTATCAGACAATTTCTACACACGTGGAGATGGAACTTGTGTTTATTTTTTCACAAAAGGTACTGATCTTAATGTGTTTAGTGTTTGCAGACCCAACAAAAGCATACATTATGTTTTGGTGACTAGTGTAAAGTGGTTTGTGAGATATTTTACCAACAAACTGACAAACACACAGAGGCATAAATATAATTACAATATCATTACCCTGGATTTTATTTAATTTTGGAAGCTAAATCTACAATGAGAATAAAATTAGTCTAACTGTATGTTTGTTTTTTATTTCATAATTTCACAGAAGAGGTCCATGATTTGTTCACCAAAGCTGGACTGGAGGAAGTTCAGAACCTGGTGGACAGACGGCTACAAGTGAACAGAGGGAAGAAAGTTGCGATGCATCGAGTTTGGATGCAGAGCAAATATAGAAAACCATATTTCTCTTCATAACACCAACTATGCACCCCTCAGTGAATAAGTTTCATTTGTTCCTGAAATGTTTTATAAAATGTGTACTGCAACAAAATGAGTTTTAGGCAATAAACTAATAAAACATTTTTTAAATCAAGATTTACAGTGTGGTGTATTTGTTCTATTGAAATGTATTGTTTGAGGAAAAAGGTTAATGTAGTTTATAGATCATTGATATTTTTTTGTGAAACTTTGCTTGTCATTTTAAACAATGCCTAAGACTCCTAAGTAGAATTTGTGTGTATTTATTTATTATAATAAGCAACATGAAATATGAAAGTGTCCTAAATAATAATACAACTTTGATTATTGGACTTTTCCCCCTTTATGGTGCCTTGTGATGATGCTTTTGACGATATTCAAAGTTGCATCAGTTCATGTTTTGGGTTGATTTATAAATAAAGTTATCAATCATGATTTTTCACGTTGTCACACGCGTTCAGAAAGCCTGAATCATCCTCGCGATAAGAAGAATTTTGCACACGCGCTGCGTGACGTTTCGAAGACGGAGAGAGAGAGAGGTGGCCCCGGACGCTGTGCTACTGAGGTGTGAGGAGGTTCGTGCCCTGAAAAACCGAAATAATTCCCCAATTTTCACTCACTGGCAGCCGGAGTACCTGTGTAAATGAAAGAAATAAGGTACGCCAGTCGGTTAATTTCCCAGTCTGTGTGAGCGCGCGCGCCGCAGCATCGAACAGATAAAAAGTAGCTTGATGAGAATCCAAAGTAGTGGAACTTTGGAGGGGACGCCATCTTTGGTCCCAGCTCTCCACGTCCCCAACACGGACTGTGTTTTCAGCAGCATACCACGGCAGAGCTGAGAGGCCTAGGAAGGTATCGTGAAACATCTTAAAAACCTACGTGTCTTTTCTATGTGCTCGCCTGTGTCATTTTGCGCAAAACAAAGCGAAACGACCGCAAACGGCGGAACAAAATCTTGGTAGCGCAAAAAAGCTGCTCGTTAGCGAACATTACAGGCAGCTCCAAAGTCCATTCTAGCCGGATCGGTTAGCTGGTGGTAGCACCGAGGCAGGACCGTCTCTTAGTGCTCAGGCCAGTGCAGTAACCTTTACACAGATAATAACATCATGGCGATGAGTCTTTGCGAAGGAACAAGGGACTGAGCAGTCGGTGCATCCTTTTATAACGCTCGAGAAGCACGCTAGGAAGTCAAACACTTAGAAAAGAAAAGGAGATTTGTCAAAGAACGAAACTGTAAATACAAAAGAAGCAACCAGTTTCTGGAAGTGGTTTATGTTATATCGCGACACTCGATGTAAAGGTGTGCACCGCATCGTTAGCGAACCTTTTGTGTTTTTTGCTTGGAGTGTTTACACACAGTATGATGTGGAAATGGTGTTATTTTACCATCTTATCCGTACAGATGTGCCTCAGATCTGCTTGTAACATGAAAGTATGCATTCTATATGAAGCATATTTGTAGGTTATCATTTTTGCTTTAAATGCTAGATGGTTGGAAGCCCAGTTTGACCTTTTCTAAGTTTGCTAAACTGTTTGTGCAGCTGGTAATTCTGTGCAACACGCCGAATATCATGCAAATGTTCTGTTTGCTATGTTATATCCTGACAGCAGCTGTTCTCCAAATATTGCATATGTGGATTTTATATTTGGGAAAACTGCTGCCTTCCTTGTTATGAGTGCACAACACACACTGATTTACAGAAATGATGGCTGCCTTCATCAGTATGTCACTTTAAACGATTATAAATGGAAGCCTGTTTTTCAGGCTGCCAATGAATGAACCCAGTCCTACACCCAGTTATGCCAGATAATGGTTTAACTCTCAAAGTGTCTGCTATAAACAGGTGGTCACTGTGCTGAGCAGCATGGAGTTAAAATGACATCCACAGTCTGAGCTGTAAGGGTTCAACCTCTTGCTTGTGCAGGGGCTTGAAAATAGATAACATTTATGCACCGAGGCCTTCATGTTTGAAATGTAAGGAAATTCTTGAGAAACACCAAATTGTGCTGTGAGAAGCTGGCCTCAGCTTTCAATTCTGGTTGAAATGCAAGTTATGACAGTGTGACTGAATCAGATCAAGATGGCTTGAAAAACACCAGAATTGACCTCTGAAACTTTTGGTGAATACCTCAAACAGCTGCTGTTCGTTAATATTGTAGTGTATTTTGAGAGCATCATTAATGACTCTGAATGTATGATTTAGAAATGCATGTTATTAGTCTGAACAAACTGATAAATAGACATTTGGTTAATGTTTTCCATGCAATGCACAGTTAATTCAAGTGTTATTCTTGTGATTATATTGTAGGTTTCTACAGGTTTCTTGCTACAGGTTTGATTGGAACAGAGATGTTGCGTGGAGATGAAACAAGCTTATTTTGTTGGTTTTTTAGGAGGGGGAAGAGAAGGAATGGTTAATAATTGTTTGCAACACTTGTCCTATTTACTCAAAGGTTGTAATTGCTAATGCACTTCTTGGGCCTTATCAGGAAAAGATGTTAGCAAAGGATTGTTTTCATTTGACAGAAGAAATTTGAACAGATTTTCTGATTTGGGTGGCTGCAGTCACACAGAGATGATGATTAAAATTTGATGTGATAAACTGGGACAAAAGGTTAGCAGATAAATGGGTCTAAATCCACAGATTTACTCTTATTTTATCTCCTGGGGGAGCTTGAATTCAAATTGTAATTTTCATTTAGTGCTTTTTGTATCTTCTAGTTAGATTTTAGACAACTTAATGTAGTCAGTGATTACATTTAAAGTCAGATAAGTACTAATTACATGCATTTCTCCTTGTGTAGTGCCAGATCTCTTTCAAACCTTGTTGCCTTTAATGTTCTGACTTTTACAAAGTGTATTTGATTTTGATCATTTGACATCTTTAAGTTAACATTGGATACAGAAAGTGTTAAATCTTTTAATTTTATTTTGTATAAACAAATTAATCCAAACACAACTGGTGTTTAAAATTTATCTGTTTTTTAGTAGGTTGTAGAGTTGAGCAGAAAAGATTTGATGACATGACTCACAATAAAGCCTTTTGCCTTTTTAAGTGCTTTTCAGAAAAATAATTGCAAGTCTATTTAATAAGTCTCGTGTTGTTTTACCACCAATTTCCCTTAGTTTTCCTGGGTTAAGCACCTAAATGGGTTTTCTGTGTGCATAACCTGCTAATGCTTGAAAGGTGTAACTAACAATTTGTTTTTTAATGCATGGATGAAAGTACTTTTCAGCTGCTTTGGTAGTAACTTTCTTTCTAGTGTCTGAACTTGCTGTACAACACCAAGATCTGAGGTGGCTTGTAAACGTTAACACGGGACCACTCAGACAGATACTAGATCAGCTCTTGAATCTAAGGCTGCACAATATATCGTTAATTTATCGTCGTCGTGATAATAACCCATGTACTATTCAATCATGTAGCAAAAAACTGCATAAACTGCAGTAAATGGCTGGTTTAAAGAGATATCACATCAGGACATAATCACTTGGTCAGTGGGTTTTTCTTTTTTAAACTGCAATGAGAGAAATGTTAGTTGGATTTAGGTTTTTAACTTTTGGTTGGAATTATTGACCTTATTTTCAGATGTTTTTAATATTTGTTAAAAAAATAATACAGTAAGGGGTCATTTTTCAGTATTTTTAGAGCATCAGATAATGTATTATGGTGGTGTTTTAAAGTCATTAAGAAACTATTGCATTCAGTTTTTTGTTTCTCTTCTAATACAGCAGATGTGTCTAGTTGGAATGGAATTGTTTTTGTTTTGTTTTTTATTATTGTTTTGAACTCAGATCAGTAAGACATCAACACTGCACACTTAAGTATTAGTTCATTTATCGCATGCAATATTAAGAACTGGTATCTCACATTGCAGGTTTTCCTGATATTGTCCAGCCTTAATTGAACCCATTCCTGATGTTACTAACGGCTTTTTGTAGCCTGGTGAAAAAAAAGAATTTTTTTTTATTATCATATTTGTCATCTTGATGTAGATTTTCTGTAACACAGCTGAGTAGTTTAGTCTAGTTATTTTGGTCTAAATAGCCAAAATCAAGTCTGTGAGAAAATTTGATAAAATATGACATTTTTAGTGTGAATGGCATATTTGCTCTCTTATAACTAGTAATAATTCTGTATTTTGTAATGTATTGTGAATTACAGTTCAGCTTAACGTGGCCTGCATGCTCTGTTTTGCTCAGTCATCTTATCTTTTTTGACTTGATGCTTATTTCTAGCTGTTTCAAACATTTTTCCCATATGTTATGTTTTTCCTCTCTTAAATGGATTTTAATAATCCCTACCTACTAAAGGATTGAATACAGTGCCGAGGCTCTTTAGACTTTCAAAATGGTTGTCTCATTAAAGCACAGATTTAGTGTGCAGGCACCTCTGTGACTGCAGCAATACCGAAGCCCACAGAGCATTTGTATCATCCCCATAGGAGCACAGCGTTTAACATTGCCTAGCAATTGAAATTATATATATTTTCAGATACCCATAATGAAAATATTTGTGGGGGAGAATTGCCCATAATCCTATGTGCTAAATTTTGAGCTGTCTGCTTTTGCATTCTTCGATTATTAATAGTAGGTTTCAGGTATAAGTTTCTTAGCATTAAGAAGAGTAGATTGAAATATATATTTTTAAAATACCACTCAAGAAAGAGAATAAATTTAGACTTCAGTACCTGTTCAGATTTAAGTCACAGGATTCAGCTCTGAAGCTCACTGGGATTTAGTCATCTGCTCTTGACTGAGAGGGGGTTTTGGATCTCGGTATAACTGTAAAACTCTCTTTCATGCAGGCACCATGGATGAGCTGCACAGCCTGGACCCCCGGAGACAGGAGCTGCTCGAAGCACGTTTTATGGGTGGGGTCAGTGGCAGCACGGGGGGCAGCACCTGCAGTACAAGCGTGGGAGCCAAAGTCAGTTGGTGTTTACAGATGTCCCCATGTTTGAGTGTAGTTAGTTTATGAGTTTTAATGTTTTAGTAATATGAAGTGAAATAATCTTTAATGTTTTTTTCTCTCTCTAGGGATTGACCAACAATGAATGTTCAAATCATAGTTTTGGAAGTCTGGGATCTTTGAGCGATAAAGAGTCAGAGGTAAACATGAACAACACTTCCTTGACTTGTTTGTTTTGACTTGTGTTTGGCACATTCTTCTTTTGATGATATAGCAGGGTTCCCCAATGAGTATTTATATGACAAATCTGAAAAATAAATGTAATGATATTAAGGGGGGTGTTCTATGAACTAGGGGTGTCCTGATGCAACTTTTTCACTTCCGATACAATACCGATATTGCAACTTTGAGAAATGGTCGATACCGATTTTGACCTGATACCATAACAGTAGGAATCACACACTTTTACCTATTTTGTAGTGTGAAATCTTAAAGTCTTGATCAAGTCAAACAGTGAAAAAGGGTAGGTATGAGAAATATTGACCCATTTATTTTTAACCAATGGATCACGTACATTTTAAACTGAAGAACATTCTACAATTTAATAAAATGAATAAAATAAATTATAAGACCCTGAAAAATGAAACATAATGAAAACAAAATGTACTTTAGTTTTAAAGTGTAAAATAACCATTCAAAATTACTCCAGTTATTTTATTTTACTATCTGTCCGCCTGCTGCTGCTTAATGGTGGGAAAAACTGAAGGTGGGGACAAAACAAAACCCCACATTATTGTCCAATGTCCATCCATCCATCCATCCATCCATTTTCTGCCGCATATCCGGGATCGGGTCGCGGGGGCAGAAGCCTAAGCAGAGAGACCCAGACTTCCCTCTCCTCAGCCACTTGGGCCAGCTCATCCAGGGGAATCCCAAGGCATTCCCAGGCCAGCCGAGAAACATAGTCCCTCCAGCGTGTCCTGGGTCTTCCTCTGGGCCTCCTCCCAGTGGGACGTGCCCGGAACACCTCACCAGGGAGGCGTCCAGGAGGCATCCTAACCAGATGACTGAGCCACCTCAACTGGCTCCTCTCAATGTGTCAGTTGTCCAATGTCCAACTGTTTAAAGTTAAGAGTCCACAGCTCCAATTTTACTGACTGTGCCCAAAATAACATGATCATTGCACTTAATCTTCACTAAAACAAGTGTGTAAACAGATTATTGCTGGATAGAAATTCTGGTGCAGAGTCAGTGGACTAGTGCAACGGACTGCTTATATCGGAGTGCTTATATCGGAGCTTTTTTATGCAGTCCAATAAAATCCGATATCCATTTTTTGGCTGATATCGGACCGATATCTGATATCAATATCGGATCGGGACACCCCTATTATGAACTAAGATGTCTTGAGTAAAAAGATTTAGCCTCTGGTGGAGAACTGAACAGTCTCCTGTCACCAGCACAGACGTCATCAATTTAAAATAAACTGTTCAGATCTGCACCTTTTATTTAATGAGTTCTTTTTGTACCTATACTTAAAGTTTCACATAGTTGGTTTAGTTACTCGCTTGCTGTGACACAAGAGTCCTCAGGTACTTTTTTTTTACATGGCTTAAATAATCCTAAACTCATTTATATTATCCAGTAAATTATCCAAATTTAATTGGTGCTTGTTGGAAGAGTTAGCAGCAATCTTTCAATCTAGTATGTTTTACTGTACATTTTTAACCCACTGACTTTTTATCCAGAAACAGAATCAGTCCATACTCACGCATGCTATATGTTAAATATTTTTAATAAGTGAAGATGGCCAGAGAGGTTTAACATTTTGTTTACTTCACAGGGGTCAGAGGTAAAAAGAGGCAGCTCTCCTGCTTATTCAGTAAGTATTGTATATACATCCAATGATTACTTTCTGACAGGTGTTAATCATTAGTTCTACTTCAGATTATCAGAGCAAATGAAAAACTTAAATTAAATTGCTTGTTCCTGATGTCTATAGATACATTTAAATTGTGTTGCAACAAAATGGCTCAGCCTAGAAGGACAATTCAGAAGCAGTCCAGGTTTTGCGGAATAAAACAGATTTGTTGTGTAGTAATCATAATGAGACTTTCTAAACAATCTGATCTTTCAGACTCCAGAGAAGAAACAGTCTGAAACAACCAGAGGCAGAAAAAGGAAACCTGAGATCCAGTCAGAGAGCAGCCAAGGTTGCTTTCTTTATTTAATCTGGTTATATATTTGACTCTTTAAGAATAATTAGAGAATTTAATCAAATTGGTCAAACTTCAACACTCTACTGTTTTTTTTAAAGGCAAAACAGCTGTCAGAGGACCCAAAATAAGTGACTATTTTGATGTAAGTATAGTTTATTTATTTTTTTATACAGTAAACTGAAGTGACAGGTAAAAGTGTCCTGGATAAGTGCTATCTTAATGTGTAATACATATTTAATTTTCTGCTTAAAAAAATAAAAATCACTGTCGGGTCTGCTGTTACCAGATGTTTGACAGTGATGTCACTTCTCTTGTAGTTCCAGGGAGGAAACGGCTCCAGTCCTGTGAGAGGTCTCCCTCCCGTGCTTCGTTCACCCCAGAACTCACATTCCCACTGTGCTCAGGTCGCTGCTGTAGGTTACCAAACACCAAATTGTCAGATGAAACATTTCCTTCTGTTGCTACGTTGGATTTCCCAGTCCTAAGTTTCTTTTTCTTTTTTAGGTTAGACAAAATAGCTCATCTCCTACTAATATGTCTTTTGGGGACCACATGACGAATCCAAAGCAACTAGCGTTCAAATTTGTTCAGGTGAGGGGGTGACTTAAGTCTGGAAGCATTTATGTTACACAAAGAATTTCCTGTGAGCTTTTAACCCTTTTTCTTTTTTCCTCTAGACTGACCTTACAGTTTTGAAACTGGCTGCCCTTGAAAGCACTAAGAATTTAGACCTTGAAAAGAAGGAGGGCAGAATAGACGACTTGCTAAGAGTAAGAAAATAGCGTTACTTTAGTTACATTACATCAAAGCTCAACTGGTTTGTACTATTGCTTCCCCACCTGAACAAAATGGTTCAATCTTTCACCAGTATTTTGTATTAAAATAATATTTTGGTTTGTCAACATCATAAACATGTTTTTTATTTTATTCATTTTTAGGCTGTATGATGTAATGCTTTGGTTTTTTTACTTTCTAGGCAAACTGTGATCTCAGGAGGCAAATAGATGAGCAACAAAAATTACTTGAAAAGTACAAAGAACGCTTGAATAAATGCATCACTATGAGCAAGAAGTTGCTTATAGAAAAGGTAAGTGCATTTCTGTTTCTTTGTATCATTAGTGTGTACAAATATCTGTAAATCTGATGTATTTAATATCATTCATCAGAGCAACCAGGAGAAGCAGGCTTGTCGAGAGAAGAGCATGCAGGATAGATTACGTTTAGGCCATTTCACTACCGTGAGACACGGGGCCTCATTCACAGAGCAGTGGACGGATGGCTACGCCTTTCAAAACCTTGTCAAGTAAGAAGTTTGTTTTTATTTTAATGAATGAAGTAAAGTTTTTATATCTGTAACTTGGCATGCTTAAAACAAGAGGCAGACTCTGATTTAATAATTATTGGTGCTGTAAATTATCTTATTTTGAATTCAAAAACTAATTTACTGTGAATGTTTTGATTCCATTTCCACGAGCAGACAGCAAGAATGGATAAACCAGCAGAGAGAAGACATCGAGAGGCAGAGGAAACTTCTTGCCAAGAGGAAACCTCCATCCTCCAGCAACTCTCAAGCACCAACCACAAACTCTGAGCCAAAGCAACGCAAAACCAAGGCAGTAAATGGAGCAGAAAATGATCCCTTTCTAAAACCCAGCCTACCTCAACTGTAAGCCAATTTCTTCAGACTAGATGTTGTGTAAAATCCAGTCGCAATCTAAATTTTACCAGTCTTTGAAATGAAATACTCAACAGAGATCTTTTTTTTCCTGGTTAAGACTGACTCTAGCAGAGTACCATGAGCAGGAAGAGATCTTCAAACTGCGACTTGGACATCTGAAGAAGGTTTGTTTAACATATTACCATTCCTTTATATATTTAGAAGTACAGAGACACAATTTCACATGTGTAATATAGAGATTGTCAGTCATCCTGGACACGATAATCCTAACAAGTTGAATAAAAGAAAACTGGACCTCTTTTGTGATTTATTTTTTTTTGAAGATGTTTTGCTTCTCAAACAAACCCATAAATCCATTTGCTTATGATTCAGCTTGTTTGGTTCACATGTGAATTAATTTCTTGGTAATCCTTTGATGCATAATTCACAATGTAAATCTGTTATTTTGTATTGGTAAATTTTAAAAACACAAAAATGGATCTTTTTTTTTGTTTCACTCTGTATGAAGCCAGCAGATAAGATTTCTCTGAGATCTGTGCACAGGAAACTTTGGATGATCCCCTCTCCTTGTAGTCAGTTTCTTCTGTTCACTTGTGTGTTTATGCTCTTGAATCATTTATAGGAAGAAGCTGAGATCCAGGCTGAGCTGGAGCGCCTGGAGAGAGTGCGCAACCTTCACATCAGGGAGTTGAAGAGAATAAATAATGAAGACAGCTCCCAGTGAGTCTAAATCTTATTTCTTTGACAGATACTACTTTGACATTGAAACACGATGTACAAA
The DNA here is from genome assembly GCA_031762495.1 of Anablepsoides rubrolineatus. Classification (NCBI taxonomy): domain Eukaryota; kingdom Metazoa; phylum Chordata; class Actinopteri; order Cyprinodontiformes; family Rivulidae; genus Anablepsoides; species Anablepsoides rubrolineatus. The sequence continues at coordinate 13,468,569 of JARVGW010000136.1, forward strand.
CAAGGACAGTATCCAGATACCACAAACTAATAACAAGTTTCCTTTTAACTTCTCTTTTGCCAAAGTTCAAAGTGAGTTTGTCGTTTACAAATTTAGCTAGATCTAAAATGTTTTTTTTTCTTTCATTTAAAGATTTAAAGATCATCCAACTCTGAATGAACGGTATCTGCTTCTACATCTCCTGGGGAGAGGGGGCTTTAGTGAAGTTTACAAGGTAAGTTGATGTCACAATTTAAAGAGTATACCAAAATAATCAGACAGGCTTTTGTTCTGTGTAAACCAAAGGGTGTAATTTGAAGGGGAGTTATGACCCCCACAATAATTGGATCCAGTCAACACGCTAAATAAAATGATGTAATTTGCTCTAACACAATACAAATGAAATGGGTAAATACATAATTGTAAATACATACTCTTGGAAAATTTTGAAATTTAGGTATGTCATATATCCTAAAAATGTAAAATGTACTGTTGTAAACAATTGAGAAAAAACAAAGCCTTTTCCTAATTATTGAACAGACGTGGACCGACGTCATCTCAACAGAAAAGGTGCAGAGTAAATACAAAGTGAACAGGAAAATTAAGTAAATCTCAGTAAAAACATTACAATTTATTTTAACCCCAAAATATCCTGTATTGTTTTACAAAAGTAAATGATTCAATAAATGAATAAATAGGCAGACAGCATAACCCCAGTGGTCGACCTAAAATTACTCCTTTGTGTAAACCAACATTTCCTGCATGTGTCGTTACAGGCATTTGACTTGATTGAGCAACGATATGCTGCAGTGAAAATCCACCAACTTAACAAGAACTGGAGAGAGGAAAAAAAGGAGAATTATCACAAGTATGTGGGTTTAATTTCTGACTAATATAATGACATATGTTTTGATTACTTATAACCCAGCCTCTGCCCCTCCTCTCTTTGAGTTTTAAAAGCATAAACCCATCAATGTTTACAGGCATGCATGTCGAGAGTACAGAATACATAAGGAGCTGGACCATCCCAGGATTGTAAAACTTTATGACTACTTCTCACTGGACACAGACACGTTAGTAGCTATATGCATTCTTCTTTTCGTTATCCATTTTTAGTTACCTAGATGTGGGCGGTAAATCTTAAAAGCCATTTGTTCATTCACTAGGTTTTGCACCGTCATGGAGTACTGCGATGGCAACGATTTGGATTTCTACTTGAAGCAGCATAAGCTAATGTCCGAAAAAGAGGCACGGTCAATAGTCATGCAGATCGTGAACGCACTAAAGTATCTAAATGAAATCAAACCCCCCATTATCCATTATGACCTTAAACCAGGTAAACACACCTCTGAACATCTGCTGACTGAACACACGCTCACAGCATTTCACTGACTTTTATGTACTTTGATTTCCAGGTAATATCTTATTGGTTGATGGCACGGCCTGCGGGGAAATAAAAATCACAGATTTTGGTCTTTCTAAAATCATGGATGATGATAACTATGGCGTAGATGGGATGGATCTGACGTCACAGGGTGCAGGGACCTACTGGTGAGACAAATTACTGCTCGATGAAGTCCATACATCCAGGAGGAAGTAGATTGGACAGTTTGCTTAGAGAGGAGGAGCAATACAATTCTGCAGACATGCTTTCTGGTAGCTTGTGTTTTGCAGTACCTAAACTTAAAAAAATTAAATTTAGCACCTGAACAATGTGATTCAACCTGTTTTTTGGTAATCAGTTAGTGGTTGTGAACTTTTGTACCAGTGTTATAAACACCTTATGTTTATGTTCCTGGTGTTAGGTACTTGCCTCCTGAATGTTTTGTAGTTGGTAAAGAACCTCCAAAGATCTCCAATAAGGTGGACGTGTGGTCAGTGGGTGTTATCTTTTTCCAGTGTCTGTATGGAAGGAAGGTAAGGAGGATAATACATTTTCTTATAGTTTTCAATTTTCTTTTGTAGATTAAGCCTAAAGCTTAAGTTGTGCCTTTTTTTTAATCATCAGCCTTTTGGCCACAACCAGTCACAGCAGGACATTCTGCAGGAGAACACCATACTAAAAGCTACTGAGGTCCAGTTCCCTGTCAAACCTGTTGTTACAAATGAAGCAAAGGTAAACATATTTGTATACCACTCAGATTATTTTGAAATGGCTTTTTTTGTGGAAAAGTGAGTTTTCCAAGTTGTTTTTCTTTTTAGGCTTTCATAAGGCGATGCCTGGCGTACAGGAAGGAGGACCGATTTGACGTTCTCCAACTGGGAAGTGATCCCTACCTGCTCCCTCACATGCGAAGATCAAGCTCCTCTGGAAACTTGCAAATGAGTGCCGCCAATTCTGGACTAGCTTCATGTAGTGTTGTCTCATATTGACAGTTTTGAACTGTGATGGAAAAAAGGCAAACTGTCGACTGAAGTTGCACCTGTAAGGCTCATCAGAGGCTCAGACTTCTGAGGAGATGGAGGTGGGGGAAGCCAGACACAGGTGACAGGGATCTTCTCATGACCTGCACCAGGCTTTTACTCATTTACCAGGACTTGATTAATGGATGGACATGGAAGAGATGTTGTGAAGGACATGAGTAAATGGATCGTTTTGATGTTCTGGTGGGAGAAAAAAAAAGCACTGAAATTATTTACTTTGAAGAAAATGTGACTGGATACCCTGTTCCGATGTTGCAGATTGATAAAGCCTAAAGTGGCTGAAGGGAGAATTGGCTTCTTGCCATTTAGATTTAATGACACGGTCCTGCCGGGATGCAAATTATTCAGCTGCTAGAAGTTAATCTACTGTGAGGAGAAGACAGTCATTGAGTAGAACTACAGAAATGTCACCATTGATTTGGATAATTTTGTTTCTTTCATAAATGTTAGGCTTTAATTTGAATTACTTAGCCATGGGAATGTTAATGTGTAGCATACAGGTGACATCTAGTGTCATGTAGGCTGGAGCAGCGTACTTGCATATGTTTAATGCACAAAATAACCAAATGTAGAAAAAAGTTTAAAAAAGACCCTATGCAGGAATATTAACAGATAAATTGGAAACTGTATATGCTGTATAGGTAAATTTTCAAATTGTGAACTGCAGCAGTAATATGATGTACAAAGAGTTAAAACATTTTCCCAACATAAAATTAGTTTCCTGGATTGGTCTCATTTTGCTGCTTTGTAGCTCTTATTTTTTTCAAGGGCTGTTTGTTCCTTTTTGGGTACAAATTGTACAGTTCTGCTAATAGTGAATAATAAATTCCAGGAACATTTATTTTCCTCTCTGCAAGTAAATGGTATAGATTATCTGATAATGTACACTTATTCAATTTAAGGTTTCCAACATTTACACAAATATACAAAAGAAGTGCTGCCACCTTCTGGTTTTTGTGGGAACTGCATTTCTCTAAGAATGCAAGACAACAGGGGGAAAAACAAGATTGACAGAAATTTGTGTAATCAAGATATTAAATTTTACTTTTTACAAATCCAAAAATGATATTACAACAATAGTGCAAGATGCAAACCTGCCATTTTAACAGAAAATCCTCAACTTGACCTCAAACCATGCATTCCTTTAAAACTCAGTGGCCAAACCATTCAAATGAAATGATGCCGACTTCCACGTCTGAAGTAACCAGTTTTCCAAACACTGATTACTCAAAAGTTAAATAACATGATACAAATTGTGTTTTCATTCTCTTTTGTGAAAATGTGTTTAACCTTAACTGAATAGTTTTTAAAATGAGGCCAGGTTTTGCTGAATTTGATCAGACCAGCAGTGTAGCACCAGTATATCCGTGAGCTCGTAAAACACACTTCAGATTGTTGTAAAAGACCAATTTGTCAGCTGAGTGGTGCAGCAAATGGACTGGTAAGGACTTTAGAGCAAGGTGTCATTCTTAAGTGGCACTTTGTGCTATGAGGAGTCTGCAGATATGGTGATATTTATTGATCCAGAGGTGGTCGCTGATGAGAGGTTGGGTGTTTTGGCCAGTGAATTGTTCATCTGAATGCTTGCAGAGGGAGATGTGGTATTGTGTGCATGCCTCGTCTCTGCTTTAGCAGCCAATTGTGGGTAAAGGAAGTCAGCTGGAGGTAGAGATACTGGTGGGACTCCTGCTGGCAGGTTGAGAGGAGGAAGAGGTGAAAAACCTGGAGGGAAAAACAAAATGTTATCAACAATACATTTACATTTTTTATATGAAAACAGTTGCGTAAATAGGCTAGATCATTTTGTTTTACATTAGGCATGCATGTTTTCACTTCCTTTACTGTGTGTGTAAAATATCTCAACTGTTCATCTCAGGGATGTTTAATTTCTTGATCTCTTTCCAAAACGCAGTTTATCACAAAAATTTGACATCAGGCACTTTTAGGTTACCTTGCTAAGCTACTATAAATAACAGCAGCTCAGGTGTGTGTTTTCTTATTTACATCCTGGCTTCACGTCACCACAATGAACTTCTAAATCCTCTCCTTTAGAGGAAGGTATTTTGACTGGAAGAGCACTATGTAGGCATTTCTCTTTAGTGTTTCTAAGAAGTAAGGTTACGACAGGTTAGACCTGTTCAACAGTTGCACAAAGCCTTGAACAGCAGTGTACCTGACAAATGGTGACAAGGTGTCATTTTGGGGGCCAGATTATAAATATGGTCATCAGTGGCTTTAAAAACATAATATTTACAGCCAGAGGTGAACCCATTACCTGTGTGTTGTAATCCAACTCCAGGTTGCACGTGATTCACATTTGGCAAAGTGACGTTTAGGTTTGGCAAATAAGGAAGAGGTGGAAGATCTCCAGGAAGGGGTTGAAAACCTGAGCAACATAAACTACATCAGTTTGAGGTTGAATTTTGTTTTAGTTTAATACAAAGCTCTAAATAACTTAGCAAACCTGAAAGTGTTGGAGCAGCATTCGCAGACAGTGGAAAGGTCTGAGAGGGGGTTATTTGGTTGGACAGTGGGAGAATGGGAGCTCCTGAAATAACAGAAATGTAAAATGTTACCATGGTGGACAAAGAATTTCTCCATTGACCTACAAATCCAGTTTAAGTGTTCGCTCTACCTCCCACCCAGTCAGACCCTGAGTATTAGCCCTCCAGAGATGTACCTGTTGGTAGGTTATTGAGGACAGCTGTTGGATTAGAACTGATGGATAAACTGGTGAGAGGCTGCTCCAATCCAGAAGAAGAGGACGACACAACAACTGGAACGGTTGGAATGACGGCAGAGAGATGGACCTGTATACAGATATCCTTTAAATGTTACCAAAATCTAAAAAAAAATTCAATAAAATAGTAAATTAAAGGTTGCATCGTGATAATGTGGAGTTACTTCGGTGAAGCCGTCTTTAGTTGGACAAGCTGCTTTGCCACGATTCTGAGCAGGAGGTCCAACTTTCTGGTCGTCTTCTAACCGCTGTGTTGGTATCCTGTGCAGGTAGCCAAAACCAATCCCACATCCAAGACTGCAGAGTTAAACACAGCAACACAGTGCAACAGTTTATATTGTGTCTAAGCTAAATGAGCAGCAGAACAAACGGTGCACTTTGGTTTTCAATCAATTTAATCGGGATTTTTAGCTGTAAACATGCAACAGAAACAAAGTAACATGCATGGTATGGTACCTGCCCTCTCCACCCCAGTCAGAGTTCGGGGTGATGACCACCTCGCGGCAGTTGTCTGTGTCTGTGCTGTAAATGTACAACTTCAGCTCCTTCCCTTCGTGAGCTTCAACGAGGGAGAACAGATCTTCACTCTGTTTAAAGAGCAGACACACACACACACACACAGAGCAGTTCAGCCTGCTGCTAAATGGATCTAAACATTACTGCCAGTCAGCAAAGCAGTCACCTCATGCATGGCGATGTCCGCTCCGATGATGTAGTCGATGTAAGGCCTCAAACCAGCCAGGGCTGCGGGAGAGTTTGGCTCTACTTCCTGAACTCGTAACACATTAAAAAGCATATCAATGGGATGCAGACCTGCTCAAAAATAACGATTCAAATACTGAGGAGGAAGAGAGATGAACAGCAGAGTGAGAGTTTTAAGTATCATTGAATAATAAACTATTTGTTTTTTGACCCATAGCCTATAGTTTTCAAGGTGTAAGGTCAGAAAGCCCAGCTACATGATTTCCCTCTGCACTCACCAATACATGCCAGACGTTCTGATTGGCTCCTTCGAAGCTGCAGAAGCGAATGCTGACCCCCAGAAGCCCCTGGCCACCCCACGTGTTGCTTGGCGTGACGGTGGTCTCCCGCACGTTCTGCGTCTTGCTGTTGTACAGCAGCATCTTGATGGGCAGCTCCACGTTGGTTTTCAGCAGCTCCTTCAGCGTGTCGTTGTCCCTCTTCTGTCAGACATCAACACGTTTGAATCAGTTTGTGATGAGGGCTGAGGTTTTATGAACCCGGCTGTCAGAAACGTACCAATCTGGTGTCACAAACTGAGATGATGAAATCAAAGTATGGCTCTAGTCCTGCACGATTACCGGGGGAATTTTCCTGCACCTGCAAAGTTGAGGCATCATAAGGATGTTAGAAGGTTATCAGGTCAAAACAACAATAAAACTTTCATCTGGGTAGGGACCACAAGTAAATGTAAAACTTTAGAACTGTCCATAGTTTTTTTTATCATATACATATATTCTTTTTGAATTTTGTCTTTATTTGGCAAAATTTATGACTTAAAACAGCAGATCTGTGATTTTTACTCTTTTCTGTGTAGTTGTCAGTCACACTAAACCAACAGTCTAACAGGAACAAGTGGGAGTTAAAGAAATGTTAACATTTCGAGTTGAGCTACTGTGACATGCACATAGATTTAATGTAAAAAATAGTTGAAGACAAAGCTGAATGCTTACTGGGAGATTCTGGTCTATCAAGTTTTCAAACTTATTGAGTAATAGTTTTGGGTGCAAGGTATCAGGACCCTTTGAAAAGAAGACTTTCCAACAATAAATGCTGTTGACTTTAAGTCTGAGTTATTCTAATTTAATGGTAAGAAAATGAAACGTACAATAGTTTAAAAACAAGAGCATGGAAAGGTTTAAATTCACCTTAGCAGGTGAAATTATAGCATACAAAAGTAACAGAATTTTAATGTGTAAGACAATCCGGAGTATCTCTTTCTGTTATCTTTCTACTTACTGAAACATGTAAACGTAAGTTGTTCTTAGTCATCAGTCGTGACATGGAGCTACACACTTAGAAATAGGTCTGAGATGTCACTAAAGCTCACTTAAATAGTTTTATGGAGCACAAATTTTCAGTTTCTCACTATTCAAGAATTAAGGATCAAACTTTAAAGATTGGCACCAGAGGTGCTACAGCTGTTATTTGTGCTTGCAACTATTCACAGACTAAATGCATGCGTAAAACAGATGGGAGCATTAACATTGACTAGCTTTTATTTTGCCAATCCAGTCAGAATTATGTTTATTCAAAGCTGAGGTTGTACTAAAGAGCATCTACAACAGGTAAGATTATGACTGCTCATAACCTTTCCACAGAACCGCACTTTATTTGTCCTGCAGGAATTTATCCTACAGGAAAATATTTCCTCAGAAGTCAATGAAAAATGACTGATAATGAGTCAAAACGAGTATCTGCAGTGAATAATTTTTTTTAACAAGTTAAGGAAAGTATGTCCAGTATTCTAAGAAAAATTATCTAAAACGTGATCTCTAAAAGGTAGCTACACACCCGTCTCTATTATTAGTCATAGTGACCACACCGGTTATTCACGTAGGGTTAATATCCTCTGAGAGCTTAAATAAAAGGTGCGTCTGCTGAGGACAACTGCATATATGGTCAATAAACATGTACACATGTTCTAATATCTGTTATCTTTTCCATACGGTTTAGATTTATAAATAAAAACAGCTGGACCGGAGCGGTCATTGAACGCATCACTCCGCTGACTGAGGACAACCAGCATCTTTCATTCAGATTCATTCATAAACATTAATTATGACATCAGCCACCCGTGGAGAGAAGTCTTCCACTGATATGTCAGCAACATGAATCCTCTTAGATGTTATTATCAAATACTAACAGCAGGGACATTTATTTAACATTTACCCAGTGATTTATTTAGGTTTCCCAGAAGAGGATCAATCACAGCTAGCTAATCGGCTAAACATCATTCAATTAAAGCTGCTCTCACCCGTAGGACGTGATAGCCTTCGGTTCCTCCACCTGGTATCTGGACGCTCTGAGAGCCCCCCATCTTCCCCCTGAATCCGTGAAACAGGGTGGGATACCTGTGCTGGTTATCTGGCGGCTCTGCTTCAACTCATACCGTGTTTTCTGTCTGTCCTGGTGTTCCTGGTTTACAGCAGAGGCACTGTATGGCAGGCCGTTGTGTCATGTAATCAGAAAACATCTAAAACAGCATTCCTCCTTGTCAAAACGACGTTTTTATCTTTCAGAATTATAAATAAAAACATCCTAGATAATATTTCTAATCATCAAAAAAAAAAAAAAAAAAAAAAAGAATGTATTTGAGAATAAAAAGACAAGTAAAAATTTTGACTATCGAAAAAAACTGGAAAATAATTTTGTGGTTGTTTTAACATTTAATTGCTAGATTAAAAAGAGAATGAACCACTTAACATGATTTGGCCCAATGTGTGGTGAAATATATTCAGTAAATTGACATGGCTTATCAATTAATCTGGGTGCAACAACTTGATAAAGTCTGCAAGCGCTTTACTTTTAAGATGTATTTTTCTACAGTAAAACAGCTGAATATCCTTGAGGATTGCATCAAATTAAATAATTGTTTCTTTTAAGTCTTGCTAACCCTTCAAAGCAGGGTTTTTATATAAAAGTTTTAATAATTCATTTTTATTTGTTTACAGTTGATTAAAAATATGCTTTATGTGACACTTGCTCTTTCAAGAAGCGTATAAAGAAACTCTGTGTTTCAGCAGCTGCTTGCTGACGCCTTAAAACTGAGTCTCAGGACAGCCCTCTTAGATTTATTGCTCTTCAGTCCTACAGAGAATTTACAACTAAAGCCACAAAAAAGTGCCTTGTTGTTTCGTTCCGTCACATTTAACCACAGAAACCTGCTCTGCAGTGGAGGAGGAAATAAAAGCAGACCTCCTCTCCATAGTTCCCCACACACAGACATAATGAATCTCTAAACATCACGAGTTGTTACTGGGGTTTGATGCTGTCCGTCTGTGTGGGGTCAGGTTATTTTTGTCTGACAGGTTCTGCTGACATAATGTACTCTGTTAGGATGGAGAAGCTAAGAGAAAATGGAAACTGAACCTGACTTATAAGATTTTATTTTGTTCATTTATTCGTTATAAGAAGATCAAAGAGTTAAACACAAGTATCAGCAGTTATCACATTAAAGAGATAATTCGGAAGGGAATTTGTGATCAGTAAATGGAAGGCCGAATAAGCAGAAAGCCACTTGATTCTTAAGAAATCTTTATTCCAAATTTACAAATTTCAAATCAGTCAGGCTTTAGTCAGCCAGAAGGCCTTGGCGCCTTATTGGAACATAAACAAACAAGCCTGGGCTGCTCTAAGACAGGGACTGCACAAAAACTAATAAATAAACTCTTCCCTCATAATGATGAATCAACCTTTTAACATATGTCCTGGTTACACGTTACGTTTTATGTCAGATGTTAGAACATAACAAACCTTTGTTTAAGACAGAAAGAACACATTGATAAGACACATTCTCTGTTTTAAACCTTGTGGCTGCAATGATCAGAAAGCATAAAAATACAAGACTTACATCTAACATTCAGTTAATCAATTACAAAATTTTCTTTAATTCTCTAAAATTTGTGTTTTCAAAGAGTTATCTAACAGTAAAAATAAAGACCATGCATAGAGCATGGACCGCTATAAAAAAAGATTGAGATTAGAAATGTTTTTCATTAGCAGTAATTAATGTTGTCTTTGGCTTCTTTCAGATTAGCTGTTAAATCAACAACCAGATCAAAATTAACCTGCTTTTCTAAGCAGTGATGAGAGAACCAGCAGACTGACTGTGAAAGCTCGAGTTGCAGGTTGTTTTGTTCATTAAACTAAAACAGCAAATCAGCACACAGAGAATCAACTTGTCGTGTTTCTGCTCCAGAGCTGGCATTTTGAGTTTTTTTTTTTTTTTTTTTACAAAACCTTGAGCAACCATTTTTACTCCAGGCCTTCCCTTCAACTTTAACAAGCTCCACATTACGTTTACACACTCTCCTGCTACGGAGACAAACAGATAGTCTCTGGACTATTAATCTGCTTAAAATTTACTTTCTGCCAGGATTAATCAAGCTGTGGAAGTGCAGTCATTAACAGGAGGCCATTTAGATAAGAATAACACATTCTAATTAGAAGACGGAGGCCTTAAGGTGTAATAATTGTTGCTATTATCGCTGTTTTGTCGAGCACAGTTGCTGTTTGGTTTAAATTTACGAATGCTCAGATTGTGGTGGTATAAACACAATTTAAAATGAATGATTATTGTTTTGTAGCCTGAACAAACAGAAACATTAAAAAGTTATCAAAGGTTAATAATCTTTATATGAAGAAGCCCACAGTGGTTTGAAATCCAGGCTTTGCTGCATGCAAGCCTGGAGGAAGAGTTTGGCAAGCAGCCTGCAGTCAATATAATCATTTCATTAGACCTCCCTCACACAACAGGGATGTCAGGATATATCAGGAAGCTAATGTGCTAGTGATTCCTGGGAGTGGGAGATTTATTTGGCATGTCGGGAAACAAATGACAAGATTCACAGATAAATAAGAGAGCGAGTAAAACACAGCTGAGGAAGGAGGGATGGGAGTGTGACCTGTGGAGAGCAAGGGGAAACTGACTTTAACTTCAACCTAACATGCTCATCTGTTACAGAAAAAAGATTTATTGCACTCAGTATGAAATCTATAGGCTTTAGAGGGAGTATTTTAATTGAATCAAAATAAGGAGAAAGAACCTGTAGAAAAACATAATAAATTTCACAATCCTTCTTCAAAAACAAATGCAAAAACACTGACAGGCTCTATTTTAACAATCTAATGTCAGCTATAAATCACACATGGAACAAGTATGGACTGACCCATCTCAGTCCACATGATATCCTCCCACAAAACAACCTGAAATTAATTTAAGAAGATAAGGATTTCAGTTTTGATGCTCAAAGAATAATACAAAAAAGGGTTTATTTTTGCTTTTTGACTAAATTAGACCTTAAACTTCCTTTGCCAGATTTTATGGTCAAAGGTTG
>JARVGW010000136.1:13486722-13506601 GCA_031762495.1 Anablepsoides rubrolineatus
ATAAATAAAAAACATTTTCTGTTGTATTTGCATCTGGCATCTATATAAAAAAAATAACTTTGTGAAATTTTACAAACTGTTTCTAAAGATTTCAATAAATATACACAGTGCTTTCTGTAGAAGCCACAACAACAGAGTCATTCTTACCTATTTTGTAAGTCTGTTGCTCTTCATGCTGAATCTGTTGCCATTTAACTTCATTATTGTGCTAAAGAACCTATAAAGAAAAAAAAAAGATTTTAACAAATACAAGCTTCAAATGCTTTAAAAGAGTATGCGGCCATGCTTTTTCTTTGTATTTGTTGATCTGCTAATGTTGATATTACTGCCACTCAGTGATGCAGCATGCATGAGTATGTCAACATTTCACTGCTTATTTCTTCCTGACAGGTTGTTTTCAAAGTTTTCAAAAGTAAAAAGGCTCATTTCTGAACCAGCACTCACTCAGCTAAAAGCAAAGGTCAATGGCACGAGCATCATACACAATCAAACAAATACTTTATGTGATCAGTTAGCACTCAAGGGTATATGATGGGAATTAATGAAGTTCAGCTTTGCCAAAGTTTAGATTGAAATGTGTAAAATTGATTTTTATAGCTGTTTTTGTGCATGCTAAAGCTAATTAACAACAGTGTCATATTGAATGAAGTTGACTTCAAAAAGTATAGCTGTGATATTGATGTATGAGATATTTTGCTAACAGACCAACAGGGTTCAGTCCAACAGATTTCATGCCATCTTTTAGCCCCTGAAATATATGTTGGGGGTGAGTCTCAGCCACTGTCACCCCTCAATTTAGTTAAATAACTTTAAAATGTACTGAATTAGAACTATTTGTTTTGTGTTTTTTGAAGTTTGTTAGCTGTGGCAGCCATTTTGAATCAGATTGATGTCAAAAGGCTTATCAGATGCAGATGTATACATTTAATAATTATTTTTAACTTTCATTAAAATCGTCTGAGTGGTCTTGGAATAAAAACCCTCTGCAAATATGCTCTTTCAAAGTAAAAGATACATTTAATTGTGAAGTGATTTAAAAACCAAAGCAGCATGAAGAAATTGTGCCTGCAGATGTTGTCTTTATTAGGTTCTTACAGCAGGTTTATAGCTCTATTAAGGTGCCGATGATAAACACTACACAGGATAAATTCACCCCAACAAATCAGGAATGTACAGCTGTTTCATAAATCTTAATACAATCGCAAATAGTGTGCATTTTCTTGTTCAAGCAAAAGGCTTAATGATAAATATTCTTGTTTTCCTCCAAACATTAAAATGTGCCTATAGAAAGCTTGTTGTGCCCAACAACAATTTGCATATTGTGGTTTCACTCCACTTTACACATCATGGTTCAGACAATCAGGTGTCCCAAGAATTAAAGCTGCCCCATTAACATGATTTACATATGTGCTTTTTATCTTTAATGAACCAGCAGCAGTAGCTGGCCCGCCGGTGTCAGAGCAAAGTGTTTTAACAACATTCGATCATTGCACAGTTACACAATTGCACTAAAGTTAAAGGCAGCAAATGAAGCTTTTTTATAGAAACATTTGAGTCCATGAATGTAACTCGAGCCTTCTTTGGTTCACAAATACACCAAAAAACAAAACAAAACAAAAACATTAGTTTCCAAAAAAAAAAAGAAAAGAAAATGTTACAAATTAAAAGCAGAACAAGGAAACTGTTCACAATTATAGTTTCTTAATATAAATTTTGAATGGCTGATTTACATGAAGTATTTTACTGTAAAACTAGGACACATTTGGCACAAAATGTAACAATACTTTACAACAATCTACAGAAAAGTCTAAAAACATGGCAGTCACTAACAGAGACTGTTTTAAATGTTCCAACTTCAGCCGCAAATCTAAGGGAAACAACAGCGACGGTGCGGCGATTCTTCCATAATCAACATACAAATACTTATAATTACATACTATCTTCATATTAACGCAGTTTTGTGTTTACACTATAGGGGTAATTGTGTGGAACATATTTAAATGTCACTGATCAACAGTAAAAGGACATTCTTCAGAGCTGCTATATTTACAGGATCATCAGCTGTTTCAATATTCTGGCTACTTTCTGCTGTCCTGTTTCCAAAAAAGTGCGAGTGCTTTACATCCAGATTCTTTTAAAACCTTTTAGTTTTGTTTTTTATATAGAAGTGGCAGTTATATTCAGGACAGATTTGTGTTTGTTTTCAGAGCAGCGGTGAAAATTATAACATCTTTGATTTCTCTGCTGGCTTTTTATTAACCTGTGAAATTCATTTTATGTTCCTTCTAAATGGAAATTTGAATACTTTTTCATGCTGTTCTAACTGGTCCACAAACGTCTTCACTTTTTTGGAAACAGATTTAAATCTAGTGTACATAAACAGGATCATGTGTTCAAATCCTTTTAAACTATGTGGTTTAGTTCGACATACTCTTAAACAAGAATGTGATTGGTCTTTGCTTTTCCCAAGATAACCTGGTTTGCAAATGTTTTCATTATTTATCACTGCTGCTAGGGACAGAGGAGACAGAAGCACACAGGGTATAATAATAATAATATTCATTGTGCATCGCCATAAAGACCTATTGGCAAAAATGTATATGCCTTCATGAGACAAAAGGGAGCAGAAAGCCAAGCCAAAGGCTCATAGTTCAGATCTTCTGAGGTGATAAAAAAGGTATGAACAATAAATGTCTTACCTGTTATAGATAGCTTTTCAATTCTGATCAGATAAGATAACAGCTAGTCAGAACAAGGCCAAAAACTAAAGTGAATTCCTGTGGTTTCCAATGTCTCATTAAAAGAAGTTTATAGGCATTTATGAAAATTCTGTTCACATTTTCACTAATTTCCGTTTTACATTATATGACTATTATATATTAACATATACTGCAAGAAATTCCAAATCCCTGTTGCTGTTTGAGCTTGCAAAGAATCACATTTTTTTCTTGTAACAACTGTTTATAAAGTAGTTTTTGCATTTATAAAGTCTTTGAGAATGAAGGTATTTTAAGTTATATCAGCTCAGGCTCTCTGATTAGCTGTTATCACATTGGGCTGGTCAGAATTAAACTATTTCTCTAAACTGAGGTTGTTAAAGTAGCCATCTGCAAATCAAATAACAACTGATCCTAACCTTCCCACCGTGTCTTACTTCAGAAGATTTGAACTGTCCTTTTAAGTTGGAAAACACCCTCTGTACAGATTATTTTTACAAGTCTTGGCCCAGCCGCTCGATCTCCTCGACCAGGAAGTCAATGTCCGACCTGCCGGCAGCAGGGTTGGAGATGACCATGCGGAAGAAATTGACCTTATCCCCTTGTGGCTGGTAACCCACCATGGTGGTGCCCGACTCCATCATCATCGCCTTGATCTTTGGGGCCACCTGTTGCGGACATTTGAACAGAATTACAAACCAAATATTTGCTCCCACCTCTAAATGCAGTAGTGCACTTGAGTGTTGTTCTCTGCAGTGTGAACGAAGGTGCATAAATCAGTGTGAGAGGAAGTAGAAATGAGGCCTAATGTTCAGATGAATGAGTCATCACCTTGTGCAGTCTCTCGCGTTTCTCCTCACCGTCAGGCAGGCGGCGCAGGCTCGGTGGAATGTACCAAAAGCAGACATTAGTGTGCTGCGGCTGATAAGAGAAAACAACATTTGTAACGTGCTCATGATAAAAATAAAAAAACAGCAGTGTCATCAAAGCAAAGCGAACCAATCGCTCATGTAATTAAGCTGAATTTGAATAAAACACTATTTAGGATCTTTGAAAAGGTCATCTTACCTCTCCATTGAACACCATCTCAAAGCCCTCTCTGTTTTTTATTTTATCATACAGGTACGCTGACAGGTCCAGGCACTTGTCGATTTGCTGTTCAAATCCTACTGTTCCCTTTCAGTTAGATAAAAAAAAAAAAGATTTTACAACCAAACGCATGGATGATAGAAGCAGAGAGAGTAAAACAGCAGATGAGCTCACACCTTTGCCTTCCACATGAGCCAGAACTTAAAGATATCAACATGGCGTCCGCACTGAATGGCTTTATCACCGGTGTCATACGTCACGTCGTACTGTTTGTCTGGCTGGAAGAGGTAACCCGCGCACATGGAGTTGCAGCCTTGTAAAACCCCCTGCAGGAGACCGAACGTTAAAGAGAGATGAGCATTTAGATGAATACAAGCCTACATGCAGATCACACAGACTCACCCTCTCTCTGACCAGAACAGCAGAGCACTGCAGCGGCACGCCCATCATCTTGTGAGGGTTCCAGGTGACAGAGTTAGCCCTGCACAGGCAGAGGAATGGTGGGAATCAGAGGGTAACACAATAATATTGTTTTGAGCCACCTTTAGCATATTTGTCTTTGCAAGGAAAGAAACTATAATTTGAAGAGTTCAGCTTGTTTAGTTTTGTCATGATGATCAGGATGAGTCATCATGTTGATTTTTGTTATGGAGAAATCTGCTCATTTTTAAACCTCATACAAATGTTTCCACCATTACCCTAATGTAGGGTTGTCAAACACAGCAACACAAGAGGTCCAAAATTCAAAACTTCATTGATATTTATATATATATGTAAAGCGCTTTGAGTGTCCTGGATGGATAGAAAAGCGCTATATAAGTACAGTCCATTTACCATTTATTTAAAAAAATTTAATTTCACTAATTATCCCTATAGAAATGCAATTAACCTTTTCCAAATGTTTAGAACATGCATAACATAACTGATAAAGGTAAAAAGGATCAAATTTAGAGACATAGCTTTTATATCTTACTTCCAGAACTTTTTCATTTATTATTTCTTAGAGGTAGATTTTATCACAATCCAGAAAATCAGTTAAAAAAGAAAACCCTCATTAAAAATACAATTATTTGACTTTTAATTAAGAGAAGAATACAGGAAAACATAGTTAAAGTTGATTCTCTTTTGCTCTTTCCACAACAAAATCAAAAATTCCTGAAAAATTCTAATTTAATTTTCCTGATTTGAAAGTAGGCCAGCTGAGAAGACTGCACTGAATACAGAGACTAAAAGAGAAACTATCAAACTCTTTCATATTTCAAGTATTACCTTTGGAGATGGATACAATGATAACGAGGACCAGATTTGGCCCACGGGCCTTGAATTTGACACATGCACCCTAATGGATTTAGTGGATTGCAAATCAATTTTTGATTTGTTGTGATTAGAAATACCCATTTATTTGGGGCAATTTGTTGTAATTGCTTCACACTGTTATAGTTGTTGTCTTACATTCAAACTGATAAACTTGATCCCACATTTTGCTCCATACCTTTCTACTCCATTTAACTTGTATCTGTGTTTCCTGGACATCAGCAAGCCTCCTCCCCACGCAGCCTGCACAAACACAACACGCTGCTTTAATCACTCCACGTGGAGCAGAAAGGTAAATCCGTGTTTACAGGAGAGGCTTTTCTTACGTCCACGTGAAGCCAGATCTTGTACTTTTCACAGATGTCTGCGATGTCGTTGATGGGGTCGAAGGCTCCGTACACGGTGGTGCCTGCGGTGGCGTTCACAAACATGGGGACATAACCCTGCAGGCAGAAAGCATGAAAAAGATATAAAAAAGGAATAAAAAATTCTGGGCTCAGTTCTGGTAGTTTTATCTTCTTTTCATTCTTTCTGCATGCTTCTTTGTCGCTGGAGGGAAAATTGTGTCTTTTTTAATCTGCACTTTGCTT
This sequence comes from Anablepsoides rubrolineatus, assembly GCA_031762495.1. NCBI lineage: Eukaryota > Metazoa > Chordata > Actinopteri > Cyprinodontiformes > Rivulidae > Anablepsoides > Anablepsoides rubrolineatus. The sequence continues at coordinate 13,492,433 of JARVGW010000136.1, forward strand.
TTCAGAAATTACTTTCACAAGAGGAGATTTAGACCATGGCAGCATCAGATGTAAAGTGAAAGGAGGGTTTGCTTTTGCTACTTCAGCACCTTGAGCATTTCTTTTACTTAAAGCGAGTTTTACAGCTTATATGAGTATATGTAGGAAGAAATGAAATAAATAAGTCACCAGACATTTTTTTTTTACCTTTTGCTTGGCCTCAATTATTTTGCCCTCCAAATAAGCAGGAATGACTCGCCCTCTGGAAAAAAAAAAAAAAAAAAGAAGCCATACGTCATTTAAAAATGTCAGTTTCTGAGCGTGCACTGCAGGTTATAAAAACAAACCTCTCATCTGTTTTTAAAAGGATCAGGTTCTCTGTTCCAAAACCCAGAGCTGCACTCGCTTTCTTGATAGAATAGTGGCTCTGCAGAAACAGAACACCGTCAGTCACAAAAGTCAGTTTTACCCACCAGAAACAAACAAAAAAAGGGGGATTGTTAAGATTGATATAAATGTTGGACTAACGAGCTCAGAGGTGAAGAGCACCAGCCTCGGAGCAGCTGCCATGCCTTTGGTCTTGACTTCAGGGAAGAACTTGTATCTGGCGATCATCACGCTGTACATGTTGGAAATAGCTCCTCCTGAAGAAAACAGTAAAAGAACAGTGTAGTTTACCCTGCATAGACAAAAGTGTCACATATCTGCTTCCCTTTAGTTATATCAAACTTTTATTTATGTTTTAAATAGTATGTTTTTTATTCTTGTTTCTGAACTCTCATTGACTGTAACTGTTTTCTTTTCTCTGCCATGATGACTGCATCTCTCAGTGACTCCTGCACAATAAAGTTTAGATCAACATGTTTGACATCCTGTATTATTTCTGCAAAGTGTTATTGAAGGGAAGTATGTTTATTTGGGAGATTAAGAGTTATCTGAGTGGAAATAGCTGTTCTCACAGAATGTTGAGAAAATATTCCTGTAAGAACTGATGTCTGTGTTCCAGGAAAATATAGCTAAATGTCCTAACAGAGAGATGTGTCCCAACTCATGCCCAAATTTGGGTTTAGTGGGTTCAGTTTAGATTGAGTCATCTCTTTGTTAAAAGTTTTATTGAACAAAAGCTTAGATTTGTGTTTAAAATCTATAAAACAGTCTAAATAAATTATTTAGTTATGAGCCTATGCATTCAACAGGTTAAAAACAAGCTGAAATGTATTCTTTATTAACTTTTAAATAGGCCTTTTTCCAAAATTAAGACTTTATTTAATTATTATTTTAAATCATTTTGATTTTTGACTGCTATTTTAAACTGTTTCAATGAGAGTTTTCTTAGTGCAACTTCTGCTTTAGGTAAAAAGTCTGAAAACTTTCTTTAATAACGTGCTTCTGTCGTGTTAGCTTTAGTGTTTTTGTTTAATTTTCTGTCCATGTGTTTCCTGTTTACTGTCCCAGTCCTCTGCCTTGTCTTTAATTCAATGTTTGCTCCTCTTATCATATTTCCTCTCAGCTTATATTGTTTAGCTTTCCATTATCAACAGCTATCATTAAAACCGGCATTTTAAATTGGTTTTGCCATCATCTGTTTGCATCTCAATATGCTTTTATGAGTAAATAATTATATCTGAATATTTAGATGCATTGTTTTATCACAGGGAATCATAAAGCCTTGCTGAAAAGCACACATCTGATAAAATAGAGATGAGTGACGTGTTTGCACAAAGGTGTCCAGCTTTGTTCAGCTGCTTGGTTTTACCTGGAGAAAATATCCCGTCGCCCTCTCCGTTTGGCCAGCCAACGATCTCTCTCATCTTTTTGAGCGTCAGCTGCTCCATCAGCACAAAAACAGGGGCGATCTCATAAGTAAACCTGGAACAGAAAAATAAAAATGAAAATATTCGACTGTGGTAAAAGCGGTGTGGTCCTGATGTAGCTTTCAGTCAGGTTTTATTAACTCTCTAACATTTATCATCCACCACTGTAAAACTTGCACGCTCAAATGTTTCTGTGTGTTTCTGTGTGTCAGCAACCAGCAGACAGATTGCAATGAAGCTCTCACAAACTATTGAATGAACATCTACAACTTATCGGATTTAAACTGGCTTCCACAGCTAATTACCCATAGAAAAATATTACAACATAGTTGAGACAGTTAGATAGACAGTTTTACTAATACTTACCAGAAACTTGGTGTGGTAGTAGCTAAGAGTCATACATACTCTGAGGTCTAATAGACTTCACAAAGTCTTTGTTAAAAACTCCAGCATACAAAGTGGCAGGAGACATTTATAACCAACACGTGTTAGTCTTTTCCAACAGTGCCAACTTTTCTGAAACCCACCAAAACTGAACAAGACACTTTTAAAGTCATCCTTTAATTAAAACTGTGCAGAACTGATGATAACGACCTGCGGTTATGTTCCCAAAACAAGCCTGTTGCAGGTGCCATAAATTTATTTTATCTTCTTGTATTATATAAGCAAATAATCCAAGCATACAGAAGCTGCTCTGCATCACAGAAGACTGTTTGGTTTTACAGAACGGAGAGACTCATCCATCTTTTCCACACAGATATTCTTCTAATTACAGAAGTACGTTGTCCAGTCATGCAGAGCCAGTAAATGAATCAGAAGATTTCAGGGCATTGCTGTGTGCATCAGGGCTATATGGCAATCCCTTTGTGTATTTATTTATTCTATTTCATACCAAGTCTCATGTCCACCTGCTAGTTTGAGACAAGTTAAACATTTTGGTGCACTGACTCAACAAACACTTTTTACCATAACCACTAGTAAAACACTGGATAAAAGGAGTCAGCAACTAGTAGGGTTTACTAGTAAACAAAGATTTTTACAAGTAGTCAACTAATGACTGTTAATGTGAGTAAATTGTTACAATTTGACAGCAATACTTTAGTTAACAAATCTATATTTTTGGAATACAAGTCACCTTTTTGACATCTTTAAGCACTCTTAGTCAACATTTTAGGTGTACTAGTTGACTGCTTGACATTTAGAGGCACTAGTTAACTAATAAGATAAAACTATTTGAAACTATCCAATTAGTGAGCACTTTGAATGTTACTAATTAACTAGTGCAAATAAATTTGACTTGAATACCTAAGTAAACTATACATTTTAGGTGCACTAGTTATTTTCTAGTAGCAATTAGTAGTCAGCTAGTGAGAATATTGGCCATTACAAATTAAATAGTAAAGTCTAATTGAGATGCATTTTTCAAATAAGGCAAATAAATTTGATGCTACTAGTTAGGGTTGGGCAATAATTCCCTAACAATATATATCTGTCAGATAAAATGCTGATGAACTTCACTGAACTTTGATCCAGAACTGCACGGCATTCTGGGGGATGTAAGCAGGGGAAAGGCTAGTTAACATTTTAGGCACATTAGTTCACTAATTGACATTTTAAGTGCACTAGTTAATCAGAAGAGCAAAGAGGCTTCAACTAGTCAGTTAGTGAGACTACTGGGCATTACAAGTTAACTAGTAAAGTCTAATGTAGTTGGGCAAGTCAAATAGTTCAATTAAATTTCACATTAATAGTTAGGCAATATTTCAGGGGCACTAATTGATTTCCTGACATTTAGGTGAACTTGTTGTGTAGTGGGCAACAAAGGCAACAAAATATTTGAACTATTAATAAGTTAGGGGATTATTAACTGCCAAGGCTCTACTCAACTGGTGCAGTGGGACTTTTAAGTTAGTGTAACAACATTGCTGACTAGCATGACTTCTGCACCGACTAGTTGGGCAGAAGTAGTTGGCAAAGGTTTTCCTGGTAAGAGTGTTTGTTGAACTATAGTGCACCAAAATGTTGTATTGGTGAGACCATACAGACAGTGAACTAGTGCTTGCTGTACATCTTTAGCATCAGCCCAAACAGAAATGTGCAGAGCAAACATAAACAAGCCTGTCGCCTCCTCACAGATGTCACACATTAGTTTTAACTGCTTCATTCAAGCCAATGCGTCTTCCATGGCTGGATTATGTAAGACATGGATGTGACTGTCGCTCTATTAGTGTCAGTCAATATCTACCAGGGATAATTAAGGTTGATGGGCTAATTAATAAAGATAAATTAGAGTGGAAGCAGCATCCCGCAGGTCCGAGCCATCCACAGTGATGTTTATTAAAGGTGACAGGTTGTAAAACTGATGGAAAGCTGATGACCAGAGCAGCTGGAGTCTGTGTGAGTTAATGATCAGCAGAGCATCCAGAGCCGATAACCTCGGGAAACCTCAACTTTATTTTCAGAAAATTTCGCCGTGAACGAGAAGCTGTTCTGACCCTCGTAAAAAAGATTTACTTATGGGTCAGTAATAGGAAGATAGGATGCATTTGTTTTCCAGACAGTAAATTACAGTAAAGTCCAATTCCATTATTATATATGGATTATAACAAACCAGTAAGGCACTAATAAAATACCCGATTAACCTCCAATGAAATCATTACGTGCAACAAACAACTTTTTAAAGGGACTTAATGAGAAAGTTATTTAATTATTTTCTCCTAGATTATTAACTACAATGAAAAAGTTTAAATAAAGGGTGTGGTATCCACCGGGTGTTTGCACAGACACTTCCTGCTTCTTGTCAATAAGCCTTTAATAGATTATTGATTGATGAATAATGTGGAGTTTCAGGACCAAATGGAGATCCTGCTTATTTTATTTACTGAACAAAAAGCAAAGACAGTGATGCTCTAGTAATGTCCAAATAATTATTTTTTTTCTCAAATTTTACCACAGTTGTAGTAGATTGTTTGATTTATCAGTCTTTTCTAAACACATAAAATGATGGATTCTTTCAAACTCTTTATCTTTTCTTTTGCTGATGACAAAGAATTTAGTGGGCTTCTATATCAGTGACATATTTTACCCTAGAGGGAATTGTTCGGTCAGAACGTTGTGGAATTATTTGATTTCCATGGGCCAAATACCTCGAGACCGAGGTCCATATTTGGTTCAGCTGGAAGGAGGTGTATGGTCTTATTTATTGCAATGCAAATGTGTTCAAGTCTAAAATCTGAATCTGTGTTTTGGTTTGCTCTTGCCTAATCAGTAAATACCTTTTTTTCTAACAAACTCATTAAAATGATGTTATTTATTCAGTAGCCAAGAACAAACTGAAAAACAGATTCAGTTTGTGGTGAAAATGCCTTTTAATTAATGTGGTCAAACAATTAAAGGTTGGACCAATGCAGCATTTAATCATTTTGATGAAGTGTTTGACACACTCTGTTAAACTCCTAACTCTTAAATAAAGTATATACACTGCCTGGCCAAAAAGAAAGTCGCCACCTTAAATAAGCAAATAGGTACGAGCCTGCTGCAGTTGGTCAGGTTTAGGTTCAGCAACATATGAGCTCAAAGAATGAGGTCAGCTGAATACCTGAATATACTGAACAACCAGGTTATTCCATCAATGTATTGTTTCTTCCCTGACGGCACGGCCATATTCCAAGATGACAATGATTCACCGGGCTGGAATTGTGAACGAGTGGTTCAGAGAGCATGAGACATCACTTTCACACATGGATTGGCTCCACAGAGTTCATTGAAAATCTTTGGGATGTGCTGGAGAAGATCAGACTCAACCATCATCAATGCAAGATCTTGGTGAAAAAACAATGCAGCACTGGAAGGAAACAAACCTTGTAACATTGCAGAAGCTTATCACAGCGACTGCATGTTGTAATTAAAATTAAAGGTGGTCCAAAAAAATATTAGAGTGTGTGACTTTTTTTTTTGGCCATGCTGTGTATATCGTATGCTGCTCGTGTCTTTTGTCAACCCAGTTCAAGATGGCTGCCACAACTAATTAACCTTAAAAACACAAATATCTTTAACTCAATTAATATTACACTTACTGATCTAATATTTTTTGTGGTAGTATAAGTTGCAATAAACCAGAGTTGTAAAGTAACTAAATACAAATACTTTGTTACTGTACTTAAGTAGAATCTTTTAGCTATCTACTTTACTTGAGTAATTATTTTTCAGCATACTTTTTACTTTACATTACATTTCTACACAATAATCTGTACTTTCTACTCCTTACATTTTTAAAAAAGGTAAGAAGAAAGTCGTTACTCCTATTTTTTTCCGAGTTGTTATTATTTTTAAAAAGTACTATCCTGGTAAATTGTGTCTCCTAGAGTGAATTTGATTGTGGTTGGATGAGAAGTATAAATATACCATTCTGACACCATATTAGCTTATACACAACCCATCACAGCTGCACGCCGTTAGATATAATGTTTTATGGAGAAGTCATCTCCCAATAAATGTCATTTTGGAAAATCTTAGCACTCAATTTTACTCAATACTTTTACTTTTAATACTTAAGTAGATTTTGAGTCAGAAATTTACTTTACTCTGCATGAATTTTCATGAAACTTCCTGGAAATAATCACTGAATGTCCACCTACAACTGATTAGCTTTTGGAGTCAATCTTATTGAAGATGCTGCCACAGCCAACTGAATTTAGAAAACAGAAAATTGGTTTTAATTAGTCAATTTTCCAAATGTTGAACTAAAATTTAGCATTGTAGCTGGGAGAAGGTTTAAATGGCTACAACTCTTCTAATCCCTATCTTTTCCCCAATCTCTACCAGATTTGTTTTTAAAGAGTTTCTTCTTTTTATGTAAAGCCAGAGGCTTCATCTGCAACCGAGTTCTATTTTTTTATTTCAATGTAAAATCAAGCAGTCTTAAAACAATGATGGCTGCTCATCACAAGGCTCGTTTTCCCTTCTTGACTTTGTTACGTCACAGGAACTCGCTTCACATGAAACAAAGACCCCGTGTAAACTGTGAATGTTAATCAATATGCAATTTAGTTTGCCTGCAGGGCTGAATTACGTCCCCCCAGCATATTGACAACACTGAGGGGGTGTCGCTGTACAAACATCCTCGTTCGGGCTCTTTATTTCTGTGCTTGATTGACAGTTAGCAGCTTTTTTTTCTGTATTTTTAGCTAAAGACAGTGATTACTGTACATCACTGTAAGCATTCCTCCAGCTTCTCCTCTTCATGGACCATTGAGAAGCAAATGGGAGCAAAACACTGTGATTTAACTGCACTCACATGTTGGTGTTGGCTGTAGAAGTGAGCCACTCTCCCGCCAGTCCCACGATGTCTAACCCTGTGGACAGCTGGTTAAAGAACCTGGGGTGGCCTGATGTTGTTGAAGACACCACAAAACAGCACAATTAACAAGAGTCTAACAAGGGCTAACAAGAGTCATGGATCAGAGCGGGGAGTCCCACCTGTTCTCACGCCATACTTCAGGGTGTCCCTGCAGTCCACCAGGATCTGCTCCAGAGACTCGGGCTGGTCTGAGAGCTCCAGATTGAAGCCCTCCATGCCCTCCAGCAGCTGGTGGGGGTGGTGGAAGTCCAGGACCTTGGTGGATCTATCAAAGGTCTTCTTGATGTAGCTGGTGAGGATTTCAACAACCTCCAGCAGGAACTGCATGGTGGGCTCCTCTCCATTTTTACCAGGTAACAGATCTGCAAAACAAGTTAGTAAATCCAACTTTCTTTTTGCTTAGTTTGGTCTGATTTGATTACGCAAATATCTGTTTCTCTTGTTTGTCTGTTAGCAAAATATCTCCACTGATCAGACTTGAATGTATTCATTAGGTTAACAAGCTGATTAACTTTTGGAACCAATCCGATTCAAGATGGCTACCACAGCAAATCAACATTAAAAAACACAAAGATGCCTCTGACTTTGTCAGTTTCACATATATTGAACTAAACCTTGGTGAGGTAACTGAGAGTTATCTCCAACACGTGCTTCAAGATTTCACAGGTTGAAAATTATTTTTGTTTAAAAACTTAGAATGCAAGAAGGCAAGTAATATTTATTTAAATAACAGCCTTTTGATTTTTTTTTTATTAGGTCATTATTTTTGCCTAACTCTAAAAATATCCACACAATATTTATTTTGAATTTATTTGGTTTTACATCAAATGCAACAGTCCTGAGCTAGATCAGCTCTGTAATAAAAGCAGGTTTCCCTCCTCTTACCTCGGGCATACAGGTTGGAGAAGTCGGTCTCTGTGCGTCTGAAGAGCGCGTCTCCTCCGCTGTTGTCGCAGGAGGACAGCAGGTTTTTGGCCGCGCGCTCCTTGAAGGAGCTCACGATCCTGCTCCTTTCCTCCAGACTGTTGTTTTTCTGCAGGAACCCTGGATGGGTACACGGGGGAGGGGAGTCCAGAGGATGGTTAGCACGCGTCCCAAACATCACCAGCAGTAACTCATTCCTCTGTGTGGTTCTTTGGTCTGTGCGGACCGGCTGCTCTGCTTCATCCGCTCCTATTTATAGGCTGCAGGGGACCCGCGGTGACATCACCAAACTCAAATGGCTGTCACGTACAGCGGCTGTAAATTCCTCTTATCATCATTAATATTAGCACTTTAAAAGAGCTCAAAAGCAGATTAGAGCTTCGAGCGTAAAAGCGCATTTCAGACAGAAGGCCGCGGTTATAAGAAAATTCCTAAATCAAACTGATATGAAAGGCTGCTGGGATGTAAAACCTGCCCGTTTTCTTCCTCTGATAAGGACATTTAGTTTCATTGTGTTTAGCAGTTTAACACTCGGGTGTAATTAACCGGCCCTTAATGGAAAAACAGCCGCAAACTGCGCTGCGCAGTGGCGCGTGACATTCACCATTATGGTGGATGTCAGCTCCGTCCTTGGTTGGTCAGAAACAGAGACTCTGAAAGTGGAAATTATGGAGAGAGAGAAAAAAATCAATCCAGGATAATTTTCTCCTTTTTATATTTACTCCCTCACGCGAAAAATAAAAAGAAGAAAAAATAAAAATAAAATTAAACTTGCTTTTTACGCATCGTTTCCAGGTTTACAAAACAACAAAACAACACAGGCTAGTAAATAAATAATATCAATAATAAATTATTTTCCTTATTTCTTTTATTATTATGTGCCGACATATAAATAAAATAACCCAAGGCCAACAATCTAAAAACATGGCATTTATAACAATTTTAGAAGAATCGAGGATGAGGGAACTAGGGCTGCGGAGGGTGCTGCAGCAGCCCAGATGGATGTCTGATAAAATGCATAAAAAACAAACATTGAGAACAATTTAGATAATAAAAAAAGATGTAATCAGTGCTGCACATTTTTTAATTACAGTATTATTTTAATTAAAATAAATTCAGTATAGGCCTAAAGCTGCACTGTAATGTTTGTGCACAGATTTTATTTTTTTTACAACTAGAATGATTGTAATTTTATTACCACTGACTGTCCAAAACACACAATATTGTTTAAAATGGCTTATATTCTAAGATAACATGCCCTGCTAGTATTCTACACTGCATGTATCTGATGATATTCTTCACGAGGGTTGAAAGTCATCCCCCCCACCCCCAACTGAAAAACGATGCTCTGACAAAAAAAGGCAACTTACCACAAATCTTCATCCCCAGTTTTCTCGTACAACCATGGGCCACTCCACACCAGGCATCATAACCTGATATTATTTAAGAAAAAAACAATTTATTAGTAAATAAAACTCCTAATATTTCAGTAGATGTGCAGAAACAACAGTGAGCAGCATCCTCTGGGTGCACTGCCACCGTTTTATCATCAGGCCTTTCAGATTAATTAGACGTTGAAATTCATGGCAGGGCCGGCCTGCGGATCTAATTGAGTGAAAAGATGCTGGTTAAAATGTGGATACAGACAGGCGCTGAGCGAGGCGAGGCGAGGCGGCTGGATGGTGACAGATATGGAGAATTACTGCCTTATCAAGAGCTTCCAGCCTGGGAGGTGGTGGTGGTGGTGGTATGGTGGGGGTCTAAAAAAAGGCTCAAAAGCAGCAATCTGGGAGAGGAGGGGGAGGAGGAGGGGAGGGAGGGCAGCATCAGTCCCACATCCCAGTTTAACCCTTGCCTTGGACCATTAGACGAATCATTGCTCAGATCAAATGAACAGATTTATTTTTCTCCTCTGAAAAGCTGAAGGAGGAAATGGACAAAAAAGCCTATATGTTTTTTTTAAAGCAGACAATGCATCTATTTCTAACGCAGGGCCTAATGGGATTTAATCATTGCTATTATCACATGACTAAGCCTGGAAATATTATTTTTTACCCCTATAAATGAGCAAAAATAAGGTTTAATTTGCAATGAAATAACTCATCTTGTGTGTTTCGTCATTTTAGGATTTCTTTTCTATTTACATTTTATTATTTTCTTTTATTAATATTATGTTTTTTGTTCCCTGTTGACAAAATGAAATGGTCGGTGGTACAGCTCAGTGGACAGAGTGCTCCTGCCTGAAGCTCAGGAGTGCCATTAGAGTCTATTTAATGTGGCTGAATTAACAGGCACTTCAGGGGCAATTTTCACTTTTCGGTGCAGACATTTCCTTCTGATATGAAGAGGAGAGAGAAACAAAAAGATTTTATAATAAAAATAAATTCAGCAATAATAATAATAATAATAATAATAATAATAATAATAGTTTCTGATGCTCTGCAGCCTTAGGCTTGTTTTCCTGCAGGTTTGACAGCATCATGGTGGTTCTGGGGGGGGGGGGGGGGGCTGTCTGGATGCTGCGGACACCCCCCGCCTCCTCCCATCCATGAAAAAATGAATAATGGCGATGCCCACAAAGTAAATAGCACGAGTGAAAAAGAGCATTTTATCTGTGATGGACCTACTTGAGCCCGGCGGCCGTAAATTAGTCGAGTTGGGATCCGCTTCACCGCCAGCTGAGGAGGGGGAGGAGGTGTGGGTGGTGGGGGGTGCAGACGTCGCCATCACTCCAGAGACCCTGAGCCAAAATCTTCACCTAAAAAATAAATAAATAAATAAAAAAGCCTGGTCACCTTCCTCTTTTCTTCTTTTGTTTTGTTTTACTGCTCCAAAATCTCACTTCAGGTTATAAGAAGAGGGGAAAAAAGAGGCTTTTACAGACATACAAAAATAAAAAAATTAAAAAATGCTCAACTTGGAGACACAGACCTGTAGAAGACAAGGACACAGTCTGTCCTACAAGTTGATGTCCAGATTTACAAGATGCATAAAATCTGAACGACAAAAACCATTTTATCTCCTCTGACATAATTTTAGCTTTTTATTCTCCTGGATGCTCAGAGATGATGATGACGAACAGCCATATTACTCAAAACATTTTTATTTTTGAATTTTTAAGCAAAAGCTTTACAATTATAAAAACATTCAGACTGTAAGGCATAAGAAGGCAAAATTCAAATAACAGTCTGCAAAACAGACGATTTTTAAAATTTATAATATTCCCTCTTAAAATAATACAAATGGTCTAAATCAGTGATTTCACACCTGATTGACAAGGTGATTTCTGGGCTAATCACCGTGTCTCAGCTGCACAACATACACAACGAGTCTTATACCTGACATTTATAGCAAAAATATCTTTCAGGGAGCAGCTATAAAAAAAACACCTGTTAGAGCATCCTCCAATAACAATAAGTTTATTTTACTTTTCAGTGCTTAGCGCCATAAATCCATGAAGCCACTCACCACGATGAAGAGTTATCCAAGTGAAGCTGTCCACAATAAATAAATAAATAAAAAAAAGACAAAGTGAATTTATGAGCAAATTAAATCCTGAAGGATGCGCCGAGAATAAGAGGAAGAGGGATAAAAAGGAGCCCCAAAAAACCCAGCTGAATTCTCCTTTAAATCCAACTCAAGGTCACCTTGTTGCTGAAGAAGTGATGTGCTGACAGGTAAATCAAGCCTCCTTGTTTAAAATCTTTTCTCTCTGTGTGTGAGTGTGTGTGTGAGTGCGCATCAGTGAGTCACGGTGTGTGTGTGTCTGTCTCCAGCAGCAGCAGCAGCTCCGGGTGCAGCAGCAGCAGCAGCAGCAGCACGGCTGTCTGCAGGCTGCTGGCTGCGCGTTTGGCACCAAATGGCGCCGCTTGCGGCCCCAAAGTGCGACTTTTTTTCTTTTTTTTTTTTTGGAACGGTTGATAGTCTCCTCCAGCTGCGTTTGAAATGCTGTCCGTGAAGTTTGAAGCTGGGAGGAGGGAGGCGATGTGGTTTTGTTTTTGTCTGGTGGTGGTGGTGGGGGGGGAGAAGGGGTGGAGAGATGAGAGAAAGCGACGCAATCATGAGCCTAAATGCGCCTTTAATTGGTGCCATTTGTTTACTCCATCCTCCCCAGTGGGCCGAGGGATTCTTTTTTTTAAATTTTATTTAATAAATTTAATTCAGCAACAAAACCCTTCTAAATGATATAACATCTGCCTGTCACAAACATGTTTCCCTTTTATTTATTACAGGCTGACAGGTGTTGGAAGGTGAAGATGTAACCTGAGAAATTCTGCAAAGAATAAGACCACCAGGTGGCAGTGAGAAACCGTGCAGGAACAGGAACACAAGTGGGCCACGAGCCACGAAAAAAGACCTCACGGATCTAATTATAAACAGGCCTATTAATCTGGAACACGTCACCATCATACATGACTACACACATACACACAGACACACACACAGGAGGCAGCCAATCACAATCACTGATCACACACTCACTTTAGAACAGATTTGTTAGCTCTGCTCTGATGGATGTCAGGATGCTGATTAAGGGGTCGAGTCACATGTTGTGGATCAAACTGGGTTTAGAAGAACCTGCAGTGTTTTCAGAACCAGACAGCTTCACAGGTTCTGTCCAGTTCTGAGCAGAACGAATAGGACCATTTGTCCTGCTCATTTCATCCAAGATGAGTCAGTGTTGATGTCTTATGCACATTTATGGTAATCAATTGTCTATTTGTCAGAGAAAGAAAACAAAACAAAAACAACATAATTAAAGGGTAATTTCCACTTTTTTTTTTCAAACAGATGTATTTCTTCATTAAAAACATTCAGGGTTTTTTTCTGATGACAAACTACTTTGTTCCTTAAACACGCCATAATGTAATTAATGGAGCAAATTTAATGTTTTTGTTTTTTCATAATAAATAATACGAAGGCAGGTCTCTTTCTTTAAAAAAAAGTAATTTTTGATATTGAGGGCAGCACATTTCAAATAAGTTGGGACAACTGAAGTGATACAAATAAGAACATACGCTGGAGGAGAATTTTATAACTGATCAGGTTAATTTGCTATTTTAAAAAGACAGTTTTAGAGAAGCTGAATCTCTCAGAAGGAAAGATGATTCACAAATGAAACACTGAGACACATTACGTTTTCTGTATTAAATAGAGAGGGACCATCTAGCCTGTTATCAGCCCACAGCAAAGCCTGCCTCTCTGATGGTATGGGGGTTCATTTGCTCATCACCTATTCAGACAGCCTTTTTACATCTTTCAAAACTAAACCTCACTGCTTCCATTGATCCTATAATTAAAATGTTCCAAACTAAATTCTTTAAAGCAGAGGTCTTTTGTTCATGACAAACTGTGTTTTAGCTGTTTTTCTGCTTTGACCCACCTGATTTAAATGAATGAATTAACTACTCAGAATGTCAGAATGGATTTTTTCATAATTAATTTGATTTTGAACCAATGAGATAATATGAACCAGAAGGAACATAGAGGCTGAATTTTTTTGAAGCCTAGTGTACTGTGCATATATTTTAAATCACTGCGTTAGCTTTAGACTCAATTTAAAAATTGAAACAAATTGTGTTATTGTGACAAGCTGCTGGTTACAAAGAGCCTATATAAGGATCATATTTATCTATTTATTTCTTTTGCTAAGATCTCTGTTATGTGTCCACACATCACTGCTTCATTCCAAGTTTCAAGCAAGTTTCAAAGCCCTTTGTACAACAACCATTCAGAGGTTAGAGCTGCTTTATTTAGGTATTAAAAGGACAATGCACAATATTCCATTGATGTTAATGCATGGAATTAGGACAACAGCTAAATTTCATTCAATGTTGTTCCATGTTAAGTGACCTAATTAACAAATAACAACATTCTACTGAAAAATGACCAAATAAGAGACTGAAAAAGCTGCCAAGGTGATTAAGTCCAGAGAAGATTGACCAGAACCACTTTAAATGGTTATAAGAAAAACGGACTCATTGGAAACAAAAGGGCAGATATTATAATTTTTTTTGAATGAAAGAAAGAAAGAAAGAAAGAAAGAAAGAAAGAAAGAAAGAAAGAAAGAAAGAAAGAAAGAAAGAAAGAAAG
>JARVGW010000136.1:13509495-13549608 GCA_031762495.1 Anablepsoides rubrolineatus
AGAAAGAAAGAAAGAAAGAAAGAAAGAAAGAAAGAAAGAAAGAAAGAAAGAAAGAAAGAAAGAAAGAAAGAAAGATTGTTCGCCTTTTCAACCTGCCATGCTTTACAGCACAATAAGGGGAAATATGGCTGCAAAACAAGTGAAATATGCTTGATTTGCATCTACTGAGGAGTTGAAAATAAAAATGGTGATTAAAACTGAAAGGAAAAGGAACTGGCCTTTTTTATTTATTTATTTTCCCTGCAGCAGTTGTATGAAACCATCCACAAGATGGGGTATGACTCAAACCACAAGACAAAGCTCTCAGCTGTAGCAAACAAAGTATTATGGTAAATAAAAAGTTAAATTAAGACAAACAGTTTAATATCAGTCTGACATTTATTACTAAAAGCTTTTCGCAAAAATAAATCAGAAAACCTGAACTGAAACTTCTGCTGGGAGAAGCAGCATTGTGATATTTGATAATTAAGGTGCATCTAAAACCTTTTATTTAATTGAACTAAAGCAGCAAACATGAGCAATGATATTTCTTCGGCTGCAGCCAGAAGTTCATATGTTTTGTTTGCTTTTGGCTAATTAAAAAGTGTAAGCTGTTAATTAAAAGAGTTGGCCTAACAGTGATCTGATCATCAAACAAGAGTTAAAACATCAAACATTCAGTTTTTTTATGGGACTTTCTGGATCAACTAAATAAAAACTGACTTTAAAAACATGTACCCAATTGATATTTTTATTTATTTATTTTTAAATATTACAGTCTAAATCAAACCTATTGATCCTTAGTTAACAGCAGACTTTTATTTTTGATTACTTGTGCAGTTCAGTCTGCAACATTTAAGTCTGTTTTTCACACTAAATGAGCAAAAACAAGAAAACAACAATTAAGATATGAAATAATAAGAAAAAAAGCAACAACTGTGTTGCAAATAAACCACCACAAACAGATGAATTTACAGCAGGAATCACAAACAGATTGTAAACTTAGCTCATCCATCCATCCCTCCAAAGATTAAATAAAAAAAGACTAAGAACAGACCGCATTTTATTGCGGATTTAAACTTTATCAAGTTTAAATCCTGATTGTTCAACCAAATAAAACGTATTGGTTCCAATAGTTGCTTTGTATTTTTGAACATCTGTAAAACAAGCAGTAATAAAAAAATGCTTATCTGCATCTAAACATATTTATATAATCAGCGAATAAAGGCGTGAGGGAAGGAGAAGCTAGTTATAAAAAGAAACTGACATGTTTTAATTACATTTTAATCACTGCACTGATGTATAAAACATGAAGCCCAGCGTGAGACCGACTCCGTCTGACCCCTTATTCTCGTGAATTTCCATTCAAGACTTCTCCGCCATTTTAATCAGAACTGGCATGAAAATTCTTCTTTATCACAAACACTTTTATATGTCTGGAAATAAGGAGTCAAATCAGAATCCAATTTAGCCGTTTTTCATGGTTTAAACGCCAATTACCATATTTCCTTGAGAGCCAATTAATGTGGACAAAAGTACAATCCTTTAATTTTCTCATAAAAATGTAAATGGATGAAAATGATGAGTAACAATCTGAAGAATTAGTTGACACTGGAACAATAAACCTCTATGAAAATCTAAAGCAATGACAGTTTTTAAGTAATGTTTCATCTCTTGCTCTTTCAGTTTACAGAATGGATGAGCTGCAGCAGGAGGTCAGTCTGACTGTTGTTCTGGATGTTGCTTGAATTGGTTCTGTGTGAATCAAGAACATTGTTCTTATCTCCAGAAACAATAACTGCTTCACTGTTAAAGATGACATACAGTATCATGCCTGTATTTAAATCCTTTTTTATTTCTCACCCCTTTTCTGAGGTGTGTCTCAGATCAACTCATTTTGAGGCTGTCTCTTTAAATCCAAATGAGGCGCCCCCCTCTAGCTTCCAGGCCGGTTTATTTGAGTTTGATAGAAGGATTTATGACTATATAGTGGCACAGAAACCTTTTATTTGCAAATTAATTTAAAGGTATATCAACAACAGAAGACTTGCACATCCAGCCTTACACGTTGGAGCCAATGTCTCACAGTTTTCATGGTCTACATATTCAAAAATATTGATTAAAATGAGCAGAAATATTGCTTTAATTAGGCATAATGTCCTTTTCATGTCTTTTAGTATAAGATAATTGTTGATACAGTCTTTGTTTTTACGTCAACTTGACTCATGTTCTGTTTTGTGGTCCAGCTGTCTAAAAAAGATCTAAATAAATTACAAATTGTTCAGAACAAAGACATGAGATTAGCACTTGGTTGTGATTTTATGACCAGTTATGTACAGAGCTATTGGACACTGGAATGTATTATGTTCTGATTTTAAAGTATTAGACAGTTATAGTATATTTAAGGGTGCATCATGGGATTGGTTATTTGAAAGAAGATAATGTTGAGGTGATTATTGTTGAATTAATTTATTGTTGGTTCATAGTGTGTTTTTTGGTGTCTGCTGTGTTTTGTAGGAGTTTTAAGCCAGTTGATCTGTGTTTTGGGGTTTTCAAGTGGATGTTTCTTGTTTTTGATAATTGCGCTGCTTTTAATTTTAATTATAAATACATTTTATTTAACTACATTTTAATTTTAAATGTGTATGTTTATTGATTGTGTTTTGTTGATTTGATATTTTATTTTGTGTGTTGGGCCACAGGAAGAGTAGTCTCTGCAGAGACTAATGGGGACCCTAAATAAAAAAAAAGTAAAGTAAAAAGTCTGACCGAGAGTGAGACAAGATGAAGATGAGCAAACCAAATTGTAGTTGTTAATCATACCTTATTTGGCAGCTCTGTTGCAAAAACTGTGACATAATAGTTCAGAAAACGTCACAGATAACAGAGAAAACTGAATGGGTTGAAAAATATAACCCAAAGAGAATTTAAAGATATCTACGCAGTACCAGGAGACCACTCCTGGAGACACGTACACAACAAAATGCATTTAATGCCTAAAAAAGTGAATTTTGCCTGACATGTCCCCTTAACAGTGAAGATGATGTAACTGGTCCTGAGACGAGCTAGAAAACAACTTTCTTCTGACTCTGTTAGACAGTATATAAAATAGAAGTACATCATTTTATATATATTATAGCTTCAAATAAATGATGACACAGTTAGAGTTGTTACAGGTCAGCAAAAAGAAGACAAAATCTCCTCTTGGCCTGAGACCTTTCTGAGTGGAGGTTGCATGTTCTCCCCTCATATGGGTTTTCTCAGGGTATTCCAGTTTCCTCCCACAGAGCAGAAACATGCATGTTTGGTTATTTGGTGACTCTAAATTGTCCCAAGGTGTGAAATAGACCATGATTTACTGTTTGTATCATTTGTCTCTCCATGTGTCCCTCTGATGAACTTGTGACCTGTCCAGTGTGTAACCCACCTCTCACACAGTGACCGCTGGAAATAGGCAACATCAACCCAGAAAGGAAACAGCAGTTAATTAAATTTTACCAAGATGTTCCCTTCTACTTCCCATACACTATCCCTCCATTCATGGCCTCTAATTATTCTTGCAAATCTGTCCGAACATTTCTGTGCCAGAAGACTTACCCTTTCAGATGTGTCCACTGGTCGATGATCCCTGCTTGGAGCAAGTGTTTGAGCTCTATTAAAAAACCAACCAGACTTCTGTTCTGAAGATAAAGATGTTTCACCTTTTGACCAGGAAGCTTTCTCTACTTAAAATGTCTGGAGTAGTGTGGAGTTCCAAGCTTTATAGACCTGCATGAGAGGTCTCGTTAGTCACATGCAGATTAAACTGAAACTACTCACCCCTCAGAGTCATGAGGCTCTTTGTTTACCTGGCTGACAGGAAACATGTCTCAATCACATGCATGAAGGTGTGAACTGAGGTGAAACTGAGTAGGAATCAGATTTAATGAAGTTTTGGGAGTTTTTGAAAGTTAAAATCGGACGTTTTTCTCTTGGCTTCCTTCACCCCTGTCATGGTCTTATGGGTTGTCTTTTGTTTAGTTTTCTGTTTTTGTTTCTTTTATTATCTCTAATGTTTCAGTTCCCTGTCTTTTCCTCAGTCAGCCCCTCAGTACTTTTCCATCCAGTCTGCCACTCTCACCTGTTACTTTCCATCAGCTCAGCTGGGCATCGTAGCCCTAGCTCTATATTACCGGTCTCTTCTCTCCACCTCCTTGCTGGATCATCGTGCCACTTTCTGTCCTCTGTGTCACCACCTACAGTATCTGTAAGTTCTGTTGCATCGTCAGCTTTTTGTTTTGCTTAATAAAGTGTTTTATTTTCTCTTTACTTTAAGTCCTCCTGTGATTCTGTCATTTGGGTCTGATCCACCATGCACCCTTACAAATCTCTTCTCAAACTTTCTATCTCATTTGTCCAAAATATGAACATTTTTATCCTCAAAAGAGGGTCTATGTCTTAGGGTCCTGTTGGGTTTAATATGTACCGAGATCTTGAGGAAGGAACAGAAATGAGTCCATGACATAAGCCCACAAGACTCATGCCCTCAGTGACAAAAATAAAAATAAAGAAAAGGTCACAGAATATACAACTTTTAGTATTGCATCATAAAAAAAGCACATAAATTTATAGAAAATTATCATGCATTATACATTGATCACATCATAAATGTAAACATATTGTATGAGATTAAAAAACTCCTTGATATTTCTATCACAAATTACCAGGCATACTTCAGTCAGATGCATTCCCCAAGCCCTGGTGCAGATTTTTGAGGCTCCACATGACGATATTGCTTTGTGCTTTTAAACTGTCCTAAGGTACTGGGTGAACACTGTCAAAAAGATCTGCTCAAAGAAACTCACCTGGTAACATATAACTGCTCAATTTTGCTATAAAATATTGATGAAAAAGAAGGTTAGAAGGTGAGAACTGAAATCACACTCAAACAATTTTGTATATCATGCCTTAGGTGTTCTGAAATTTGAAAACATTGTGAGTTTTTGTATGTACACAAACAGAAACACACCACAGACGTTCTCCAGACCTGTGGGTGTCCTGATGGGACTTTTGTCAAATCTGCAAAGAAATCTGAAAAATGGAACAGAACAGGCAGAAGAGCAAAAACATCTTAGTACATTTTAAACCCAACAGGACCCTCAGATAGAGACTGGTCCATCCCTAGGACAGAACCCCCAAACCCAAGTTGAAGAAACAGTGTTGTATAAAGTACCTCAAAGTGAGACTTGAGTAAAAGTACAAGTATATTATCATAAAATTAGTTGGGTAAAAGTTAGTTTCCTCTAAGAATGATACTTGAGTTCTTTCTCTATTCTGCACAATTTCTTTGTTATATATTTTATTAGTAGTTGTATTATGACTAGTCAGTGTTAAATTCTTGTTTTGTGTGTAAATTTCTGTTTTTTTTTGTGTTGCTTGTTTTTGTGTGCTTGTAAAATAACTAGTGTGTGGACTTCTGTACTGATGCTGCTGTGACACCTGAATTTCTCCTTGAGGGACAATAAAGGCTATTTCTATTCTATTCTATTGTTCTATTTTTTTTGCACTTAAGTATTAAAAGTAAATTTCAGACATAAAATATATGTAAGTATTAAAAGTAAAAGTATTGAGTAAAAATGAGCGGTTTTAGATTTTCCAAAATGCATTTATTGGGAGGTGACCTCTCCAAAAAAAAATATTTTTCTAAAAACGTGCAGCTGTGATGGATTGTGTACAAAGTAATACAGTATCAGAATGATATACATTTATACTTTTAATCCAACTACAATTAAATCCACGCCATCCTGGATGCACACTTTTTTAGAATAGTATTTTTTTAACACTAACGAGCCTAAACAAAATAGGAGAAATGACTTTCTTAACTTCTTAAAAAATGTAAGGAGTAAAAGTAAAAAGTAGGCTGGAAAATACCTACTCAAGTAAAGTACAGATTAGCAAAATTTCTACTTAAGTACAGTAACAAAGTATTTGCACTTATTCTTTACAACTCTGAAGAAACTAAACAACCTCTCCATGGATGCATGGCCTAACACAAGTAGCTCTTCAGCTGTGCACCTACATCTCAAGGATAAAAACTAAAAATTTATATTTTGAAGGACGTTCTGTCAAACAAGTAATTCCAGTTCCAGACATTAATCTTAGGCCCAATAGTGGTGATCAAGTTTACACTGTAAAGAATGATTTAGAAACTTTTTTGTTTTGATTTGCTACATATGTTGTATCTTGTGGCAGGCATTGACAGGTATATTGGTCACAAACACTGGGTTCTGTCAGTGGACATTGTACACAATGTTGCTTGCAGGTTCTGGTGCCAAAGTCTCCACTGTTTAGAGTTAAATCCAGGACCTGGGGTTTTTCCTGTGGTCCTGCAGTGTTGATTTGGCCTCTGATTTTATCAAACGTTGCAGCCTAACAATGTTAACACACAGAAATACCAACCCATGACCAACGACTTCACTCACCACAACCACATGATTTGCATACTTTGGTCCCTTTTTCTTGCAGTTATCACAGTTTACCTTAGCTGCAGGACAGTTTTTCTTTAATCGTTAACAAGGTGTTTATCTGAGCCACATATGACACAACGTTATACTTGCCTATTTATAATGAGCATAAGAGGTCAAAGTGTTTGAGCTATTTGTGTTCCTCTTTCTCCACAAAAACTTAGATTTGCTACGTCTACGGTCTGTGCAGGTGCAGAATTCAGAACTGAGAGCAATGTTGAGATTTTTACCTGCGTCCACTTGGTGATGGTGATTTATTGGTGTGTGATTTCGTCGGGATGTTGCACACATTGTCTTTTCACCCCAACAGTTACTGGATAAAACGTCTTTCAAGTGCAGTCATGGTTTCATCAAATGTTGCACCTTGTTCTCTGCGTGTAGAACAGACGCTGTCCTTCTGGACCTAAGCAGTGTGATAAAACAACACAGTCTTGCCTTCAGCCATCCGTTTCCTCAAACCTTTTTGTCGAGCGTGTTTTTGTCAAATCTTCGCTCCCATGTTGTAAATGTAATGGAGGCCGACTAGCGTGATTCAGTAAAGGCAGTAGACTCGCTCATCCTCATTGCCAATTTTGTGTGTCAGTTTTTAAAATCACTGTTTTGTTTTTGGTTTTAATGACATTTAACTTTAGGAAGTAGTAGTCACATCACTGCACAAAGTAATCCACTAAAAACCTGATGAGCGTCTCCATCCTAAAGCAGATAAATTAACACGCAGGATGAGAAGCGAACTTGTTAATGAAAACAGCTTTTGAGACGTGACAATATTTCCCACGAGTGTTTTAGGTCTTTATGTAAAAAACCCACAATATCCATTTCACCAAAAAATTTAAAATGAGTTTAAAAATGGAAAGTTTGTTTGCTAAAATGTGGACTGTGAGCCGGACTGTGAGTGCTTAAAAAAAGGGGGATACGTTGTTTTTAGAACTAAACATCATTCACCATCAGATGCCGTTTCTAAAATTAAGAAACAAACAACAAAATATCAAACCTGAGATGTAAGATGCAGTTTTATATTTGTTTATATTTGTTCTTATTTTAGTACTTTACATAGATTATAAATTCCTCCCTTCTCCATACTTGTTTAATACATAAAAAATGGAAGATATGCATACAATCTGAACATTTAATTAAACAGTGAAACTTATTCATGTAAATTCATTTTTTTTATTCGATTATTGGAAAATGCCTTATTTTTAAATATTGCTGAAAAAAACAGTAACTAATTTAAAAGCTAGTTTAATTTGTGCGGTTTTAGTAAAACATTTTTTAGCTCATTTCATATTTTGCGATATGAGACATACATTTTTTGTGTGTTTTTTTACTAATAGTTTTGTGAATGCAAACACTTCAGGGACACACATACAACTTGTCGCAGTCAGTGCAAACAGTTATATTTAGTTTGCCTGCATACAAAATGTGTTTAACAAGACATTATTTAGTATGTTGTTTACTCATTGATAAAGCCCAAACTTGTTTTTGTTTGTTGGAATAATCAGATTTCAGGATGCTTTTTTTTTACATGATATTTTTGGTCTAATGAGCCATCGCAGAGCACAAAAGGGGGCGCTGTTGAGGCAGAAACCCTGACTGACAGCTTCCTCTCCCTCTCATCCTGACAGTTTCATTGAACCCACATGAGACAGATATGACAACAGAGTGACTGCAGGTTTTACTTACTGAGTGACTGAAGTGGACAGATGAATCACCGTATCTCTGTTCACATCAGCAGTTCATCGCTTCTTCCACGGTGCTGATGAGTATCAGGGAGGGACAGAGCTTTGAGATGAGGAAAAGATTCATTTATTTCTATAAGGCTTGTGGGAAAATGAGTGGAGGAAGTCGACATGAAACAGTTTAGAAGTGATCAGAAGGTTGGATCAAACAAGAGGCAGGTTGAAAAGCCTCAACCCTGGAAAAGATCCTCAAATAAAACTTGTATCAAACTTAAAGCTTTGAATCATGAAACACATTAAAACCATTTGCACATCCTCCTTAATGGCAAATTCACTGATTGTCACTTTTTTGTCACTGCAAAGGACAAAAACGAAAAACTAAACAAACGGAAACTTTTACGCTCTTTAGAAGCAGAAAAATGCACAATTATTTGGATTTTTTTTAAATTTTGTTTCTGAAAAGTAGCAAAAGTTAATGGCAAGATGTAAAGTATGATGCTACCGGTTTCAGGATGAATAATAAACATTTAAGGCGCTCAGATCTGTGGATGGCATGGAGTTTGTTATATTTAATGAATCAATTCTTGATCGTTTTTATTTTTGCTTTTCACTAATTATAGGGTGCTGCTGAATTTGCAACTTAATTTCTAAAGACTACAGAAAATACACTCCTTGTCAACTTGTATTTTGCTACCTTTCGGGATAAAAGTAATGCTCAAATCAAGTCAAAACAGCTCCAATTAACCAGAATAGTAAAACTGGCACTTTTATAAACTGCAGCGACAGATCAAAATAGCAATTTCTCAGGTTCCAAACTGAATTAACCTCTGAAAACATTTTATTTTTAAGTTTACCTCAGTGATCTAAAATAAAACTAGGTTTTCTAGATGCAAAATCTAAACAGCAACAATTCACAGACCTTGTGTACATTTCTCCAGATAATATTTAAAGTAAGGAACCAGATAATCGCCTCAGCTCAGGTAAGGAGGGAAGGCTGAATGAATTCCTCTCAGATCTGAAAAATGTTAGAACTTTTATTCTCACACAGTATTTGGGTCATGTCAACAATAGCAGATCTTTTCAAGAGCATGCTTAAAAAAATCAAAACCAAAACAAAACAAAAAAAGAAAAAAACACCCCCATATGGAGCAAAAAACAGACACTTTCATTCAACAAAAGCTATTAAATATCATTTACAGGGGAGTGAAATCTTCCACCGAAGACATGGATCAAAAACACAAGTTGAAAACTTGTCTGCCTTGATATGATTATAGACAGTGAATCCAAACTTATGAACTTTTCCTTGGTCCCAAAATGAACTCGTTAATAACCTTTATATTTACACAGAAATGTGCTACACAAACCAGCAAAACTACTGTCAGGATGGAGAGAATTTGAGGAAACTGCAGCTCATGGCGCACTTTAACTATGACTGTATTGCACTAAATGTTACTGGATGTGTACAGTTTCAGGTGAGAGCAGGAGGTGTTACAACAGGCTCCTCGTGTCCTCTCTTTTGACGTGGTCCAGCGTCTTGTCGTGGCACTTGCTCTTTTTGTTCTGGTGCGTTTTGACGTGTTTGGCCAAGTGGTCGCTCCTCATGAACCTCTTGCAGCAGTCCGGACAAACAAAGCGCTTCTCGCCGGTGTGAGTCCTCAGGTGTCTCTGCAGCTCGTCGGAGCGCGTGAAACTCTTGCCGCAGAACAGCCAGTTGCACACGAACGGCCGCTCCCCGGAGTGCCACCGCAGGTGCGCCTTCAGGTGCGACGTCTTGCCGTACACCTTGCCGCAGCCCGGGATGTGGCAGATGTGCTGCTTCTTCTTGCCCGGCTCGTCGCTGGAGGAGGTGGAGGACTGGCAGTTCGGACACCGGCACCGCCTGCACCTGCGCGCGGTCGCCAGCGGGGACTTGGTGTGCAGCAGCGCGGCGATCTGCGTCTGGTACTGCGCAAAGTCCGAGTGGCCCAGGACCAGGCTCCTCTGCAGCTGGAAGCGGTGGGGACCCAGAGGGGACGAGTGGCCCACGTGATGGTTCCCCTGCTGGAGGCTCCACCACGGGATCTCCTCCCCCGCGCTCGGGGACAACTGTCTCTGCTGCTGGTGGACCAGTCCGGTGGGGCCCGCCACGAAGCTCGGCATGGCGGGCGGAATGGGGGCCGGTGCCGCGTAACTGACAGCCGGCACGTAGGTCGGAGGACAGGTAGACTGCATGGAGCAAGGTAACATCTTGACAGGGGAGAAGTCATAGGGGTAGGAAGGGTCCGCCGGAGGGGTGAGGGGCAGCTCGTGGTGGGAGCTGAAGGAGCTCTGGATGTGCGCTGACAGCTGAGGCTTGGAGGATAGTCCGAACGTGGAGTTGGCGGCCAGGCTGCTCTGGGGGCTCCCGTCATTAGTCCACGGGTGAAACAAACGCGAAGGGGAGCCCAGAGTGGGGTCGTAGGGGACCTGGAGGAAGTCTGGATGGTTGGATCCCGGGTGATGCCCGATCCGGTTACAAGTTGCAGCCAGGAGAGCCAGCGGAGAGTGCTTACAGTTCTCTGGAGACGAGTTGGGAGTGCGGTCCTGCAGAACAGAGACACCTTTCAAATCAACACTCAAAATAATACCAAACTAAAATCATTCATTTTGCATCCAATCGCGGATAAACAAGTCACAAAATAAGATAAAAGTTGGTGAAGTTTTGCAGGAAACGCACAAAGAATCGATCAAACTAATCAAAGTTAACCATTAGAGTCCCTGAATGAAAAATAAATGAACACGTTTTTAAAGTTAATAAAGTGCTCTAAACTTGCGCACAAACCTGGAGAAAAGCGTGCAGCGTTTCATTCCGCAGAACAGCCACCGCTGCCATGATGAACGTCCTCCTCCTCACAGTGTTTATATATATATAAATATAAAAAAACAACTAATAATAAGTATTTTTTAAATGAAAAATGTGGAAAAATAGATTGTCGCGCAGGCTCTCCAGTGCTTCCTCTCTCCGATATATCCTCGGTGTATCTGAAGAGTGAGGGATCACTTCTTAGAATTTGATAAGGACTTTGGTGGGCCGCCAGCCAGTCAGAAATAAGATTTATTACTTTGAAGTTTGCCGCTGCCCAATCATCAAAGAATAGCGGCTCTTTGAGAGGGGAAAGCAAATCCTTTGAATCCACAAAGCTCCTATGGTGTGTTTGTTGGTCTGGATAAAGGAGCTGATTATTAGGGGGGTTGGGAAGGGAGGAGATAAAGGCGGGACAATTAATGAAGTAATCACTATGTGGGAAATGTATATACACAAATAATTGGATTTTCTCGATCAAAGACCTCCGTGCCGCCTGGAGACCCCGGTATTGGATGCTGTAGTCATCTGATCCTCTTTTTGTAATTAAGGATTTGTAGCAGAACCTTATGTGACAATGTGACATTGTTATCTCTGGAGATCTCCAAGAGGCTGTTTGGTGGGGAGAGAGGAGCCCAAATCGAGTGACTCAACACAAAGTTCTCATCTCTGAAGAATCTGCGCCTCTTTTACATTTCTAATTTGAACTGAAATTTGGCTTTGTTGTGCCTTTGAACCGCAGCTTGGCATTAAACACTTAATTATACCCTCTCTGAATTATTTAAATACTTATTTTCCCCCCATCTTCAACTATTTCAATCAGTTGTTTTATCAGAAGTGCACTCTTTCCCTTTAGGCAATAAAATTGCTTCTGTTAACGAACCGCAGAAAAACTTCCAGCAGGTAATGCAGGTGAAGATCCTTTAAAGTCCTTATTGCAAAATAAACTATAAAATAAAAGGTTGTCCTGAGCTATATTAAATTGAATAGCTTGAAAGAGTTTACTTCACTCGCTTTCCAGTTGTATTAATATAAAACACTGAAATGCAGGTACGCATTTAATGTAAACAAAGCACTTTCTTCTACAAATCTGAGTTTAAATACAGACCAGTACATTAAAACTGTCAAACATCTCAATTCCAAATGGCTCTTCCATGGATGTTGTCATTGTTGACCTATTTTCAGTCACTCTGGACACATGTGTTGGCAACTGGTCACAAATTCTAATTATTAATTTCTAATTTAATAACACAAGCAAAGAACAGTGCTGATTTTTTTCTTACTTTACTTTTTTTTTTTTACCTGTTTTCATGACATTGGAACAGGTACTTTTGATGTTTAACCTGGACCTTTAATGTCTTAATACAGAAAAAGATCTTACAAAGTACCACAACCAAATAAAACTGCAGCGCATCATTTAAGTAAAATACAGTAATATCAATGTCAGACTGTTTAATGAAGGCAAAAAATATGCATTTTCAAAAGATAACGTCCCAAACTTTTTTTTTTATTATTATTTTGGCAAAAAACGATAAAGTTGCAGTTCAGCTCTGTGATCTTTATCTGGCTTCCCTGCAGAAACAATCACTGTCCTCTCAACTATAGTTTGGAGCGGCTGATTTTGAATTAGATCTGTTCCTTTGAAGGGATTAATGTTCCCAGTCCTCTCCCACGGCTTTAGTCATGAGGGAAAGGGGGAGTCCTGCTGGGCTGAACTGGAGCCATGTTAAAACTACAACGCTGGCTGTGGGAGAGATGTAGTCACATCCAAAAAAAAAAAAAATCACTGGAGATTAACCTTGTTTACATCAAGTTATAGCAGCTGTAGTGACTGATTTTGTCTTATTAAAAGTGTAGAAGATTCAGCAAACAAAGATTCCTGCTTGAAAAATGCTTTTTAAATGATTAATGCATAAATTTTAGTTTTGTGTGCAGAAGTCAAAAATATAAATCAAATAAATGAGTCACAGTACAGGATGCTTTGCAAATGTTATATAAATTTACCAGCCAACAAAACCCTTTTTCATGTCATCTTTCAAGATTAAATTTATTAATGGGACTAGTTGTTTCTCCTCACAAGTTGTACTGATAATTTGACAAACAATGACTCAAAAGAGCAAAAAATGGTTATTTATCATAGTCATGAGGCAATACTTAAGTTTTGGCATCATGTGAAGAAGTCCATTCACTATATTGTTTGTGTTCTTTTTTTCAGTATTGATAAGAATAAAGTTTTACAGAAAGTGAGCTAAAATTACTAAAAGGAAGCAAAACAGCAAAAAATGTTACTTTCACAATTTCTGCTTTGACATATTTCTTGAAGCAGTAAAACTTGTAAAAGCTCTCAAAACTTATGTCTCAGAAGCAAAAGAAGCAGGTCTTCTGGTCTCCACCCTGCATTTGTATGATTGGCCTAATTTAACGAGTCAGGAATTAACTAAAGTAAGCTAAAAGATAAATAGATTTTGTTGTCCAGACTCTGACATTTATTATGGAAAGATTTGGTTATTAAATATAAAATAACAGTAAACATAAATGTCTTCTGGTTGCATTTTGTCAAAATATGGTGTGATGAGCTTTAAACAGCATCTCAACAATGTGCCAACAACAGTTAACATTGCTTCAAAGTCTCATATAGGTCACTACCTTAAAGATATAAGAAAGACACAGTTTAAAGGTTCAAAATGTTTGGTTTTTGCAGCATGAATTAAATGTATTGTAAAACAGGGACACATAAATAAAGCCTGAAATTCCTTGAAGTCTAAGCAAAAATAAAGCTTTCTGTTTTGGGACACCCACTTCCTGACTTTGGGCCAATCCCATTTCACAAGTCCAACCTGCACATTCAGAACACCCTGAACTTTTATGTTCTGCAGAGATCTCCACATTAAACTCATCTCCTCTTCACAAACGATGCATCATTAAAGTCACACTGAATATCACTTTCCTGCTCTCCATACACTGTATTAGCCTTTAGCAGTTAATTGAGCTTCAGTGACTTAATTGTCCTTAACCTGACACCTGTGACAGGCTGTTATCATTATCATACTGTTAGATGTTTTCATTGTACTGATTCATTTAGTTTTTAACCTCAGTAACTGTTTTAGTCCATTAACACTCTTATTTTTCTAAAAAAACAAACATGTTCACTACATGTTCGGGGTCAACATCCAGGTGCAGTTTTAATGTGAGATTCTGAAACAGAGACTGTCAACACCAAGAGACTAGAAGCCAACTTTTAGTAATACCGACAGTCACAAATAAGAGCAATAAACATGTTTTTTTTTTTACTGTTTTTTCTTGGAATTTTTTCTCGTGCTGTAAAGTCCTTTTTTGTTGAAATGCCAGGTAAACGTCTGGTGCTCTAATCTGCTCTTTCATGTTAAACCAGCAAACTGTGAAAGCGGAAGGTGGATCCGCCTTAAAAAAACAAAATCCTCAACAGCAGTAATAATTTACAAACATTAGAATTGCAAAATAAATTCATGATTTAGTGCGGATGTCAGCGATAATTAGACGTACACGCTGGCTGACGTTTCAAACTCGTGTCTGAAAACTAAATCAGCAACAAAAATATCGATATTATCCTTTCAGCTGAGCTCTAAATTTAAACTCAGATTTTTTATGCATCTTAATAAGAGCCCAGCTGAGCGATGAATTTAATGCAGGACTTTGACACAGTTTGTTAGAAATTTGAGGCTGTGGGCTCGATATAGTCAAATTAGGTTACTTTTGCTCCAAAATGTTACAATCTTATCAAAATAATTTCTAATAAAGATGAATACAACTCTTAAGTGAATAAAATGTTGGACTCATATTTTAGTTCTCACAAGCACCTTGTCCTGCAAAGTGTTTTAACAGCCAAACAGCTAAATATATTTTCCTTTCAAATGACAAACTGTACACAGAAAAGAATATTCTGTTGATCAAATTGTGATTTTTCAACACATTTATTTGACTCATATAAAACAGCAATTTGCTATAAATACATTTACAATAGAAGTGTAGTCTCCAGGTGTGGTTTAGTTCTGTGCAAAAAGGTGAAGAAGGCAACCTGGGGAAAAAAAAAGAACAAAAGCATCATTACACACGTGTTAAAATATTAGCATCAGAATTATTTTAGATGGATGATTCACGCTTGCGTTAGTGAGGCTGTAAAGCCGTCAGAATGCCTGATCTGAGCAGACTGACAGCGAGGACTGTGGAGCTGACAGAGTCATGGAGCAACGCCACAACAGCATGAACTTTTTTTCTTTACTTTCTCTATTCTCCGGACAGTTGGAGATAGAAAAAAAGCAGGTTCCACATCTGTCTCCTACAAGATATTTCAGAGACTTTGGAGGGGTGTGTGTGTGTGTGTGCGTGTGTGTGTGTGTGTGTGAGAGTGAGCGTGTGGGAGAGACAGATGGGGGAGAAGGGGGAAGAGATGCTCGAGGCTACTGGGTACTTGAGCCGCTGTAATGGTGTCTCGTATGAGAAAACATCTGTGAATTTCCTCAGTGATCTACAACAAAGTATAACTCAGAGCAGTCACTCAGCAGACCTTTGAAGTTGCTGTCTGACAGAAAGCTGCCATTGTTCGCAGCCCCCCAACACACAGAAACTCCAACTTTGGTCTCACTAATTTTCCCTGCAACGCGATACAACTCTCTCTCCTCTGCACCCCCCCTTGAGCTCTCTCTTCCAAACCTATGAAGGCAGGGATCTCTGCATATTCAAGAGCAAACAGCAACGACTTGGCAGTGTGCAGGGTTGGCCCCGGGTCACGGAAGGCGGGGCAGGTCATTTTACCTCCTCTCGGCCCACCCTGGATGCGTTAATCCAACCTTAAAGAGGAAAAGGCTGCCCCCTCTGTGATGATATACAAGGTGCCTGCCTGCAGTGCTCTCTCAGGAGAAATTAGGATAAAAAGACATCACCTTCTAAACTGAGACGTCATGGAAAAAACAGCTCTCAGACATGCAACTGATGTCAGTGTTTAGGAGCGACTAAGCATACATTTATTACACATATAACTTCAAAAATGTGTTTACTCTGCTGGAAATGCTTTGGTTACGTTGCCTCTCCAGAGTGCTTCAGTGAAAAGTCTTATTTATAGGCTTCATAGGACTTTTAGTTTGTGTTACAGCAAGGGGCTTTGAGAAAATATTTCTCAGTTCAGGCTTGCACATCAGATTATCTCATCTTTTTTCTTATTTGCTACGGTTGTTTACATTTTTTATCTTATTTTATCTTACTTTTATTTGTTTTTTTTAACCTCTTATTTTACCTTTTAATGTTCTGATTATTTGCACTACAGGAGTTGCAAAACAATTTTGTTGTTCATTGTCTGTGGACCGCAGTGTTCTTTTCAGTGCAACAATGACAATAAAGATTTATCTTATCTTATCTTGACATAGAAGAGAAACACATGGTCATATGTAAAAAGTAAAATATTTGTTTACAGGGTTATCATCCAGTGTCAAATATTTATTGAAAATGATGCTTCTTAATGACTCTACATGACAAAAGCATCTTACAGAGTTGAATTATTGATTAAATTAAGTTTTATACAGTCAAAGTAAAATTTAAAGTTATTGAGAAAGTTTTAGACATAAAAAAGTTTTACAACCTCAGTTTACATTGTTTACATGAGGACAAGTTCAGTTCAGAGCAAGTTGCATTTGGGACCCAATATGGGTCTAGAAAAATCAAGGTGGGGTCTTGAAAGGATTTTCAGAATTAATTGCATTTAAAAATAAGGAATAACTTTTTTTTTTGCCTTAATTGTCACAAAAAATTGAGGTTAGTGTACTTAAAAAGGATGAAATTAGCATAATGAATATTGTTACTATGTCCTTGTTTATTTGACCTGATACTAAAGGTGTAGAGACAGAAGCTCACAACCTTAACAAAAAAAGAGACAAAAGCTCACATATTTTTTTTATTTTTAAAACATCAAAGGTATGATATTTGTGACACCTCAGAGTAGCTCCCACATTCCTTATTCTGAGTTGTTCTCACATTCTAACTTCAACATCTTATTTTTTACCAATATATTTTTATGTACTCAAGCAAGAGTGAGCAGTTATGTTAGTTTTTAATCTCATCCAATTTGCTTACATTTGTAATGTGATGCAATGTATGATAATACTTTGTGATATCAATCCTATGTGCTATTTCTGTGACACAATGTGTGGTTGATAAAAAATGTATAATTTGTGAATTGAAGAAAAAATTATTGTGTTTAATGATAGCCATGCTTCCATCAATGCTTTTTTTATTTTTGCAGTTTGAAGTATCACATTAGAAAAGGTTGATGGAAACTGCAAATTTTGATTAAAAAAAGTAATTCATTTGCAATTAAACGTTCAAATCTAAAATCAGAATTTGTTCTTTGATTTGTTCTTGACAACTCAGTAAATAAAATGTTTTCTCACAAGTTTTGTCTTTTTTTTTTAACTTTAAGGCTGTGAGCTTTTGTCTTGTGAGCATTTGTCAGGGATTTGATTCAAACATTTATCAACCCAAAATATCTGGGGGCACAGGTCTCTGCTACAGTTATTTTGTAGGTCAAAAGCTGAAAAGTTTGGGAACCAGTGGTTTAGAGGACTGTGGTTTGCTAGATTTAAGATACTATCACCCAAAAACTGACAAAAACACAAAGAAAATTATTATGCAGTTCAAAATAAACATCTTTCATTATTCATCATATTAATTCTTGTAATTCGTTGTACGCTTTTGTTTAAAACAGAAGTTTTTGCATAAACTGGTAAACTTATCTGGTTTTGAAACCACCTGTGGACTGCGAGGCTGAGACAAAAAAAAAGGTTTGTAAAGATCAAAACAGATTTATATAGTTTTTAGTGGATTGGTACAAATTGAAAATGTACATTTTTCAATATTCATAATAAATCTCTCAA
The DNA here is from genome assembly GCA_031762495.1 of Anablepsoides rubrolineatus. NCBI lineage: Eukaryota > Metazoa > Chordata > Actinopteri > Cyprinodontiformes > Rivulidae > Anablepsoides > Anablepsoides rubrolineatus. The sequence continues at coordinate 13,527,377 of JARVGW010000136.1, forward strand.
TTGTTTTCAGGGCTTTATTTGCAAGAGTTATTTATGTCAAAGCCAGACAAAGTAAGCAACATTGATTATTAATTTATAAAACTATAAAAAGAAAACAAAAAAGCTTGAATGCAATTTTAGAAGGATGGAAATCTTTAACTTTGTGCCATTATTCTATAAAAAAAGCATGTGAAGAAAGTAGATTAGCTGTTGCACAAATAAGATAAATATAAACAATTTAAATACTGTCCCTAATGTCTGTTTGACTAATATACATTTTTATTAATAGACCAACTGTCCCCACTTGAAATTAACAATTGGAAGTGTGTTTTTATTGCATAACAAGGACAATGTCCTGTTTGTTTTCACTAAGGGCAAAGGAAACGTTCTGGGTACCAGTCCCAGGTCTATTTTATTACCACTTTTGATTTGACCTCAATCAAAAGGAAGTTTTGTTTAGCACCAGGTGAACCTCTCTGTTCCCTCCTGGCAGTGACCAGGAAGCTACAAGCTGTCCACGATGCATCCCAAACTAAAACAAGGCCGTGGTAATTCTCACACTGTTAGCAATCCAGAGTTTATTCAAAGGCAGCTGGTCCCACCATCTGGGCAAAACAGAAACAGGTTACACCTTCGGCCATGCCAAGTCTGACTGTGCGCCACTCCGTCTTCAGACCGAGAGAGGCTCATTTCAATTTCACGCTCTGATTTGTCAACTCTTATTCCAACACCGGAGGCACCAAGAAAGCTTTAAGTCAATAAATTACACAGCGTACAGGATAACAAGGTTTCTAAGTTGTTTCTGTTGTTCTGTGGGAACTCTTTTTTTACAGTGGGAGGAAACTGGTTACAGATCTATTTTGTGAATGAAAAGGAGGCTGTCGTTTGGACAAAAGCATTTGGTCACCTTTGAGTCCAGCAGTTGGGAACAAACTCTTCTCCCTGCCTGCTCGCATTTTATATCCATGTAAATCTGAACAACAAAACAAGTGCACAGGGTGGCCTCAACAAACTGCAGGTGAGAGAAAGCTGAAACAAAAGCCACTGTAACCCTAATGGCATGTCTCGTCATTAGGAGAGCTTTGATGTATGTACTCAACGGGCTCTTTTATCTCTTTCTTCCTCTCTGCCTCTTGCTCTTTGTGTCTCAACCAGGCTCAACCAGTTTCTTTATTAATGCCGTCTTTAGGGAGCGTTTCTTTTGCTCAGAGCCTTGAACGCAACGTCTGACATCTGGTTTGTGCTCATGTATGTTACTCTCTTCAATCATTAGCAAGCAAAGAGCATCACAATGTTGAGTTTGTAGCTATTTTAGGTGCACATTCATCCCTTTTAATTGAGGTTTGGGGTGGGGGTGGGGGTGGGGGGGGGGGGTGGAGAAGATTATAAAACAGGCCTCTGTGTTAATTCTTTACATGAGAACTATGCAACCATAAAACAGTGAGAGAAATCGGTCACATCTGGGTATGAAAAGCATGTAAACTGCAGTAAAGCCGTATTGGAGAAGGCTGCACGTAAAATGTTGCATAGAAACTCTCCCTTTGAACTCAAAGTATATAGAAACAGGACAATGTTGGCCTAATCGAGCGCTCTCTTTGAAGTGAGACATCACTATTAGGTGAAAGGTAAGGGCGCATCTTTAGAAAATAAAAGCTTTTCATCATTTGTGGAGGCTGCAGCTTGAGCAATTTTCATAAATGTGGTTTAAAACTCTAGTTTGGATGTGTCATTAATGAACGTGCAGCTCGTGAAGTAAAGAGCTAAAAATGACATAAAAAAAAAAAAAAGTCAAACAAACAAAAAAAATCCCACCAGTGGTAATGTTGGCCACATTAAAGGAGCCCCTCTCCCGCACACCAGATGTTGTCAGCTTTAACAAGGGTAAAAACAAGAGCGGGCAAGATTTTTAAAAACGTTTTAAAGAAAACACTGGTGTCAGGCCCCCGAACGATGATTTAAAACTGTTCCTGTCCCCTGCGCAGCGCCTGCAGACCTATAAAAACGCCCAGGAGCTTCTGTTCATCCGGTCAGGAGCGTTTTTCATCAGAATGACGCCAGCATTTCATAACATTTGCCTTCTGCAACACATAATCAGCCATCCAAGGCAATTACATACACACCTCTGCTCACCTCCTCTCATATGCTAAAGCAGGCAATCAGCCAGGGAGTTAATTTAGCTGAGGAAAACAGGGAGAGAAACACCCTCTCTGGCACCATTTGTCACCACAGTCCAACCTTGTTATTCAAACTAGTGAGCCTGTTTGAAATTCCTCTCTGTGGTAAAACAGGGCCAAAATAATCAAGGGAGCGTGATCGCACTTAATTGATTCAGTGTACTTTTAAGATGCACTACGGGGTGCTGTGGTGACCTATTTCAGACTGCTCTTCAGAGGAACCAAATATCCCAGCAAGGGAGTAATGCACAATGAGGATTTTAATTATTCTAGGATCTGGAGCTACGACCGGAGGTGAAATATATCCGAGCTAACTGTGACACCACATTATAACACTGCCAGTGGTCTGGCATACAACTCTTTGAATTCTTACAAACCTAAATATGACAATAAATCACACAGACATGAGCTTCCTTATGCAAATTAAATGAAAAAAGGGACAATAATCACACTTTTTGATCATCAATGTTTTAAAATATAAATTATTAACATCTATTTTTTTAATTTTTAGTCATTAAGGAGCAAATTTACTCAAATGTTTTACTTATTAACATTATAACGAGTAATTTTCCTGATCATTTTAATTAAGAATAACTTTATTTTCTGTGAAAGTGCAGTAGAACTGCTGAGTGATTAAGTTAAAACAAGCAGAACAGAAGCTTCTGGCCCCAAATCACAAATTCTTCATCCTTAATGATAGCTCTAAACCACTACGAGTGCCATATTTTTCTGGCCACTACAGCATTGTGGTGCTGTTCTGATAAAATACTCAAGCTGAATCTGTGAAAAGGTAACTTCTGTGGAGACAAGATGAGACGAGCTTACACAAATGTTTTTCATTTTGGTTGTTTTTTAAAACAGATGGACAGTTTAACAGATGCATTCCTGGTTTTTTATGTTTTCCATGAATCAAGAATCATTTTCCAAGAACTGTTTAATATTTGGAGGTAACTGTAAACTTTCCTTGTTATATCTTTAGTACATTTTATATATTTTATGTTTATCAAAGAAATGTCCCTGCTCGGGCGTTTTTACTTATTCCATTTTTGCAGCAGTGTTTTGCTACATTTAATGCTCCATAAAAATGTCTCTGTTCTAATGTGATGTTTTTTTCTTTTGATAGCAGCTATCAGTCAGTTACAGTTTGCTCTCTGTTACTTGAACTTTTTTAATAAGTATTAGAATTAAAGTATTAGAACTTTTGTTTTCATCACCTTCATGCAAAATAATAAAAAATATATATTTTTGATGGTTTCTTGTTTGAATTAATTTTGATCTGATAAATATTGTCTTTGTTACCTAAAAGTTAAATCACTTAATTTGAATCAAGCAGATTTCTGCTGTTACAAATGCAGGAGCACTGAATCCTCACTGTAAATGTGCTCTGTTACATAAAAAACTGCCCTTTTGTCATAAACTTTGCTAAAATATTTAATTATTAAGGAGCTCAGGGAATAGAATTGCTCTTGTTACGGTTATGCCACCAAGGCAGGTCAAGGACACAACAGATGAAACGGGGGTCAAACCAGCAGCCCACCAGTTACAGAATAACTTCTCTAACCACTCTTCCACAGCCACCCCATGTTTTATGTTAGTTTAGTGAAGACTCACTTGGATGCTGGTCATCTTGAAGGAGAAATGCTATGCATCCTCAGCATCATCATCTCAGGGTAAGAAATGTTGCAATTTCACTGGCTGTCACTTTGTCACATATATTCAATGTCTTGGTCAGTACTGAATAGATTATTATGGCAGAAATAAGTTAATATTATTCTAAAATTAAATACTATCTACTACTAAATCAGTAATCTGGTCAGAATTAAACATTTTCTCCAAACTGAGCTATCTACAACAGGTAAGATAATTATTGTTCATAATCTTTTACAGAACTCCACTTCAATAGATCTGAACTTTTAACTAAAGCAATAAAGAAAAATATTTTTTCTTTAACTTTATTCTGATGCAGAAACATTTCTTCAGAATATTTAATAATCTAAAAGTGTAATTATATAAAATAGAGTTTTCTGTAAGACAAACTGTATGTTTCTGTTGCTCTATTCTTTTTATTTGAAGTGCTTTTACTTAATTTTAATACCTGATTTCTTTTTCCACTAATGTGTGGAATTTGTTTTAATTATAGGACATGTGTAACACAATTTCTAACTTGCTGAATTACCTCTGTGATAATTATGGCTTCTCAAAACAACAAACAGCAAAACTTATGGCTGGAAAATTACCGGGTTAAAACCACAAAACTGGTGGAGTCACAACCATCTACAATTAAAATCTTTACTTACAAAAAACCACTTCAACTGCCTAAAACATTGCACTTAACCTGACAAAAATAGAAAAAAATAGACACAAATAGCCAGGAAAGTCTCAACCTGAGTCCGACCCTGACAGCACAGAACTCTTGGATTTGATGAACACTTTGGGCCTCTTTAAACCCACCAGGATTCCTGTGAATCTAACCTAAGTGAAGCCGGTCTCGCTATAGAGGCAGAGCTCTAATGTTTTTCCCGCTGAGCATAAGGAGGCTGAGATCCTCACTCATACCACCCTACTCTTCCTATTAAGATCAAAATCTCCTCTCAGGCCCTCGGGTGTCAACAAAGGGAGATGCAGTAAATGATATGCAAATTGAAAAGAAGAAGAAGAAGAAGAAAAAAAAAAAAGAGAGCTCTACAAATCAACTCGCCAGCCCTGCATTTCCGACACTTTCACATCTTAAAAGAAGATTTCTGTATTTAGGGTGAAATTCAAAGTGCGGTCTAAAGCTCAGCCTCTGTGAAGCTCTGTTTGGTGATTCTGGCTCTCAGACAGCACAAAGCCCCTCTAACTTGAGGCGAGCCGCAGTGGGAAAACTTGTTGAAAGAGTTCTGGGTTTCATGAGGATTTGTCTTCCGATCCGTCTTAGAGAGGAGACATAATGCTCGGAAATGGGTAGATGTTTTAGTTTCAGGTTAACACGGCTGAGGTTAGAGGTTTTATGCCTGCAAAATGAGGGGTTTCTTATTGTTAACGTGGAGCAGAGCAGAAATGATGCCTTAATCAATGCATCAGAAAAAGAAACACAAAAAAACCCCCAATGCTTCTAAAATTTGTGTATAGTTCGTTCTTTGTTTTTTTTGTTTCAAAATAAAATTGCAAAAACAAAACTTGCTTGTGATTTTTTTTTTGTTTTTAAAACAAAATTAGAAAAACGGCAATTACAAAAAAAAAAGGGGTATGTTTTATTTATTTATTTTTTTAAATTGCAATAGTTAAACCAAAGACAAGCTTTTATTTTTACGGGACCTTATGGCAAAACTGGAAATGAAGACTAACTCCCGGCACAAACTTTTTCAGTTAGCACTTCCGAATCTGCCAGTTTAACAATGGATATGTTTTTCCTCTCTCATAAAAGTTCGATAATAAATGCAGAAAATGGTTCAAGTGCAGCCATTGCCTATTATTTAGGACTGGTTTGTTTTAATGCCTTCTTTTATCCACTGTAAACTACCCTTCTTTGGCGACTTTTGCTTTATTTACTGAGAGCAAGCAAACTTTGCGCACACAAGATAATTAATTCACCAGATAATTTAGAGTTGGTCTGTTCGGTAGGTTTCACCACTCCAGGAGCTGATGTATTATTTTTGTCCCGAGCCCAGTTTAACACCGCGGTCAGTTTAACGAGTTGCTGATTCACATCGGTGCAGAGAACTCCTGCCAGAACACCAACTACAGATGGTTGATTTCAGCTAAAGAGCCCCTGTCCGTCTGTTTCAGGTCAGTGGGTAACATTCAGGAAACCATCACGTGGAAAAATAATTCTCTCTGATTGGTTGACGCGGTGCGTCGAGCTGCAAAAGTTCAGATTTTTAACTCAAGCGTGGGCTGCTTTGGGCACACCGCATGCACGTCAAACGCTCAAACCGCACCCACTGCTTCATTTTTGCCGATATTCGATATGACGATTTTGTTCAACACCTAATTTCCGATTCCAATATTAACAGATATTACAAACAGATATTAAGTATTACATATCTCCTGTCGGGGATATTATGCCTGCTTTTACTGTAATACCTCACTGGATGCATTCCATATGTAAATACTGTCTTTACAAAATAAAAATCATTTCACTGAAGTTATGGAAAAAATGCCATGTTTATTTTTGACATTTTGTCTCAAACAATAGTTTGGATCATGCTCTCCCTTAGATAATTCAGACTGATGATGTCATTAATCGTGCACTGTGAATATCTCTGGACCACAAGCATTTATGAACACATTTTGGTCAAATTCAGGTGTTGATTTATTGGGCTTTTGTTATCAGAAAAAACCCCTGATACCAATATGTAGAGATATTACATTTTTAGGCTAATATCAGACCGATAATATTTGTAGGCCGATATTATTGGACATCCCTAATATTAACTTAGTATATAATAGGGTGACTCACCACATTAATAGCCTACAGTATCTGTATCTTGTGCTAAAGTTTACCAAATTGATCAGAGCGTTCCTTACTTTAATTTGGCTTAAAATACGGGACATCTTAGCTAATAGGGGACAGTTGGCAACCCTATCTCAGCTTTGAAGGCAGCGAGTGTCTATCTAACCTGCTCAGATTCAGCCATCGACTCTTAGTGGTAACATTTACTTATAATGCTAACGTTTGAGCTAGCTTTATACTCTCTGGATTTTAAGAAGCGTAGGAGCCAAATGGCTGGCTGACTGCTGCTAACTAGTGGTCAGAGGTTAAATTATAACACAGTAATGAACTGCTGGCATGAAAGTTTACATTTAAAGCCGGGAAATGAAATATGGCAACATTTCAGTGTATTGATATTTTCTTAAAACCCTAATGTTTTTCAGTAAATATTGACATAAAAACTGGCCATGATTTTGACCCTTCATGTGACTGAGTTGGACATCCTTAAAAAAAAAACTAATGGGTGTATTTGTACATGTTGCAAAGGGTCAATAAAAGAAAATCAAAGGGAAAAACCTGTTAAAAAAAGTCAGACACTTTAAAAACCAAGTTTCAATAAACTGTTTTAAAAGCTGGCTCAACACGAACAAGAAAAAAAAAATACACCTTTGCTGATTTAAAATGTTCTGAGATGAGAGCATTGTCTGCACAAGTTGCTTATCCTGCAGCGCTTCTACTTGTTCCACATACCGCAGCACTTCCAACACAGAGGACGCTCTTTGGAGTGTCTGTCTCTGATGTGTCTGTCTTACCGGGCCGACGTGGACGTGAAGCTCAGCTCAGCTCAGCTCTGACTGACGAGGGGCTCAGTGGAAAAGGTGGGGGCGGAGGCCGGGTGCTCTTCCTCGGGGATGGACTCCACAGCTGCCAGTAATTTGTAGTACTCATCCTCTCCATCCAGCACTTTGATTTGACTGTGATGTGAGAGAAGACAAGTTGCTGGGATGGAGAAGCAGTGATGAGGTTTTTTTTACGGGGAAACAAAAAGAGACATTTTGAGGAAAAAAACAATATTTGTACATGCAGCGGTGATGGTGTTTTATTAAGCACAATGAATTGCAGGCCTTCAACAACTGAAATTAGCATGCTGACAAAGGCCTAATATGCACCCGTCCTCTAATGACACAGAGCTTCTTCTTGATATTTTCAGCTCTCCATTTACATCACAGGAAAACAACTCCATTTCTGGATTTTCCCATTCCACAAAGGGCCTGCTCTGTTTAGAGTTGCTGTAAGTAGGAAAGCAGTTATTTACCCAAGTTTTCTCGGCTTCCTCTTGCTCCCCTGGTAATCCAGAGTTCTCTGAGGAAAGGGCCAAGAGCACACAGTCAAAAGATGAGCAGAGAGTCATTAATTTTTAATTCAAAGTGATTTTGTGTTGAATGCGAGCAGATGCTGATAATATCAGAAGTCACAGCATAATTTTTTTCTGATCAAAGGGCTCAAGTGAGTCTGATGAAGCATGCATCTTGCTCGGCTTTGATAAACCACATCAATTATTCACCGTGAAGGCAGACATCCTGACATGAAAGCAACAGATAAAGAGCATAAGCACATGTTCAAGACAAGAGGCAGAGGAGCGTGGGGGTGGGGCTCCAGGGTCTGGCACAGGTAGGTTTAATTGTATTATCATGTGGAACCAAACTCAGACAAAGGCCTTTATCGGCACTTTGAACTCACATTTAGCTGGTTGTAGTACAGGCTGTCTTCAGGGCTGTTCAGGAGCTTGGGCTGCTGGCCACGGCGGCGAGAAGTTCTCTGCTGCAGCTTCATCACTGGACCTGCAACAGAGGGAAAACCGGGGCAGTGATCCAAGCAGGCAAAACAACAAGCAGCACCAGCATGAGGCCCGACAATGACGACAGCAGCAGTAAACAGATTCTGCCCTCGATTCTTTTAATCTGCACGCCGGGGAAAAAATGAAAAGTTAGGGAAACATTTTCACATAAATACGATTAAATAATTGTATTGATGAGATGACTCAATAACAACTTAAGATGACATAAATCTACACAGATAAATCCCATTTACTCATATCTCTGCTAACAGGTGCACAGCAAGATTTGTTGATGTTTGAAACTCTGTAGAAACTAATCAGATACTTTCACAACCAAAAAACAGACATGTAGATTTAGAGAGAGAGAAAAAGACTTAATTAAGTGCCAAATACAACATGCACTCATAACAGCTCTGAGCATCTTGGCAAGAAAAAAAAAATCATAATTTTTTTTAAGTTTGAATCAATTCAAACTTTTAGAAACAACTTTTAACATTTCACAATTACAGGTGCAAAGATTGTTTTAGAGGGAAAATTATTTTTATTAGCAGTTGGACACTTTTAAATAACTAATTAAAAGAAAAAGGAAAAATGTTCCAAATAAAAACAATCTGATTTAATGTACACCATCTCCATCAGCAACTCTGCTTATCTTTAATTCATTCTGAAGGCTTAGCAAAGTGTTTTTTTTTATATAAAAGTCTTATTGGATAACACTTCTCAACATGTTATTTGAAAATAAGACATCCATCTCTTTAACCACACTGAACATTTGTCTCAGTAATGAGTTAAACAGCCATGTATCGTGTAATTGCAGCAGACATCAGTGGACTCTTGTTAAATGAGCCTCGCTGACAGTAGTTTTGTCTTTTAGAAGATAAAGAGCAGTTTCTGGATTACAAACAAAGAGCTGTTGGCTAAAGATATGATGTTTTTGAGAGGTTAAACATTTGCCAACACACACACAATCAGGGACAGTTTCTTATGCACGACAGCTGAAATTGGTTCAAATTTAAGAGAAGTGTGAACAAATCCTGATAACTGTACTCACTGTGAAACATGTTTGGATCATGTTGGACATTTTAGTAATTCTGAGGGGGGATCTTAAAAATAGATCAATCTAACTTAAAAAATAAGTGCACTTATGCACATTACAGATGAGGTACTTAATATAAAAGAACAATTATAGTTATTATTTGGCTTTAACTTTCCAAACTTTTAACTTGAACTGCTGTTTTTTTTGGGTGAAAAAATCAGTTCGTTGAGTTCGTATAGAATTACAGGTGGTACACACTGTAAGAAACACTTGTTTCAGTTTCTGCTGCTTTATTATGTTTTATTACAAATATGTACACTATCACATTGAACTGTGGATTAAGACCCAAAGTTGGTTAAAACCTTTGCAATAATATAATTTTGTCAAAAAATAATGAACAAATTATCAGCTGATACTTTGGATGAACTGTCTGATTTTTTTGAGCAGTGACAACAACAAAAAAAAATATGATTTTGAGAAAACAAACAAACAAAAAAAGTCACATTTTTTACATTTTCCCTGAGCACTACTAGCAACATTATGTTTCTTTCTAACTGGTAAATCTCAATATCCAAATATTTCTTGAGGTTTTTTTTCTTTATAATAACATCAGAGATTTCTTATTTGATTAGTTTAAAAATCAAAATCAGGTTTATTGGCCAAGTATCTTGACACACACAAGGAATTTGTTTCCAGCTGTTCGTGTCTCTCTAGTATTAACAATATACAGATACTTTACATATAATTTACACATATTGCACAATATACAGAAAGCAATATGACAACAGTATGCAGAGTAAATATTAAATATTAGTACAACAGCAGCAGTGTAGAGGTAGATGATTATGAATAAGGTGCAGTAATGCAGTAATGTATGATAAGAGTTATAGATAGTTCTCTATAGTATATATGATCTAGCTGATGGATGTCTGATGATCAGCTGTTCATAATGGTGATGGCCTGGGGGTAGAAACTGTTCTTGTGTCTGACAGTCTTAGAGGGTCTGGTTCTGTAGCGTCTGCCAGACGGGAGGAGTTGGAACAGGTTGGATTCATTTTTGGATTCAAATAGTATTCAGACCAAATATTAATTGGTTATCCTGATAAGAAAGACAAATCAAGCAATACCTCTGAAACGGCTCCTGTCAGGATGACTCCGGTATCAAAATGGAGCTTAAAAAGCCAGAAATCAATCCTCAGTTTGATATAATGGGTCACATATTGAAGCTGCTGTTCGTTTTATTTTTTTTAATTATTTATTTATTTATTTATTTATTTATTTATTTGTCAGTGTTTTCATTTATTTTATATTGAAATCTGGACAGTTTAAATGGTCATTTTCCTGATTTATACAACTGTTTCCTTCTGATAAGCCAGAAAAAAACAAGTCAACCTGCACTACTGAAAAAATTGTCAATTTACTCAAGTTTTACATTCTTACTGTATATACAGCCAAAAAGTATATTAAGTCTTGTTTTGAGACCGATATACAAAGCAAAAGCAGAATATGTTAGATTAATAATCTTGCCAGGAAAAAGTAGTCTTAGCAAGTGCAACTGTTCTGCAGCGTTGATGTCTGAAAACCGGACACTCAAAATGTGGGACATCGTCTTAGTTTGTGAAACAAAGATGAAAACTGCAGACAACACCTGCTTGTTCCCCTTAATTCTTTAAAACAATGAGCACTGAAAGCTAAACACGTCATCTCACTGATGGCAGCAGTGGCTCACCATCATTCCTGGCCTCAGATCGAAAGATTTACAGGTTACAAAATCAGAAGCATCTATGTTTAATGCCTCACAGCGTTTCATCTTCTCCTGGATTCGGTGTGAGACAGGACATTTCTTTATCGTCTCCTTCTACCTCTCTGTCTCTACCTTGACTAAAGCTGTATTTGCTCTTTCCATCTTAACACTACTTTGTACTCACTTTGAACAGACCTCATCACATCTCAATCCGGCACATCAAAGAGCAGGGTCCCCCTCCACCCCTTCAATCTTTCCTCGGCTTTCTTGATGTTATTCAAACCAGCACAAGTTTACTTAAGTCACACTTTGTAAATGCCCTAAAAAAAAGTTCCTGTCAGTTCGGAGATATTAGCTAACTTTTACCGTGAATCTTATCGCTCCCCGTGCCTCGGAGGTTTTAACTGCCCACTGCATGAATCCTTGCTACATGTGAGTATTTGAGGATATTTGGAGAAATCTCATGTACTGAGGGAAGAAATAAAATTAAAACGGGTCTGGATTTCTCCTTAAAATACCTGATTTTTTGCATCTTGATAACTACACACATTTCATCCACATGTTTGCATGTGTGCACCATGTCAACATTCTAAAAAATGTAGTCTTGAATTCAGTAGCAGTTGTGGTAAAAAACTAAATACTTAAAAACATATTTTACATTGAGCATATTTCTTCACACTGCCTCCTCATTGCAGATTTTTTATCTTTATGTATTTTACTGGAATAGTCGTAAAGATGGCTGTACTTTCTAACAGCCTTAGCCACCTGCTCCTCCTAGCAGAGCAGTTTATGCTGCTTTGCATAAACCTCCCGGCAAGGTTTTGACCAATCATTTTATTTTTAAACTTTCAATAGCCATCCTCATGAGAAGTACTGAGTTTTGATGATTAGAAGTACAGGTTTTTGTTTTAACTGCACACCTTGACAGATCATTATTAATGCAGACACAAGATTTAATACTGAGATTTTCAGTCACACAGAGAGAAAATATTTGTGTTTCAAAGCACAACTACAGAATCCGCCAAGAGAAACACAATAAGATGTTTGTGCTGAAACAACTCAGCTGCTGGATCTACCACTGCCGATGTGGTAAGAAGCTCAGCCTCACAATTTATCCATCTTGACCTGCAGCGATTAGAGCGTGGAGCAGATCAGAGGATGGGTCAGGCCTCCCATCTTCTGTGCCTCTATTTGGGGAAATCACTGTCATTTGATCCAGGCCAGCCCTGAAGGAATGCTGCTCCTGCAGATACATTACAGCCATGGAGGCCGCCAAGCTGGCCTCTGGCACGGGAGTTCGGCTCGGACATTGGCAGGAGGAGCAGGGAAGGGGTGGAGGGAGGGTCGCACGTTGGCTCGCATCAGGGGCTTCGCTAAATGGTGGTGGGTAATGTCTGCTGTTTGGGGTGGGGAGGAATAATAGTCAGATGGGAATACAGAGGCAGAGCGTTTCATGCAATATTGATTCCTCCCTATCAAAAAGAAAAGCCAAGCAGAGTTTGCTCCTCACAGCGAGAGACTTAAAGATTCTACATGTTTGCTTCTTGAGATAAAAAAGGGCTGAGATTATTTTTGTGATAGGTACCGCTTTCATTTTCAAAGAGCAGCAGATGAGTTGTGTTACATCTCTAAATACCACTTTGAAATCTCTTGAAAACTAGAATGTTTCTCAGAAACAACATAAAAGAGCAGCTAAGAGGGATTTTTTTTTTTTTTTTGGTGGAATAAATTAAAGAGATGTATCGATTCTCTTCAAATATCACGTGCTGCAATCACCTGACTGCTCCAAAACCTTGCAGAACCATTCTTTGTTTATTCAGATGGAGAGAGCAGAGGCACTAAAAGGCATGGTTTATAAGGAAAAATCATCAGCAAAGGCCTTTGATGTCTAAATGAAGCATGTGCAACGCAGACCCCTCTCTTTACCTCCCAACAGTCTCTTCATGCCCCCACACACAAACCCAGATGCATGCAAACGTGCACAAAAACACACGATCGCAGACATTGCTCCGCTCAGATATTTTAAGCTAAAGAGGATTTCCAGAACTCTCTGAGGAAGGATTTTGTCAAATCTCAAACTGAAAACTCACATGCTTTAAATTAAGAGGACAAAGTGATCAAATGTAGCAGATAATGCTAAAAGAGTGCACTTCCTGCATCTGTTTTCACTAATGTAAGCGGAGGATGTTGTTACCTACAAGCAATTTTTCACGCTGAAATCAATCATCTACCCCGCCCCCACCGACAGCAATTCTGGAACTTTGACTTTGGGAGAAATGTTTTGTGTGGCAGAAAAATCTCTGATCTTTGTAGAAGTCAATCATTTGTCAGAATTCTGAACACGGGCAATTTATAACTGTGACCCTGCAGAACAAGGGAAAAGTTAGCAGAGACGAAGAAAAACAAGCTGAAACTTATTTAGGCAAATGAGCGCTGCTTCAATTTTGCTTTCTCCTGATTGGTAAAAAATGCAGTGATTCTAATAAATAAATTAAATGTGGCATTCCCCCTCTACATTGCATGCCAAAGCTAGCACTCCATTTGTTGCGATGACTCTCCACTACTACCACATTTTGATGTGTTTTGTTTGGGATAAAACTTAAGATACAAAAAAAAAAAAAGACGTTCAACGTTTGCAAAATTAAAGTGAGTTCTTAGTGTCATTTTCCACCTTGATTTTATGTCTGCGGAGATTATTCTGTTGGAGCTGTGATGATGAGTAGTATGGAAGTACATCCTGTTAACTACTCCCACTGACATTAAGAGGATTACGTAGGTAGCGTCAGACAGAGGCAACTCCTTCCGTTGAGTTGAGTCTTTCCTATCCCTTCCAAATCTCTGCTGCCGCTACGTCGAGCCTGTAATTTGCCTAAAACTGAAGGCATCCGGAGGAGACGCGGCGATATGTGGAGACAGTTAGATGAATCAAACGTCTGAGAGACAAGAGAGAGGGGTGGGAGAGTATTTGTCTACAAAACATGGAGAGGGTGGATCGTTTGTCTGACAGACGCGTGTTGATACAGTGATGCTTGCTGCCACTGATTCGGTTGTGCTGGAGGGTGGCGGAGCAGCACCTGGTGGCTGCAAACCTTGTGGGAGGACATGTTGAACAGCTGAAGGAGGGAGCGAGAGGAAGAGAAAACAAGATGCACTCACGAGTGTGACCTCGGTGTGGGTAAAAGCTCTCCCAGCCCCAGCTGTAAAGCACAGAAAGAGCTTGGAGCTGCAAACAAAATCAATTCTTATTGACTGAACCATGTTATGCACTGAGGGGACATAAGTATACCCATAAAGTCGACACCTCTTTAACCATCTTCCCCTTTGTCGTTTCATCCTGTCGAACAGCCAGGTTAACTACCTTCTAAGGCACGGGGGTAATTGGTGTCTGTGTTGTGGCTTCACTTTATCTGTCTCTCTCTTGACATGTGTGTTTACCACAACTCTAATCTTCAGAGAGCCTGTTAACATAAGTAGCTCAGCTTTCATAAATCATAAAGTCAGCTCTGACTGATCCTCGGCACCATCCTGTTTACCACGCTGAGGAGCATAAGCAGCACTCTGATCATATCTGCCACTTGCGAGCAAAAAGCTTTCTTTCTTCACACGTCTCGCTGACTAGCTTGCAAACATGCTGCATTAATATTCAGATTGGTGACAGGTGACGATGGGCGGTGTAGCCCTGCATGTGGAGCTTACATGACTACATGATGTATCTGTAACTTCTTTTTTTAATAACAAAACATGGTCAATGAAAGGTTAGAGGTGTCTGAAGTAGAAAGGGCTTCAAAGTGCACTCATCTCTTTTGAAGTAGTCTGTGGAAAGGTTATGAACAATTAATATCTTACCTGTTGCAGACAGCTCTTTGAAGAAATAAAGTACAATTTTGATCAAGGTATATATAAGGCTAGTATCTTCAATTCTGATTCCAATACTGATATTGATACTGATTTATTTATTTATTTCCTTTATTTAACCAGGAACGCAAAGAGTGTGAATCAACGCTTTTTGTGTGATTAGATCACAGATGTAAGATGGTAGCAACCCAAGCAAAGCCTTATAAATAAAAGTGTACCAATGTACCAACCTCCTGGTGGACAAAGAAGGCCATCCCACTCGAGTGTACAGATCACAATGATGGGTCGAGGCTTTACAGTTAGTAACAAACCTCAGAGAAGCACACTAACATAACATAACATGATACTTGTCATGTTCATTAAATAATTATGTTGTTTGCCTTTAATTAGTCAAACATGATAAAAAAAAAAAGATTTTAGGCAAATAAAAATGTCTTGTATTAACTAACTACAACAGAATAAAACAATGTAACAGTATAAAAATAATATAATTCCCATTTTACCTTCTACTACACACAATTGTTTAAGAAAAAAGTCACTATAGTGCAAAATGACAAAAAAGAACAATGTAACAAAAATAAAAACAATGTCAATAACAAAGAATAACTTCCATTGCACATGGGCCTAATGTTGAAAACTGACTAATTCTGAACAATTTGGAGACTCTGCAATACTGTTTTTTACGGAGCCCGTCCGGTGACATGGAATTTTTTTTTTCTCGTGGCCACGCAATAATTTTCACATGGCCACGAGATAATAACGCGTGCGCACGTGATAATTAATGCGTGGCCATGAGATAATAACCAGTGCCGTCAAAAAAAAAAGAAGAAGAAATTAAAGCTTTTTTAACAAATTCTATTAAAATCAAAACAAATTAGTTTATTTCAGACTTGTCCATGTAAACAATGAACAATCTGCACGAAAATGACAACAATAGCTATATAGTAGCCACAACCTAATTATCACGTGCACATGCGTTATTATTGCGTGGCCACGTGAAAAAATAAAATTATACCATGTCACCGGACGGGCTCCGTAGTTTTTCACTTTATTTGTGGAAAATCAAGTTAGTAGTGCAAATAAAGTGTAAAACAAAGAATTGATCTCATGCTGCTTGTATCGATCTGATCCGATACTCATACCAATATGGATAGTGTGAGGATTGGTGTTCTGCTCTGTGTTCCTGATTGGTAGTGTTCTGTCCCTGTTTGGTCTTTGACCTCATTACCTCACCTGTTGATGATCCCGCTGATCAGCTGTTGGCGTCTTGGCTGTCAGTTCCACGCTGATGCATCAAAGTGTTCAAGCCTCTCTCTCTAAGTATTTTCATTGACTCTTGACCTTACCTGATCTTGTCCTGTTCTCAAGGTTGGAATCCACCCTGAATCCAGAGAACCGAGTTTTCCTACCATTCTCGCTCCTTAAAGATTGGTCATCAAAGGTCGGTCTGAGAACCAAATTATCCAATTATCGTTGTTGTTGCAGAAAAGCTCAGATTTCACTCACAAATCATTTTGTGTAAACAGGACCTTAGACCATCAGACTCAGGCCTGAGCTCTGATGTTCACTAATTAGTTGGTATTAGACACTCCCAGATCCAGACTGTAACCCACAGGTGGCAGAGCTTTTTGATGGTGGTCCCCCTCAGTCTGTGGAACAGTCCTCTGCAATTTAGAGCAGCTCAGACCATCAGTCATTGAAAGTCTGTTATAAACTTGTTTGTTTTTGCAGGCTTTTGGCTCCAGCTGAGCAGGATATCTAGACTTTTATTGTTATAACTCATTAATTTTTTATTTCCACCAAGTTTAATATTGTTTTTATATTACTACACTTTAAATAGTACTCATAATTTATGAGTCATAAATTAAGACTTGGTTTGATTTAAATTTACCATGTAATGCAAAACTTAGTCTGTAAAGGAGCGTTTGCATGCCTCTATGACATCTTTAAGACTGGGACTGTGCCCTTGGTCACATTTGGACTAGCCATTACCTCATCAACTCAGTCTGAATGTTTACTTTTTTTCTCCCAGCTTAGGTCATTCAGAGCTGTCTATAACAAATAAGGCTTTTGTTTCCCTATGAAGAGTGAAAGCAACTGATCAGCCTGGTGTCAGATCCTGGTCTTGTAGAAATGATCCAGCGCACCATCAGGTCACGCCCTTCTTGTGTTTTAACATCATGAAAGCAGTGTGCAGGGTGTGTGTGTGAATGTGTCTGAAGGGGTGGAGTAATTTGATTTCCACGGTTAATTTTCTTTCTCTCCACTGTTGTCCCGAAACACTCGGAGTGGAGCTGCAGCCCGAGTGAACCGATGTGATCACCAGAGGCGACAGCAGGATGAGACACAGGAAGGAGCCTGGTTTCCAAACATCTGGCAGGGCAAGGCTTCTGACTCTCTCAACCTCAGGATAAAAAAAAGAAGAAAAAAAAAAGGCCCTCAGATCTGCGGGGATCAAAGTGTGCCCTGGGTGCCTGAACCACCGTGGCCTCCCTCAACATATTCAAATGGGGTTTCCTGAGGATGCCACAAGCAGACCTCAGAATGTAAACGAGGCGGGGAAAAAAGCAGCAATGAATACCTAGAAATCTGCGCGCTGTTCACACAAAATATGAGTTTGTAAAGCTTATTGTTGTCAGGAAATGTGAATATATTTGAACACACAGTAAATGTTTTCCAGTGCCTAAGGCTAATTCAGTTTGTGTAGAAACCTTTCGGATTACTTGATAACAAAAAATAACGTTGTTAGATATTCTGCAAAATAATAAGTATTAAAAAATAACAGTAAAGAAAATGATTCATCAGCTTAGAAGTTCCTGACCTGGGAATGAAAACCTTGAGTTCTTAAGATAAATGTAAGGGGATCACAGGTTCACCAGAAAAAAACGTCCATCATCATCACACAGACTTTGTACCATGAGTCTTTAAAGTGTTTAATCTTCAAAGTCTGTTATTTAAAGAAAACCAGCCTGAACTATCGATCTGCTTCAGTACTTTATATCTACACACACACACACACACACACACACACACACACAAACACACACACACACATATATATATATAAAACTGTTTGCTTTAGAGAGGCAACAATTGTTTAATCTGAAAGAAACTGATGGAGAGTTCTTATGTTTAGGGCCAGAGATTAATGAATTTAGTGGAGCTTTTCTGGACTTTTGTTTTTATTTTTGTTTTTTCCTTCAGTAAATAATCTATAAAATAAAGTGTATCATAATGCAAAGTTTTAAAAGTGCTTTAGGGGTCAAAATTATTGTTTCAGTCACTTTATGTTTGAATTTATTATTAAAAGGTGCAAATATATGTGGCTTTTAAACATTAAATAAAGCATCATATTTCCTGGCGCTGCTATTTTAGAACTTTATGTGATTCCAGGTCAAAACCCAAATTTGAGCAAAAATGTCATGTTTCCTCTCTGTAATCACCCTGCCTTCCTGTATTTGTCAAACAACGCCTCTCTGAGCAGCCACGATGCCTGAGAGCGGGGGTCACCTGTATGCAGCATTACCGAATTAGCCGCTATCTAACCCAGACCTGCTGCGGCGTGCTGACACTAATCCCAGGCCCGCTGGAGAGCTCTGTCTGTGTTACAATATCATGTCTAATCCCCATAATCTCTCAGCCGCACCGCTAAACGCTATCCCACCTCGGCCTCTTACCTCACCCCCCCCCCCCCACTCTAATAACATTAATGAAGGGGCCGGGGCTCTCTCACCAAGGCTGCCCCGGTGGTGAGGTGGGTGACGGCCATAATCGGAGGCCCCCTGCGCAGCCACCCACTCAGCCTTCCAGGCAGCAGGAATTAATGTAATTCATCACCCGGGGCAAAAAGCAAACCAAACATATGTTCAACAAATCAGGGTTTGTGTATTTTCTTGTCACCGTTACTGTGCAGGTCTATTAGAGCCGCTGATGAGATCCTAAGCAAAGAGCCCACCACGTAGGGAAATTGAAAGCTTTGAAGTGCTCATGCCCCTTGAAAACCACCCCCCACTTGCCGTCGGTGATGATCTGACCTGGGTTATAAAAACGTAGCAGAAATGATCACCCATAATGCAGCTCCTCTTTTACTGTCAACAAAGAATGGCAGCGGAGGATTGGCTTGGATGAAAAGGTTGGGAGGGGGGGGGGGGTATTAAAACTGGCACTTTATCCATTAAAGTGGGATTTCTACCGTCTCTTTGTGTAATTACCTGCACCCGCCAGCTCTGCGCCCGGGCTTACCTTGTTTACTCTGCATGCCTTGCAGCCTCGCCGTCTCCCTGCGAGGCTTCGTTACACCGTCTTCTGCTCGGCTTTTGTCTCTCCTGACGTCTTTCACTTGCCTGTCTCGGATGTCAGGGCAAACCTTGAAAGAGGAGGCGTAAACACACCCAGAAGAGCAATGTCAATGAAAGCACTGGATGAATAGATACAAGTTAAAGCAAGCCTTCTAATTTGTTGTTTTTTTTTTCTATTTAGTCATGTAGATGTTGCATTCATTTATTTACAATTTGGCACTCATAAAACTCCAACCCATTAATGTGCTTTGCAATGTTAATCAAATGCTAATGCAATTGCATATCCCCCCTTTTACTGGCCCTACCTCCTAGCAAACAGCACCACACTGACTTAATTGTGATAGTTAAAAAACAGCACATACAGACTTCCTCTCATATTTAATTTTATCTTTGAATAAAAGAGCTATAGGAAAGTATTAATCTGCTTAACATTTCTAAGTACATTCTCCAAAGGATTTTGCTTTTTTTAATCTTACATATGCTCAGCAGAGTTACTGGCAAAAACTGTACATTTTCCTCATTTCATCCTTTCAACATCAAATGGTGAGCAGCAAAAATTGGATCAGACTTCAAAGACTGCGATGTGCTCCAAGTCACGGAGTGGCTCTTCTATTTCACATATTGAATCCGAGCAGGATATCAAAGTGCTACCAAAGAACCTCAGGTCTTTACTAAAAAAGGGGTCTAACATCTGTAGAAAGAGGAGCGCAAAGACAAATCACCTCAGGGAAGAGCGAGCATTTATTCTCAGCCGTGAATTTCCAGCCTTTTGATTCTCTCGTTCCTGTACCACCCTGTCTTTTCCACTGAGATGGAGGTTGGAGCGAGAAAAATCTTTTGTCTCAAGGACTCAAAAAGTAAAAAAAATCCCAAAGAATAATTTGGGTTAAATCTGATTTTATAGACAAGCAGCATTTTTTTTTTAGCGCATAAGGAAAGTTCTTATTGATATTCTGCAACTTACGTTTCTTTTATGTACGTCATCTGAAGGTGCGTCTTTGCTCTGAAGGCTGTATGGAACAAAAAAACATATTTTTGACTAAAATCAACCCAACAAACATATCTGCTTAATAGATTTAATTTGTCTTTCACTCTCCTGATAAAAAAGACTGCTTTAGGTAATTCAGAAAACACAATGTGGGTATTTATCTGTACGTGATCACTTGTGCTGCAATATTTAAAGCAAACAAGCATCACAGAGGAGGCGGCATAATCCCAAAAACAGTCAGGCTTCGAGTCTGGAGGAATAAAATCAGATCCAGATTGGATCTGATGATGCAAACTGAAAGCTCTGCTGTTTGGATGCAAACACCAAATTCAAGTGTGGCAGAGAAGAGAGCTATCAAAAGGGAAAAGAACAGCAGGCAGGTGAGAATATAGTTACTTACAGGAAGAATAAAAATGGGCCAGATCGTGTCAAAATAAATATATATGGAGGGTTTCCAACACTGATTAAACAGAATTGTTAAGTGGAGGTTTGAAGTTTTTCTTTTTTCATTTTTTTTTCTCACCAAGGAATATGATTGTAAACATGGAGAGAAAATCCCAGATGAGGCCTGGCTCAGTTGGAGTTTATAACAAGCACAACATTTTCAGATGTGTAAATCTAGTATTTTGGAGATGGAGTCTGGAGATGAATGTTGACCAAAGAAGAAAAGGAGAGAAAAAAATTCACAGAAAATATGATTAAGAGTTTTTGCTTTTGTGCATTGGTTTATTCTCTGATGTGCCATAAAGTTACAAAAAATATGCTTTTTTTAGAGCTAGTGTAAACATAAAACCCTTCATCATCATAGGGGTATTGTGATAATTGATTAAACACATCCGGTGTGCTGCTGTTCAGTCGGTGACCGCTCTCCTGCTTTTCACATACTTCCTTAATGACCGGCCTGCCCATATGCTGAATAAACACAAACCCCTCCGCTCGTACATCTGGAGACCAGCGCAGCACCCAGCCCCATTTGTGGTCAGACAACTGTGCTATCTTGGAAGAAAGTTATTTATTACATTTATAAAAGTGAGAGAGGCGGCGCACAGGGAGGAGCTTTCTCCTCTGGAGTGAAACGGCAGAACATTATGGGGGGAAAAGAAAAAAAAACATGAATGACAGGTACAGGATGCAAGATGTCTTTCCCAACAAGTCATCCCAGTGCAAATTTAGCTCAAAATCTATAAAACTGAGGTATAGATGTTATTGTGTAAGCTAAGGTTGATTTTCTTTGGTGAACATCTTGAATTCAATGGACTCCAAAAACCAATCAGTTGTAGATGTTTCTACATAAATTGCACTGAGAGTTTTATTGACATCTGTCGTTCACATGACTTATTTTGCTAACTCTCACTCCAAAAACTGTGGGATGAATTATGTCAATGTTGGGGATCATCTTTGACTATAAAACTAACAGAGTTATAGACATGTTTATGTTTGCGATTGCTGTTTTGCTTTGGCGGCCATCTTTAACTGAGTTTAATCCAAAAGATAAATCAGTTGTAGATTACTAAGTTTCATTGAAATACACTGCCTGGCCAAAAAAAAAAAAAAGAAAAGACTCCACCAAGCTTCTGCTATGTCACAAGATTTGTTTCCATCCAGTGTTGCATTAATGTTTCACCAAGATCTTGCATTGATGATGGTAGAGTCTTACTGCTGCACAAAGCCTTCTTCTCCAGCACATCCCAGAGATTCTCAATGGACTCTGTGGAGCCAATCCAAGTGTGAAAACAATGGCCCTCATGCAAGAACCGTTCGTACGCACAGATTTGTTCTTAGTTGTGCTTACGAGTGATTTAGGAGAATTTGTGGCATTCACCAATTTTTTCGTATTCAAAGATTTTCTTCAGATACGAACAAAATTCACGTGTGGTCCAGACCTGTCGTATATTTTACGTGCAGTC
>JARVGW010000136.1:13549708-13560677 GCA_031762495.1 Anablepsoides rubrolineatus
AGTTTACTCATCACATTTACACACTTTTCCTGAAGATAGAAGAGTTTGTTGAATCTGACGTGACATGTTCGTACGAAACCTTCATACGAACAAAAGTTAGAGAAATTTAGGAGAAGAATACGAACATGTTCTTGCATGAGGCCCAATGTCTCATGCTCCCTGAACCACTCTTGCACAGTTCAAGCCTGATGAATCCTGGCATTGTCATCTTGGAAGATGCCCGTACCACCAGGAAATAAAAAATCCATTGATGGAATAACCTGATCGTTCAGTATATTCAGGTATTCAGCTGACCTTATTCTTTGAGCTCATACTGTTGCTGAACCTAGACTTGACCAACTACAACAACCACAGATCATAGGACTTAGTTAAATCCAGGTGGACACTTTTATTTTGGCGGGGCAGTGACATTCAGTGACTAATGAGATATTTTGATAACAGTACACACAAATGAACACACACACACAAGAACATGAGCAAAAACAAAAATAAAAGCAGAACAAATTTGAAATCAATGTCCACCAATCACGGGAGAGAACAAAGCCAAGGCTCACCTCGTGTGCCCCTCGTTGGTGGTCTTTCCTCTAGCCTCAGGGTGACATTTGTCCCTCAGGGGTCCGTGCTTGTGACATACACGATGGCCCCTGTAAACTGCACAGTAATTATCAGTGTGTATGTTAATAAATATAATCAAAGGCAATCATTGCTTTGTTTTAAAACACTACTTTTAATTGGAGGAAAACAAATTATTCAGCAAAAATCACAGGAATGCAGCTGGAAAACGTGTTATTATTGAGACACACTGAGCTCAGATGGATGTTAAACCAAGCGTGCTGAGTTACTCTGTCAGCCGGCTTTGTGTCTTTCTGATAAAATTATGTGCACACACACACACACAAAAAGAGAAAAGCTCAAGTACGTTGTTGAGCAACGGTTGTATTTTGCATGGTCTAATCTGATCGATGGTGAGCATGTCCCCCAGGCCCTGCTGAGATCTGAGGAGCCACCAGGCTCATACATTTGAAAGGCATCTGTTTATTTTCAAGATGCAAATGCAGCCCACCTCAAAGGCTATAAGCTGCAGAGAACACACAATGTGAATGTGCTGGAGTGCAACGCCGGCGGGAGGGAGGGGTGTCTGAGACCCCCACTTATGTCAGGTTCAGGTTCTCTACCCCTCCACTCCCCCACCCTTGAACCCCCGTCAGCCACACACAAACATGCTTGTCTAAAAAGAAAGGCGGTGGCGGCGGCAGAGAGGCTTTCCTCACACCACAACCATGTTTACCCATTCTGCAGCTTTATTTACAAGGGTTTAATGGAGCACATTTACACAAGGTGTGCAGGCGACTCTGAGGCTCCGTGTGCCAGATGAGGGCAGCTCTTGTGAGAGCCAGAGGAAACAATGCCAGATCTCCTCCCCCTGCCCTCCCTTCTCCAGCCCCTTTTGGCACCCTCCCTTGTCCTCCAGTGAAAGGCTCCAAGGATTGGGGGGCTGGGGCTGGGAAGGTTAATGTGCCCACTTTGATCTTCGTCAAGGCACACTGAGTAAGAATTAATTTACATTTCAGATGAAAAGGCTGACAGTATAAAAAGGCATCTTGTTTCTGGTATGTGAGAGCTGTGTAATAGGCCAGGAATTTGAGAGAGGAAGTTGTGAGGAAACAGAAGGGATAAGTCCCTCTCTTGCCTTTACTGGGAAAGAGATGAAAGGGAGGGGGAAAAAAGATCTCAGAATGCACTGTTCTTCTGAAACATGGGGACCAAATGCTGCCCAAACTTTCAAAAGCTCCTCTCTATGCATTATTAATTAATTATTACTCTTTCGTGGGGCCACTCGTCGAGATCAAAAAGGTGTTTCACAAAGATGTGAAGTTTTTTAAAGCACTTATTCTTTTTAAAAATGCAGATTTCCAGCAGTCATGAAACTATGTGAGACAAACCAGATGCTTGGACTGCTTGGGAAAAACAATACACGAAAAAAAAAAAAAACAACTAGAAACACTTCCTACCTAACTGTATGCGCGTCGCAGCTTCTTCCCGCTCCTTTTTTATTTGCTTGAGAGTTTGCCGGGCGACGTAACCCCTCCAGGCTTGGGGGAAACAACAAAGAGTGTGTGTAAGGAATTGCTGACCTATAGTGAGACAAAGGTATACCGCACAAGATCCCACTTCAAAACTCAGCTAAAGCAGGTGGAGGAGGGACTGATCCCTTTGAACTCTCTGGGGTCTTATTGTTTGCTCTGAAGCATTGCTCTTAACCCTCATGGGTCATCCTGTGGTTATCAAACTATCTCTTTTATGAAGACTCACACAGCTACAAACCTCAGTAATCTGATTCACATCATAACTGCAACTGTTTCATCAGTTTGTGATAAAAGAACACATCAGGACTCGGTGCTCATCTGCATCTGTTTGACTAACATTTGAATAAATCTTGTTTAATTAATGACACTTTACCTGACTGAATGATGACGGCTCCACGGTTTCTCTTCTCCTTTTCTTTTCGGTAGCGTCGAGCCGCCAGCCAGCCTTTCGTGTAAGCCTGCATCACCACCACCCGAGCGATCACCTCACGCAGCAGCAGGTTCAGCTGCTCCACATGGTAGTACTTCAGAAAAACCTGAAAGCATGTTCAGACCTGGCTAAAGTACCTCAAACTTTTTTTTTCTCTTACAAAAAGGCATTAAAAGAAAATCACTCCACCTTTGTCTGACCCATCACCCAGTCCTGTAGTTTGGCCCGCTCCAGTATGGCCACAGCGTTTTCTCTGCTCATCGCAGGCATCTGATGAGCCCGAAAGGCAAGACAATAGTATCTATAAAGAAATGCAAGAGAGAAAACATTTACAACAGTTGCAAAGATTTAAATCATCCAAAAACTTTAATGTTTGGTCTGTGAAAATTCAAAAGGGTTCAATTTGGTGCTTAATGATACTGTCTTGTTATTCAGACTAGAAAAATAGTTTTTCTCTTCGTATTTATCAGGTGAAAAAAACAGTATAAAATACTGAAAATAAAATATCTTTAGAATTAGGTCCCTAAAATCACAAAAATGTCACACACTGCATACATTTTTGTGTGTGTTTTGTGGTTTTCCAGCATGTTTATAATGTACAGATAATAAAAAACTAACCAGAATAAATAAGTGCACTTGGTTGTAAATGTGCTGAAATAGAAATACTGATGCATTTTAGGAGCAAAACAAAATCTAGCTTCCATTTTTCTACTTTTAGCTTTTTAATTTTCCTTTTGCTACATTTATATTTGAGCTGGTCTTTTGCTACTTTGCTACTAATTTTTTGCTATTTTTAGATACCTATCTGCCTAATTTAGCTTCTCACTTGTCTTGCTATTATTTGCTTTAGCAATCGTTTAGGAAGTTTTAGCTTCCTCCTCGCCTTTTGCTACTTTTAGTTTCTAGCTACTGGTTTGCTACTTCTGGCCTTTAGCTATTGTTTGCTAGTTGTAGATTTAAGCTTATATTTTACTACTTTTGGTCTTTAGCTAGTGTTTTGCTCCTTTTAGTGTTTATTTTCTTTTAGATTTAACAGCTCAGTTTCAGCTTCTTTAGCAAATTGAAGAAATTGATTGCTCTCAGCATTTAGACTTCATTTCTGCAGAAATTACACGTCAGTGAACATCAGTGCTACTTCTGTTTTTATCAAACTACGTCTGAATCCAGCGACTGATTCTAAAGTTTACAAAATACCAGCACAGGACAGGACAGGGCGGCTCCAGTTTTTGCAAAGTGACATCAAAAGTCCAGATCTACTGGTTCATCTCACGTGCTGGTCAAAAAAAGAAGAACAAGAAGAAGAAAAACTTCTTTGAACTCCACTCCCCGCCTCAGTCTAAAGCCTTTCATACTAATTCCTGTTGATACCTGTTATTTCTTTGATGGTAAATACAAAGCACAGCAACATCAGACGAGCCTTTGATATGAGAGCACAAATTTAAATCAGTTTTCACTAAAAGGTGCAGTTTAGCCACTCGGGTCGGTCTGTCCGACCTCTAACGGGCTCAGGTGGGATGATACGGATTCAAAATCAAGGTTGAAAATCAAACAACACGCAGTTCTGTTCACACAGAGACAACAGTGAAATCTTCGTGTCAGTGCATGTCCAGTCCTTTGGGACTCACTTCATGAAAGCAGGACATGCAAAGACGCATTATGTGGTCACTCAAAGGTTTTTAAATTAAACTTATAAAGCTTCCCCTAAGCTGTGAGACTAACCACCAATGTCCAAAAGTTTTTTTTCCACACAAACCAAAATCCTAAGTTAATTAAATTTTATGATCTTGAAGCCTCTGCATTAAAGGTGGATGAATGTGTTTCACAAGCAGATTGATCACACAAGAATACTGTAGTTTTTGTTCACCAACTCATCCAAATATAGTCTTTGTTTATTTGTTGCTTTCATTAAACTCAGACTCAGAATGTTGAACTTTAAAATTTGTGGCTACCCATCATAAAAGGAGAGATTGATGCTCGGTATTGAATTAGTTATTAGATCATGTCCTATATTTTGAGATACCAAAAACAGCAGCCTTACGTAAAGTCTCTCTAATGATGAAACTTGTTTTAATTGTGCTCTAACATAAAACCACGGGGACATGTAGACCACATTCAAGCTTTTCCAGGTCACCAAGTGCAAGAACAAACTCTTTATGAATAGTAAAGGGAAAGCTATTAAAATGCATCTCCCCTTATAATCACAGTTCCTCCCTGTTTGAGTTTTATCCATATTTTCCAGACTACAGTTAAAAGAGTTGTAAGATTAAGTCTTGCTCTATCACTAATGACTGCCAATTAGTCAGCTTCCTGCTCTGCTCAACTTGAACTTCTGTCTAATTAAAGAACTCATGTTATTTTTTTTTTTTTTTTGGTGTGATGCAGAGCAGCGATAGCTCGTTCTGCTCGCTCTCTGGGGTTGTGTCAGCACTTTGCAGAGCGGAGGTTTGATTCATCTCATCGCCGCTGCTACCTGTTGACAAAATCCTCAATCGGGATGCGGTGGGAGTAGCCCTGTCGGCGGATGTTCACAGTCTCCAGGATCCCCGTGTAGCGCAGCTGCACCATCACCCTCTCGTTGCAGAAGCGGAGTGCCTGCCTGTCGTCGTTGGGTTTGATGCAGCGCACAAAGTGTGGCTGGCCCACCACCATCTTAGACAGCAGGTCCATCAGGGAGTACTGTGGAGACACAGCAAAGCAGCCATAAACAGCAGCTAAATGGTCAAATAAAATCAGCATAAATGCAGTTATATGATTTTATAAGTATAAGAAAATATCTTATGATTATAACTATTTTTCCAGTCTGAATAAAAGCAGAGAAAGTGTCATTAAGTCCCAAACGTACTGAACAGTTTTACATTTACGCATAACCGACCAAATATTAGTTGTTTGAGGATTTTTACTTTTAGTGAAATAGAATCATGAACCTCCTTTCAACTAAATTCACTACAAAGCAAGAAAATGACAAAAATTGCTCAGTATATGTACAATTGATCAAGTTAGATCAATTTTTGGGCTTTTTTTTATTGTTACTCATGGAGTTTTGAAATAACAAATGAGATTTTATTACCTGTTTTTTCAAATTTGTAGAAAAAGTGTTCATTTATTTATCCTATTGAATCCTAAAGACAGTCATCCTTCCAATTAAAAATATCTAATTAGGTTTGTGTTAAGGCCTCCACATAGTCCATTTGAAGCTGACCATTTGACATGCGGTCACGTGGTTGTTCCACGTTTGTTTCATAGCTCCTGAGACAAACCAGGCCGAGCTCCTGGGAAACCCCTCCCTACTGTGGGATACGTCACTGCACGGGGTTCCTTCCTGCTGGAGTCTACACTCCGAAAAAAACCAACCAATCCAATCTATCGTTATTTGTCCACAAATCTATCTTTGTTAAAGCTCTACACTTTTTAGCAGATGGATTACTCAGTGCAAAACATCTATTTTCTCTCCATTCATGAGTTTTTAGCTCTTTGACTATCTCTATAAATGTCTGCTTCCAGGTACAATAGTTCTGGAAAAGAGTTTGATTTTTTTTGTTTGTGTTTTCTTGGAAGTGAGTGGTTAAAGCAAAATGCAGCATCAGAGAGCCTTCAGCACAAACATATCCACAAACTTGTGACCAATCACACAGTCAGTTCTCATGTGGAGGGAGGGTAAAAAGTTCTCCCAGTCAAGTTGTGTCAAGAAAGGGTAGCAGAGTCGAAGCTGTGAACAGAATGATGCATTTTTCATCATGAAACTGAGCTGATTTGAGCAGTTTGGATGGAGCATGCAGAGGCCTTTAAAATTAACTTGTGTTCTTCCCTCTAATGTAAATATTATCAACTCTGACCCCATCTTCCTCCTATAAAATCAAGATAGCAACAAACAAATATCAAACTTAAGGGTTTAAAATGATCACAGAGCAATTCTGGGACTTTATTGTGAAATAAATTGGACTTTTATTGAAATCAGGCTCTTCATCAAATTGATGATGAGTCATTAGTGAACACCACCTAGAAACGCTGCCATCTTCTCTGGGATAAAACTCATTTAAAATGGTCTGAGTGAAAAACTGGTCTGTTGTCAGCACACAGCTCAAAAATCCTCTCTCTCTGATGGTATGGGGGTGCATTAATGTCTCTGGCATGAGCAGCTTACACATCTGGAAAAGCACCATCAATACAGAAAAGTATATACCCATAATAGAACAACATGTGGCCCCATCCAGTACAACAGATGACCTAAGGCTCCACCAGAACAAAACTGGGACATTCCTCTAAAACCTCCTACAGCAATAACATCCTGACTTTTTTCAGATTTAGAGTAGTAGATCGTTTCAAACGGTCTTGTTTTGCTTTGATATTGATCAGACACGATTGATACAGTTGAAATTCATTAATTGTGTATGAACTACATTAAAAAAAGATTGCAATTTAAAATGTTTTAAGGGAAGATGGTTAATGATGTTGGACTAAATCCAAAAGAAGTGTTAAGAATAAAAGGTTCATTAAATTATATCAGCAAGTGCTAAAAAACAACTATGTAATAAAATTAATCTAGTAGTTGCTTCACAATGCAGTTGTTTGTGTGCACTTATAGCCTTTTCTCTTCTTCTTTTTAATGGCAGGTATTAAAAATGAAAACCACCTACACGAAAATGGGACGCCACAGTCTGTCTCCTCATATTGGTGGTTTCGTCTGGGTGGCGCATCATCTCCATGGTGTCCACCTGAGCACAAACATTCATGGTGAACGGGTCAAACATGGAGCAGAAGAGTCCAATAAGTTTATTGGCACCCCGGCTTCCTTTGTGGGCTCTGCAGGGGATGAAGGTATTATTTTAGCAGGTTTCTTTCTTCTAAATAGGCCAGTTGGGAATACACAGCTGCACTAACAGAGTCGTCAATGCCACAGAAGCTCGTAAACACTTAAAGCTAACAATCTAGAGAGTCGTTCGGCACTGCTGTGGGGCACGGGGAAATTGCAGCGCATTCAGAGCAGCAGAGAGTTTTTCCGAATGACGACGAATTAACGAGGACACAGTTTAGGTCTTTTTAACGGCTTCTGCTGTTCATAGCGTCATCAAAATCAATGGTGCATTAGATATTTTATGGTGAGTCGATGTAGCAAAGTGCATATCTTAATATTTTATTTCATTCTTGCTGAAAGGAAGAAAGGTATGTTCTGGAGTACAAGAAGAGAAGCATGAGCTCCTCTGACAGATCACACAAGTTATCACTTCCGCTGGTTCGGCAAACGGCTCACTTCTCTAATCTGGCAACTTTTACTAAAGAGTCAGTTTCCGTCAACTTTTCTCCCACCGTGATTGAGAACAAGAGAGCATACATATTACATCAGTCACACTGAGCTGTTATTAGGAAGTCTTCGCCTGTTCAAGAATAACTGAGGAGGTGGAAGTACATCAAAGGAAAGCCGTTTGATTTCCATGGTTATTTTTCCTAAAATGCTGGTCTGTGTTTGTGTCTAATTTTAAGTTTTTTTATTTTAATAATCTAAGAGACACATCATGGGGTATTTGTTTTCGTTGATAACACAGAATTGTGGCTGCGTGGGGAAATAAAGTTCAAAAGAGATGATTTACATTTTTCCACAGCCAGACTGTGATTGATGTTTAGGAGAGCGAAGCTGCGCACAATTCAAAGTTTACCATCATGCTCAGCTGATTTCAAGGGGATTATGTTTGTCCAAAAAAAAACAAACAGAAAACTGCTTCCATTTTGGATCTGCTCTGCAGGTTGGGAGGGGTACATTTAAATTTGACAAAAATCTTACCTTCAACAGGTATTTGGGAGACTTTGGAGTGAAGCACATGTTGGTGAATAACATGGAAACAAGAGGATAAGAGAAGTGGACAGAAAAGAAGTAAAGAAATCTATATTTAGTGGTTTTATGCTGCAAAGTTTTATTTAATTTAATATTTTACTGAAAAAAAAATTGTCCATCTAACCAAATCTTTCAACCGTATATCCAGCCAAAACTTATTTTTGATCTTGTATTTAGACTGATATACTAAGCACAGAATGTGTCAGATTATTAATCTTGTTAGCCTGGAAGTTTCCATAGTTCAAGGATATTATCAAGTACAATTGTTTATTATAATTGGCAGATTATTTCACTTTATTTGAGTCTGAATTGTCTCAAAATTCTAAATTTAAGTGGAATACTCTGACAATGAAATAAGACAATGGTTTCTTGAAAGGATTTCTTGAAATTAGAAAAAAATCCAGACAAACAAGATTAATAATCATAATATATTCTGCTCTTGCTTAGTATATCATTCTCAAAACAAGGTCAAAAATACATTTTGGCTGGATATAGAATTAAAAGACACGGTTAGAAGGACAATATTTGCACGAGTTCATACCCTCTTACAATTCAATGGAAAATTAGATTATAAACACATCATAATCAACTTTAACAAAGCAAATTTGAAACAAGATGGCTAAATTTAAGTCAAAAGGCCAGAGACGTAAGCTTTTGAAGTGTGGCTCAATCCATTTTGATCCCACGCTCAGAAGAACTGTCAGAACTAAAGGATTTTTTTCTCAAACTGAGGTTTTATAAAGAGCTATCTACAGCTAACATTTCAAGTTTTGGACAACTGATGCTTTTGCAAAAGTCTTACACAGACAATTGCTACACATAGAAAAATGTTTACATCAAATTAAAACATGACATATCACTGAAGTATGCTAACACCCTACAAAAAACAATTCACCAAATACTTTACTGCCTGTAAACAACAAAAGTCAGTAAATCTTTCATACGGCAGACACCAAATACCAGATGGCGACGGTGCATCACCAGAAGCAAGACAGCCAACAGGGTAGTCAATTAATACGATGGTGCTTCACTTCACAGGTTTTTAACTGGGCTTTTTATGGTGAAATGCCCATTAGCAACAAATAAAATGATGATTTGCGCAACAGGAATCTCACCTTGGTGCGTCCTGAGCCGAGCTGTGGGGGCAGAGATCTGGAGGCAGCAGTGACCCGGGCCCTGGACGTGGCCAGGTTTCCTGTTGGACACAAAACCTTTCTGTGAAAACACGGATACTGAGATGTTTTACAACGGAAGTTGTTATTGAGAGTTGATCAGTAAACACTTCGGGTGTGAAATTCTCTGTCAACAAACTTTTTTTTTCCTCTCAGTGTTCATACAGCAGCCACGGCATAAAAGACAGTTCAGAAGGATCCTAAATCTCTGCGAATCCCACCGACTCAGGAGTGCAGCTGCATGCACAGCAGTCCAACAGCCCCACACACACAGCGGAAAGGATATGAACGGAGCATATGCAAGACAGCCTGAACATTTCAAAGTTTCTGCACAAGATGTCCAAATGTTTTCTCTGGCTATATCTTCAGAGGCTAAACTGTGATTAATAGCAGTGAAAGAAGCCTTTGAAGCAGGATTGGTGACATCAAAGTCCTAATCCATGGGTGGCAGGATTTTTATAATGAGTGGGAAGTATCTTAACACATTTCAAAGGGTTTACTCCATGAATAAACAATAGCTGCACAGATGTGCCACACACACCTTTAGAAAAATATGTCTGCAGACACAGGAGGCAGCATTACCCAGGCAGCCGTGTAGGCAAGGAGGTAAACCTTTGTAAGTTTTTAAAGATAAAGCTGAAGTGACAGGCCAACAATTGTTCTACATTTCCTACCACACACACAGACCCAACTTCTAAAATGCAAATACGCAGCCCGGCTCCTGCAACGTTTTTTTTCGAGCCTCATGTCAGATTTTGAGGACGGCGTCTGACAGCGAGCCAAAAAAACCTAAAACACTGGATCAGCGCCTGGCTTTCCTCCGAGACCGCTTGCTCTATCAGATGAGTGTTGGAAGTTTCAAACATGGCGAGAGATCAAAATTAATTTATGACGAATTCATTAAGAGCAAAGCCCACTTCGAAGTTCTGACAAAGGCCGTCCCGTTTGTACAAAAGGTTTCTCGGTACGTGTGGTGATTGTAAAAATATACAAATATGAAAACAGACAGTGCTGTAGTCAGAGCAACCTGAAACAGATGATGTGAGAGAACTTCAAAAGAGTCTGTTAATCTGGTAGCAATTCTGTGAGCACTTGACAGTTGTTGGTTAATTGCTGTGTATTTTTCTACTTGTTTTTCTTATTTTGTGAATTCAGCAGACATGTTTAAATATGACATTTGATATTTTTGGAGAATGTGTTCTGAAACATCATTAAAGGTGTGATTTTACAACCTAATATGAGGCAAAGCAATGTGTAAATTAAAGACCTGGTATTTAATAAATGTAAATCACACAATTTTAGACCAAGTTCATCTTATGAAGAAGTTTCAAGTCTTTCAATCTTATATCCAGCCAATTACAAACCGGATTACAAAGAAGTTGGGACACTAAACAAATTGTGAATAAAAACTGAACGCAATGATGTGGAGGTGCCAACATCTAATATTTTATTC
>JARVGW010000136.1:13560777-13589650 GCA_031762495.1 Anablepsoides rubrolineatus
GGAGTGTGGCAAAATGGAAGACTGTTCTGTGGTCAGATGAGTCATGATTTGAAGTTCTTTATGGAACACTGGGACACATCTGGACCAGAGAGGACGAGGATAACCCAAGTTGTTATCAACGCTCCGTTCAGAAGCCTGCATCAGTTGGTCTGGGGTTGCATGAGTGCTTGTGGCATGGGCAGCTTGCATGTCTGAAAAGACACCATTAATGCAGGGAACTGTGTTCAGGTTCTAGAACAACATATGCTCCCATCTAGACGTCATCTCTTTCAGGGAAGACCCTGACCTTTTCAACAAGATAATACCAGACCACATTCTGCAGCAATCACAACATCATGGCTCCGTAGGAGAGATGCAGGTACTGAAATGACCAGCCTGACAGCTGCAGGTAGGAAGGATCTGCAATAACGCTCCTTTGTGCACTTGTATAACTTCTTGAAATAAGAACAATTTCCAGGCTAATAAGATTGATAATCTAACACATTCTGCTCTTGCTTAGTATATCAGTCTCAAAGAGATCAATAATACTTTTTGGCTGAATATTAGATTGATAACTTAGTTAGATGGAAAATGTTTGCAGTGTAAAGCAATTTGGTCAAACCTTAAAAGAAATGTCAATACCCCAAGTTGTCACGTTCAGACTCAGCTCAGACTCTCAGCTACCATCTTATCTGCAATGTTACCTAAGTTATAGTCATTTTTGTGTTGATTAGCTGTGGTGGCCATCTTGAATTAGACACTGAAACATGAGCTGTTATTTTTTACTCTTTATGAACACGTTTGTTAGAAGGTCTCAAGTTTAAGAAAAAGTGAGTCTTATAACCTCAAATGGCCCTTCGGCACAAAAAAAGAAAAAAAGGAAAAAAAAAAAAGGAAGTCTGATCTTTGAAAACAGGGGCTGTTAAAACTGTGTCGGGTACATTACCAACACACAGGCAGGGACCTGCTCCAATTAGCCCAGAGTAAAGCTGGATGGATTAATTGGAGTGGGTCTTGTGCAAATGAAGTGCGCTCTCTCCTCTCCCTATTAGTGCTGCTGGGCCAGATCATCTGAGCACATTTGTCATGATGAATTAGCGGCTGCGAGTGGAACGGGCTCGTGGAGTGTCACTGCGCTTTCACGCCTCTCACTTCCATGACACCATCAAGAGGAGATGAAGGGGGCTGCGCCACGACGAGGGAAACTATGACAGTTGTACCTAAGCCTCGCAAACGGACACTCGCTGCCTTCTTCGTTTATTCCTTGGCGGGTCATGTTAATTCATTCTTCTGGTGGATTTTATATCCCCTTCTGACTACATGATTAGAGAACGGGTTAATAGTCAGTATCCTCAAAGATCCCTGCCTCCCGAGACATAAAACCATGGGAACACCTGTGATGTCCGGCCTGAAAGGAGTCCTTCTAATTTAGATTTCTCTAATGATGTAGATGAGAAATATTCAAACACGAGGACGAACAAGAAAGGGAAAGATTTGTTCTTTGACAGAGAGAGAGAAAAAAAAAAGCAGCATATGTTTTTAGCTTCAGCGCTGACTTTTTGTCAGTTCTTTGATAAAAAAAGGAAATAAAAAAGAAAAGAAGTTTTAATAAGAGAGGTTAATAATTAAAAAGGGCGGGAGAAGGTGAGGGGAACATTTCCCATCAGATTGTTCAGTTTTTCAGAAGCAGGTGGACGAGCGTCCCCGCTGTTCGTTTCTGCTTCACGCGTGTTGCTCCTGGCACGGACTTCCAGGACGACTGAAGAGAGTGGCAGAGGGGTAAGTGGGGAGGGGGCAGAAATAAATAAATAATAAAATAGAAAAAAAACCTTCCTTGGCATCTGTGCATTCACTTTGAAAATTAACGCCCAGCAAGAATCCAGTAGGAAAGAGAGAGAGAAAAAAAAGCTCAAGCTGGCAGTTGTATTGGGGCTCTATTGACAAGAATAGTCAATGTGCCTGGGATTAAAAAGCAATCCGGCGTTCAGTATGACACCTCTCTACACGCTTTTATGAGCGCCAGTGTGCGCCTTGTGCTTCTGAAGCTGTGGATCGAGCTGTCGACACGGGGGACAATCAAAGTTGTAAGAGCAAGCTGAGTGAGCAGAGGCTTGCTGGATATCTCTGCAGCGTTCCCGCTCTCTTTTTGAAAACATGTGATCTAGAAACTCAACTCAGCAACCAAGCAAATTAGATTAAAGGCACCCATAACTCCCCCCTGCAGCAACCCTCCATAACCGCCACCATTTAAGGCCTGGAGACGGCTTTGGGGTAGGGGGGGGGGGGTTGTTGATTTAAATGCCATCCTCTACTGTCAAAGCAGATCAATCATAGAAAGCATGGTGTAATTGGCTTTTAGTGACACAACACAGTGTTGCATTTATCAAAGGATGTTGCACCACATGACTTCAGAGAGCTGACTTCCTGCTTCTGATGTGCAGGGTCGCCGTAAATCCCAGTGCTGACTCGAAACCTTCTCCAAAACAGCACCATTTTGGAAAGAAACTAAATAAAGGCATTACTTGGCGAATGTCTTTCTGGTGTGGAAGTGAAGCTGAAGATCTGCCCACTGGAATAAAAAGGAGGCCTCTGCTGTGGGAGAACAAAGAGCCCAACGTGTCACATGTAACACTGGGAGAAGCCTGTCAGGAGCTTCTCCTTCTACATGACAGAGGCGAATCAGAGGAGAAAAACTGGGAGTTGGCATGAAGATGGAAAATATATAAGAAATAAAATAAATATGTAAATTGTTTGACACTGACAAGAACCTTAAACTTTAAGCTTTTAATATTGCAAATCAGACATTACTAGAATATTTTTACAAAGCTTCCAAATATGGCAAAGAACAAGTATTATTTGCTAAAGCAACAATTCAGAGCTTTTGATGTGGGGTGCTGTTAAAATATTATAGTATTAATATCTTACCTGCTGTAGGTAAGTTATGTCCACAAACATATTATGCTGATGAGTCTTGTTGGGAACTGGAGCCAGCCTGAACCGTTTTATTAAAGCTGCCATGTTGTATTTTTGCTCACACACAATGTGAGGCTTTATAGGGCTATTCAACTGGCGGCCCGCGGGCCACATTTTAATTGCTGGATGTTCGGCCCCTGAGCTGTTGACCTGCAGTAACTGTGGCTCCTGGAGCAATTTAGCTGATAAGCCCTGCTTTATGGTGTTACATAAGCTTTCTTTTAACAGCTAAACTAATAATTCAACATGCACTAGTAACTGCGTAAATCATAAAGACTTAACAAAGGTAATGTCCCATTAATTTATATAGAGGGACAGAGCCTAAAACTTGTTCTAGAATCAGCTGACAGGAAAGCAGATCCTGTTCTGGCTTCAAACTGCAGGTTCCAGCCACAGTTTACAGTTTTTAGCTGTGTTTGTATCTATAAAAACACATTTGCATGAACTGCTATGAAATTCTTGAGATTGGAGCCATATTAATACAGTAGTAATACACTTTAATTTAAGCCACACTCAAACTAGTCATCAGCTTGTCGATCCGATCAGAATTAGACTTTATTTCTTCAAACTTAATCTGTGGAGACTTTCAAAAAAACAAGTCTGCAAAATGTCTTGAATTGATTTGTGCAACAAGTAAGATATTTATTGTTCATAACGTTTCCACAGCACCCCACTTTAAAAGATCTGAGCTAGTCCAGTGAAATGAAAATACTAAAATAAATCACGAGTAACTTAAATTTGTGCTGATTTAAAGGTACTTGTTTCTGAAAAGAACCACACTGATTAAAGCCACGTCTGTCTGCATTTTAAGACTTTAAGCAGATTTTTGTAAACACTGTCACAAAAGAAAAAATAGGTACAAATATACATAACTGAAGAAGAATCATAGTTTCCTCAGAGATGGTGGTTAATGTAAGAAATTTGTCTCTCTACAGATGGTGGCATTAGTAAATCCAACTTTACATACATTAAGTTTGAATTTATTCATGTGATGTATTTATGTCTGGCTAACAAATTATTTAGTGCAGCTTTCGCAAAGTTTATTTTACTTGTAAAGACTTCACTCTTTTAAAATAATAAATGCAGCATATCAATAGAAATACTAAATGAATTTTAAACCACTGCATGTTTTGTCCTCTAACAAAGCACTGGCAGAGATGATGAGAAGACTGTATGTGCAGATGTGCTACAATCAGCAGGGCCAGGCCTCCCTCAGGCTACACACAGACACACACGCTGTGACTGCAGGCTGCCCAGGCCTTGGTAGGCCTTCCTGAGCCAATTCAAACACTGTGATCCTCGCTGATCTGGAAAAGACCCTGGCTCCGAGGAATTTGTTCATGCAAATATAAACCATTTCCTCTGACAAAACCCCACCACATGTCCCAGCCTCAAGGACTCGCATCCTCCAGGGCTCAAGAAGCCTGGCTATTCCCTGCCTGGGAGCTTTTCCGTTTCCGGGGGTTTTCCATCACAACCCCTCTCATAATTTCAAAACAGGAATTACACTCTTTAGACAAAATATACAGTGAATGAATATCTAGGCCAGCTGGAATATTAACTTCTAATGTGTGTGTGTGGGGTTTGACATATCAGATTTGTTTGTTTCACCTGAGAAGCTGCAGGTCTACGAGGGTGTCCCCTGGTGGTGACACCGTGAGGAGCCCCCAGAAAGTGAAACCACCCCGATGCAAAACAGATTTCCATCAGATTCCCCCCACAGATAATGGTAATTTCACAGATAACAGTGAATCTCTAAGATGAAGGAAAATGCTAATTAAAACTCCATCAATTCTACCCTGAAGAATAGATTTCTAATTTTCTTATGCTGAGCTGTATCTCACTTTAAAAACAGCGCTCCCATCTTTTTCCGAGTGATAAGCCGGAGCGACGTTTCATAGCTTTTATCTTAAACTGATCTGCACCTTCTAAAACTGCAGAAACCGGACCTCCAACTCCCTCACATCTGAGAAGATCTGAACACACAGCCTCCAAAAAATAAAACAGGAAATCTCCACATGAAGCCTTTTAACAAGCTCCAAATGCACATTTATTTCTCTGATAAATCACTGCACTAACTGGATTCTTTAGTCTGAATGGAGGGACAGACAAAAGTGCAGTGGAACAAAAAGGAAATAAAGAAGCTTTTAGACCTAAGTGACACCAACTGTAAACATTACAGAGCATCTTAGCATCTATTCAGCGCTTCTGGGTGGTGAAAAGAAGTGTTCAGTGCATTTGTTTTTACAGCACACGGCCCTCTGAAGCTGTTAATTGCAGGAGGAAATGGCTCCCCTGTGCACAGCCTGCAATTCCAGTTTACAGACACATCACAAATTTCTACAGGATCCTCAGATGGGGTGTCTTTTGTGAAAAGCACCTTTTAATGCCTCTGGAAGTGAAAGCAGGCCTTTACGGCCCCCTCCTCTAAAAAGGAAGTGAATCATAATGTGGCTTAGCTGAAATAAAGGAGCAGGAATCTGATAATTTAAGACATCTATTAGCATTTCAGCTAAGTCAAGTGACCAGAAGGCCTCAGCCACGGCTAATGACAAGCACATTACTTTACCTTCATTTAACCAACAGAAAAGAGGTGGGACGAGTTGCTTTTGTGTTCTCTAAATACTGTTTCTTCATCCCCTGGGTATTTAGGAACCTTATCATAAAATATCCCCACAGCACCCACAATCTGTAGATAGCATTCAGCAGCGAGGAACCAAGAGGGAAAGCTTAGTGAAAATAAAAACAGAGCGCCGTGCGGAGCGCTGAGCCTCTCAAGAGATAATGGAGACGGCAGATTTATCCGAGAACTGCACGCGGAGGCTTGAAGTAAAAAGGGGGGCCCACAGATGCCTGAAGAGCCGCGTCTTTAAGAAACCCACTTACCTGAATGTTCACGGAAGCAGCAGCACAGTGCACTCACTTGTGCAGTTTGTCTCAAAGAAAAGTTTCCATTCAGAGTGGCAGAATATTGGTTGGGTTGTTTTCTGCATTGCTGTATTTTTATTTTACTGATTTATTTTTTTTTAACCATTGCTTACCTGTTTTAGTTAAAGGGCTGGAGAACAGCTGCTGCAGAAGTTTGTTCTCTGATGTTCTTAACACCACGACGATGTCGGCAGGTAGAGTGTCCCTGTTCTTCTCCAGGAAGCCATTCACATTGTACATCACCTGACAAGCAGCACACATCAAAAATGCAAGAATGAAATTATACATAAAATGTCTGTTTGTCATAAAATTGGCTAAGATATAAGAAATGTTGCAACACATTTAGTGGTGTCTCAATACCAGGAGCACAAATACTTTATCCGATACCAAGTTAGAGTTAGAACTTAAACATTAAAATGACTTTAAAAACACATCATTTATTATGTGTGGCTTTCATTTCTTGTAGGCCTACAGGCCGCCTGACTGTATCAAATCAAATATACAGCAATATATATACTGCTGCAAACATTTAAAAAATAATAACAAATAAGTGTGAGTAAATGGAGTAAATATTTAGTCAACCCTAAAAATGCAAATTCAAAAAATATCTTAAACAGGTAAGATATTAAGTGTTCATAGCTTCCTACTTCAAAGATTCTGGACATGTATTTTAATGACATTTATTTGTGTAAATTGTAACTGCACTGTACTCATTTATTTATGTCATAACCTTTATTTTGTTCAGATCAAAAAGCCTAACCAGGGATGAGGTCTGTGTATGCGGCATCTGTTGCCTATGGGTGATAATGTTTTGTTGTACTGTCCCTGCAAAAATAAATAAATAAATAAATCGCCTCATCATCACCAAAATAACACAAACGTAAGAGAATCATACTGGTTTTCCCTGGATGAGAAACCACTTTTGTTCTTGTGCAATTAAAACGTGCTGCAAATCTAAATCCAGCTTGTTTTTATTTAACTCTTTTTTTCTGGAAAGTTTGATTTAAATTAGCTGTTGCTGCTCCTCTTTAAGACATTTAAAACAACCCAATCATAATGTTTTTTCTACCAAGGAGGGTACTAGGGTTTTCAAATCACCACAAATTTTAAAACTCTTAAAATATATATGTTCTGCTCACAACAGGAGGTAATTATTTGATAAAAAACTGTAGTTTGGTATACCTTCCCAGCGTAATGTTGAATTCCAAAACAAAGTTCCATGCGTTTAGGTATCCAAAAATATTTGCAGCGTAGATTGTCTTCAAATTTATCTGTGAACAAGTCAACAGAGGGACAAAAAGGTCATAAAAGATTTGTAGACAGAAACTTACATTTGGCCTTTGAAAAATAATTTTCTGTATTCATTTAAAGTCTTACCCACAAGGGTCTGGTCTGTGGCCTGAGGGAAGCGACTCTCTTCGTCCAGCAGGGACAGCAGACCCATGGGTTTCTGCAGGAACATGTCCAGGATGGGCCTGTTGTCCTCGTACTCCACCAGACTGGCATCCACTCCCTCGCTCTGGTATTCCATCTAATTACAACCACAGATTGTAGAATAAACCCGTTAATAGTTTCTCTAAATGACCCAATTAAACTATCTGGGCTAAATATGATTTGTGTTTGTGTATCTGTGTGTGTCTGTGTGCGTGTGTGTGTTGTCATAATCAACTAAACATGTCTGTGGCTGAAGTTTTTTAGCATAATA
The DNA here is from genome assembly GCA_031762495.1 of Anablepsoides rubrolineatus. Lineage (NCBI taxonomy): Eukaryota > Metazoa > Chordata > Actinopteri > Cyprinodontiformes > Rivulidae > Anablepsoides > Anablepsoides rubrolineatus. The sequence goes on from JARVGW010000136.1 coordinate 13,568,363, forward strand.
GAACGAGTGCATAAAACAGAGCAGCTCTGAATGAACAAATAGAGCCACTTACTTATTCATAATTTATTTCAATGCGCAAATAACCCACTGTGATATTTTATTATTGCATCTGTTTAATTTCAGATCAAAAAGTTGCTTTATATATATATTTTAATAATAAAGTGAAATCAATGGATCTAAATCGTCCTCATGTTTAAGTCATCACCCCCTTAGAATAATCAGAGTCTGTGTGCAGCAGCGCAGAAGACATCCACCCCAGATAAAATCTCTTCTTCCTCTTCAGACCTACATCAGGGCAGAAACTTTCCCACAAAAGCTTAAAGCTTGATTTTCAATGATCGCTGCTGCAATCACAGTAACAATTATAGAAGGTGTTGGGAATAATTCTCAGCTGCTTCCACATCAAATTATAACTCAAAATCAGTACAATTAGCAGAGGTATAGCCATTTTCAGGTTTACTCATTTTGATTTGCTATTGTGGTTATCTTAAATTGTGGTGACTCCAAATATTAATGAGGTTTAGATGTACACCCCATGACTGTTTTCTGAATGTTTCCTAAAAATCCATCCAGTGGTTCATGAGATATTTTGTTAACAGACAGACAGGTTTGAAATAAATAATGGTAAGATTATAAATATATATACACTTTTATAGTTAGGGCCTTAAGTATGTGCTGGGGCTGAGTCTCAGCTCAGAATACACCTAAATTTAGCTCAATATCTGTACAATTCTCTGAGTTCTACACAGTTTTGTCACTTTAAGGTCACTTGTCTGTGACAGCCATCTTGAATGGGATTGCCTTCACAAGTTAATCAGTGGTAACGTCCATTGATCACTTTCTGGGAGTTTAACTGGAATCCATCCACTAATATTTTTGCACAACAAACGCACACATGCAAACACAGAACAATATTATAATACCATTGGTGGTGGGTGATAAATATTTGACAGAACATCACTTAACAAAAAAGACCAGACTATCCCTTTAACACTGGCCTTTGGTCTCAGTAAATGATCTACAGTAGTTTTGTTCTTAATGGTTTTGTTATATGTAATTCAGAAAAAAGTTTCTTTTCAAATAATAAGCCATAAAAAACCTACCTTGACTTAACTTTGAAAAAGGGACTGGAATCCATTATAGTAAAATAGCTCTTGATTAATACTCATTCATTTCCATCAAGCAAACTAAAGACTAATCCTCCTTCAGAGTAAACAGCTTCATTAAATCAATTAAGAAGATAATTTTGTGTCACACAACTGTATAAACAAACCTTTACTTATCAGACAAGAAAGTAAGACAAATAAATTTAAGAGCATCGCTGCCTCGATGGAAACACATTTAATTCATGTAAAATGATCAATTTTCAATGTTTTAAAAAGGTCCTGGTTCATCCAAATCACATTAAGAGAAAATATCCAAAGCTTATACATTAGTGAAGAGTTTTAATAATCCCTTCCTATGTGAAAAAAGCTCACCTGTTCAAGGGCAAATATGTGCTGGTTGAAATAAAACTGGATTTGCTCATTTGCGATGTTGATGCACAGCTGTTCGAATGAGTTCTTCTTGAAGTTTTCAAATCCAAAGATGTCCAGGATTCCCACATTCATGCAACTCTCTGCGGCACTTCAAAGGAGAAAAGGGGGACAAACAAACTTATTCTTCCATACAGAGGAACTAGCAAATCCCCAGCAGTCATAATAATTGATAAAACTTTAATGATAATGCAAGTTCAACCCAAATAGGGAAAACGGATCTTGGATGGCCTAGTCTGATGAGAAGTCAGGAACATCAGCTTCGCGAAGGGTTTTGGACAAACAATACACGCTTTCACAGAACGGCACGAAGACTTTTTGTATTCTGGGCTCGGTGCTTGATGATCAGTCATTACAGCCTGGATGTAGAGGTCACCTTAAGCCCGTGCTGCCCGGTTATTAGCAGCAATAAAGAATCAGCACAGATGACTTGAATCCAGACAGGAACTCTGGCTTCTGTTCATTTCTGTGAGACGTCTCCTTGACAGTCGACGCTCATATTTATGAAGGAATTCTTTTGGATCAATGCAGAGCCTCGGTGCAGTCTCTCTGAAGTCTTTTTAATCATCTGAACATTATTTTCTCTGCACGCAACTCTGTATCAAAAATTTATTAAAACTTTTTTTTTTCTTTTGGGCTCTCCTTTTGCTTGTCTTGTGCGCATTCATATTCTCCTCTGCATGTTTGCATCTACCTCTGCAGTCTTTCGCAGAGGTCACCGGAGACTCGCAGAGAGACAATCACAGGGAACTGTTGACACGACTCACGTGTTTATCATTACGCTCACCAGATATTCATGTCAGGCTGCAGCAGCGTGTTGATGCGGTTGACGATCCAGCTGAAGAGGCGTCCGTACAAGGCCTTGGACATGGCGTCTCGGACGTCGGTGGCTTTGTCCACGGTGTTGGTTCGAACGATGGTCTCGCCCCTCGTGACCACACACTGAGAGGTCAGAGCCTCCTGAAGCTCCTCAGGGCCGATGCTGAGGAGGGCTGCAGCTGAGGAAACAAACAATGAATGGAATTGTCTTTTTCATTGAAATGATTTATTATAAAATCACAAAGCTAAAAAAAATATTGTGTTAGCCTGGAGTTCCTCAGGGTTCAATGTTTCGACTACTTTATTTGTAGTTCCATTAGGTAAAGTTATTAGACAGCTTGGGACTAGGTTATGTCATTTAGCACAGGGGTTCTTAACCTTTTTGACCTTGGGGCCCAATTTGTTGAACATAAAGTGACACAAGGTCCAGTCAGACATTACTAATGTACGGATGATTCTAAATTATTCGAAACCTTGGTTTAAAATCACAATTATTCTAAATCTTGGTTTAATTTGTATTGTATTTGCATTATAACTAAATTAAATACAATTACAGTTTAAAAGTAAAATTCCTGTCAAATAATCACAAGACATGATTATGACAAATGGTCAGTCAACAGACCACTCAGGCTTATCAACACAAAAATAACTTTTTTTTAACATAAACAATAACAAAAATAGACAATTCAATAAATAAAAATGTGGTCCTAAAATAAATAAATTCAAAATGTTTAATGTATATGTTTCAAATAAAAAAAAACATGTAAAAATTAAATTTGATAAAGTGCAAATGAAAATAAAGCCTTTTTAAACGTTTGCATGGCAGAACCAGAAGCTGCTCTTCATAACAGTGACAAACAATAACGGTAACAACAGCTTTCTGACAACTTTAAAGTTTCTTTAAAATGTATTCAAAATGTTTAAAAATAAACTGCAAGAATTAATTTGATAAAGTGCAAATTAAAATATAGCTGTAGCTGCAACTATATGTGATAATGTTTTGAACTTTTAAAATATTGCATGGGTAAACCAGAAGCTGCACTTCATATTAGTGACAAACTTCGGCATTTTTGCCTTCTACTTTTCATTTAAAATACGTTTCTTCTTCTATGTATTAAAGAAAAGTTGTTAAACATCTGAGTGGCGCACTACTGCTACTAGTGGTGAGAAAGTGTATTGCACCTTATTCAAAATCAGGTCCCATGGTCCCCAAAGTTAAAAACTGTTATTCTTTTGAGGCCCTCAAGGTGGCGCTTGCGGCCCAATTGCCCATGGGTTAAGAATCTCTGATTTAGCAGACTGCTGGTTTACTCGTGGTTTCTACAGTTTGTACAATTAGAACAGGAGGCAGAGCTTTCAGTTATCAGGAACTTACTTTCCATTTGAGGCTGACAACCAGTCTACATTCAAATCCAGGCTTAAAACTTTACTTTTAATCTTATAGGGTTGGTTTGGGTTTCACTTTGTTGATGCCGTAGGCTTAGACAACTTAAATTATTCTCTCTAACGGAGAAAATGAGAATTGTTATTACAGATACAACCCTAATGTGCTGTTTTTTTACCGTTCTCTAAGAATTCCGAGTTAGGCACTTCGCTCTTATCAGTCTGATGTTGGGATGTGATGGCAGCAAACTCAATATTACCCGTGTTCAAAATGGCCGAGAGAATTCTGTAAACAGAGGTCACCTCCTAAAGTAAAAAGAGAAGAAAAATAAATCGCTTGCATTGTTTTAAAGTCCTAATATTTAGTTTGGATTAATTTGGTACCTCCTCTGTAAAACCAATATTTCGGAAACACTCCTGAATGGCATCGAACTGCTCCTTATAGAGTTTCCCAGAGACAATGTCCTGCATTACTTTGCACTGCTGGCTGTCGATGTACCTGCAGAGGTACATTATAAGCATCAGAGAGTGAAAACATGGCTGAATTTAACAGGCAATCCATTCAAAACCGGTCACTCAGAAAGTGTATTTGATTTTGAAATTGAAAGTGATTTGTTATCAGATCACTGGAGACTCTTGCATGAACAGAATCTATGGGTCAATTAGGACAAACCTGGGCGGCGTCCCGTCCAGCAGCCTGTAAGTCTTCAGCTTGTTTTGGTGGTAAAGTCCAGCATATATGTAGTAAAATATGTGGAAGTTTTTCTCCCCCCTGAATGGAGAGCAAACAGTGGTCAGAAGAGAGACACAAAGTCAAAACGGCCCCAAAATCAGAGCCTCACTCACGCAGCCTGTTTGATGACCCTGGATTTCTCCAGCAGGTATTCTGATATCTTGGCTCCGATGACTGCTCCACTCGGCGTGAACTTCATCTCCAGGTATTTTCCGAAGCGGCTGGAGTTGTCATTGATGGCTGTGCAGGCATTTCCAAAAGCTTCCACCAGAGGATTGACCTGCAAGATCTTCTCCCTGAGGGTCCTGTTGTTCGCCTTAAAGAAACAACACGTCTCTTTGATGAACTCAAGGAAAGTTTAGCATTAGAGAAGCTTAGGGAAAATAAAATCATTGCAATAAAACAATGGTAATGAAATTATACCTTTCCCAAGAAAGTGAGATGCTGAACGATTAAATGAGCACTTTCTGTTTTCCCTGCTCCGCTCTCCCCACTGATGATGATGCACTAAAACAACAAGAAAGTAAATATTCAAAAAACATACTTTTCCTCTTTTTAGTAGGTGAAGTATACTTTAAAGCACTTTAGTTGATCAAAGGGCTGCAGGATCATTTGTTACAAAGTCAGCAATAAATATGATAAAAACAAAAACAGAGCATAAATCAAAGAAATATTACATACATTTATTGTGATGGAGCAAAAATGCCTTTCAGCTTAAAATATTTTCTGTATAGAATAATTTCAAGTGAAAGTGGTCAGCATTTACAATCACACAGTTTCAGTTCCATGATCTCTTCGTGGAGCACCTGGTCTTTGCAGAACGTCACCATTCCTTGGTAGGCTGCATCTGCTGTAGCAAAGATGTGCGGAGGGTTGTTGCCTCTCTTTACGCCATGGTACAGTTTAGAAAACTAAAAAAAACATACATAATACATTTTTATTAAGAGAATCTAAATAGTTGTTCAATAAATTTTATGTCTGAAGACGTTTCCTGCAGTTCACAATTTCAAATTTGTTGTGGACAGCACAAAGTATGATGTTTGGTTTGGTGATATTTATTACAACAATCACAATGAGAATAAAGCAATAGTTCAGGTCTTTTTTGGTGTGGTTCTGTGAAAGATTTCTGAACAAAAAATATCCTACCTGCTGCAGAGAGCTCGCTGTACAGCTTCAGTTCTGACTGGATTAATGAGCTAATGGCTACTACAGCAAAGACCAAAGTCTGTTGTTGGCGTCTTAAAACAACTTCAATCTCAAACGTGTCATTTGCAAGCACAAAGAGCACCAGCAGCAGCAGCTAACTGTAGCACTTCCAGCAGGAATGTCATGAAGAATAATTGTGCAGTGCGAATAGTTGATGTGATGGTTGCTACAGAAATGTTAAGATGGCATCAAGTCTGTTTAGTTATAAGCTCATCAATCTGGTCATCTCTTCACTTCTCCAAACGGAGGTCATTCAAAGAGCTATCTGCAACAGGTAAGATATGAACTCTCTACCATCTACTATTTAAAACAGCTGTCGATTCATTAAATTAATGAATCAGATTTTGTGCTTTTTTCAATGACAATGTTAACACTTCCTTTTAGTAAAGATCTGAAAACAATCACATGATATTTTCAGTTCTTATTAACCAACCTGAGGAGAGTAGATGCTGAGGTTCTGGAAAGGATTGAGAGCGATGAGGATGTCACCGACGTAAGTGTACACCTGCAGCTCATCAAACCTCTTCTGAAGATGGCCGATTATCATCTCCTACAACAGAGAATGAGAAACGTTGCACATGAAGTTGGTCAAATTTGATTAGTTATTATAATGTATAGAATCATACCTCATCTAGAAACTCCAGGTGTACCAGATCGTCATCAGGACAGCTCTCTATAATGAGGGTTTTACGAGTATTGATCCGCTTGTGCCTGCATAGAGTCAAGAACATGAGCTAATTTCTGAAAGCAGCAACATGACAACAGCATGAGCAGTTTGATGGAAGAACGTACGATGCAGCCACTGCTGAGGATCGAGTGAAGCTTTTTAGTAGCTCTCCCATGGGAAACATTTACCAATAACACGAGCTGTGAGTGCACTTCATCTGTGTTTTGACCTTTTCCTCTGAAATGAGTCCCATGTGGGCGGAGGTCAACTCACAGCCAGATGGCTCCATAAAAGCCTCAGGGGATATCACAGAATGTGAGAAAGAGTGAAACAGGAGTGTGTTTGTGTCCTGGTCTGAGGGCAGAGAAACAACAATCTAAGAGTAATCATTACGTTCAAAGGATAAGATGTTACTCTCACTGTCGCAAGCCTCAAGGGAAAAAAAAGACAATGACAGCCTCTCATGACTTAATCCAGTTTAAGTAATTATTGTATGACAAACAAATAAGACAATGGGTCAAACTATCGCACCAAGACTGATGAACATCTTATCATCACTGTGATTTAAGTTGCTGTAAACTGAACAAAATTTAAGTCTTGCTGTCATTTATTTAACTAGAGGTGGTGGTGTTCTGCAAAATCAACTTTTTAGAGCTTCATATCATGTTGTAGATTTTATTTTTCCTTGATTTAACCAAGCAAATCTCACTGAGATCCCAGATTTATTTAGCAGACATGCAAGCTGCCCATGCCACAAGCACTCATGCAACCATCAGTGATGCAGGTTTCTGAACGGAGCATTGATATCAACTTGGGTTATCCTTGTCCTCTCTGGTCCAGGTGACATGAATATTAGATGTTGGCAACTCCACATCATTGCGTTCAGTTTTTATTCTCAATTTGTTTAGTGTCTCAACTTTTTTGGAATCCAGTTAGTATATTTAGAGACCATTTTCAACATACAATGTTTTACTGTTTGCAACCCTCTTTTCAAAGAATAGTTTTTAAGGTGACTGAATTAGTTGCACAGAGAAAGCAAATCAAATAAAACAAAAACCAACATACAGCTAGTTAATTTCAGTGTTTTACTATGAGATTCAAGCACTTGAATAGTTCAAATCGCCAACTTTAAAAACCTGAAGAAAATACAGTAGATCCTATTTGATCCCATTCTCCAGCTGAATCTATAATCTATTCCAGTAAATAATCAATCAGAAAAGTAAAAATATTCAAGCTTCAGGTTGTTTCCTCCTCTGCTTTTGTTTTCATTTGATATTCTGAGTATAGTAGAACTGCAGAACCACTTGGTGTATGGTCCCTGTGAAGTGAATCCTCGTCCTCGTGTCCCTTTAGAGGAGGACTTGAGACCTCTAGCGTCTCAGTCTCTCCTGCTTTGAAGTAAAAAAAAAAATCACACTATTCCACCTACGGCAGCTACTTTTAAGTTCTCTATGTCTTTCTTAGTCTTATCGGCCGACATTGTTTGCTGATCTGTGGCAAGAGAGACTAAACCAGGCGAGCCCGGTTCTCGCCCTACAAGCTCCTAATCCCATTATCCACTTTCACTGTGGACAGGAATTTGGGATCAGGCTCAGGCACCAACTCTGCATGCTCTCGGGAGTAAACAGAGCTGGCAAGGCATCAAGACTCTCAGTCAAGGGCAGCTTCAGCAAACTCTTTTATAATGACGATTAAGCAGAGCCAAAGTCAGTATTTCTCCAGTAAACAGGACACAGTTTGCTCTGTCACTTACTGCCATCAGAGTCTCTGAGTAAAGCAGATTTAACCTCAGGAAATCTCCCTTTATTCATCTGCGTATCTGCTATTCACATTGCTTAGATAAACTGTAAAAACTGAACTGTAACTGACTCATTTAAATACAAACAAATAAAGGATCATCGTTTCAACGTTGCCTATTCAATCATCGGTTTAATTGAGTGGAGAACAAAGTGCACACCAGACTGGATGGGATTTATTAATCTAAGGTTAGTCAGCACAATCGCTTTTTCTGAATTAGTCACACTCCCCTTGCTTCTCTTTAATCACAAACTGTAATTTTGCCCATTACTCTGTCTCATCTTCATGCTATGCGCCAGTGTAAAAAGATGAGATGTTGCCCCCTGCTGGTCAGAAAGGAAAATAGCACCCATTTCATCCTCTGCAGCTGAAATAGAAATCTCAACCTCCAAAAGATGTAGCACAATTGCTATTGCATTAGGTTATTTATTATTATTATTATTATTATTATTATTATTATTATTATTATTATTATTATTATTATTATTATTATTATTATTATTGTTATTATTTATGTGCAAAAGCAGTTTAAGAGATGTTTTAAAGCGCTTACCTAGTTTTAGTTTGGCAGCCGGCTTCTTGCTGCCCTCTGATGAGGTCTGCTAGCTGCTGCCGGAGGGCCACATCTTTGCCGTGGGCCTGCTTGATGAAGGGGTGTTCGAGTAGATGGGTCACAGAGGGACGCGCCTCAAAATCCTTTATCAAGCACCTCGCAAACAGAAAACACCAGTCATCATTAGAGGACTGAATAATCAGCAGACCATTTGTTTAAGTTTGTCTTTGAGTGTCATGGTCCCTATCAGGGTCACAAGTTCAACCAAGCAGGTTCTCAGTCCTAACTGTAATGTGTTTGCCTGCAGGTTCTCTGATTTCTAAAAATGACTCAACACCCTGCATTACAAATCCCAAAGAACACATTTAGCTTTATTTTCTGAGAATACTTAAACAGTCTGACAAAACCTTTGAAATTGCTTTCTGAGCTTGGCAATCCTTCTTTCAACAAATCACAACTCTGTTCAGTTACTTGTTCAGCTAGAGATTTACAGCATCTGTATGTTTTCTTTTTCTTAATGTGAGCATTACAACGCCAACAGGGAGAGGCAAGATAGGAGACAAAACACCATTTTAGCATTTTTTTTTTCCTAATCACAACTGAAAGTCTGTTTCTTTTATCAGTTTGTTCAGCTCTGGAAGTTAATTCCATGAATTCATTAGCGTCAGGACATTAGGCAGAGGTTTCCTCTATTAGCAGGGCTGTGCTGCAGAGATGCCAAACAGGAGGCCACTTTGTCACTGAAGTCAGCTCTCTAGCTGCCCAGTTGCAGACGTCTGTGATGGATTTATTATCCAGAATCTATCCCCTCGTCCCTGTAACCAAACCCCCCCTTAACACAGGCGCGCGCAGGCCTGACAGCGTTGAAAAGGCTTCACAAGCTGCCTGTAAGGCTTGATAACATTGTCCAGCCTCCCCACATTGAACTCAGTTGGGCTTTGTTTGAGGAGATTAATGCTGATATGATATCACACAATCCATTAACCGCCATTGCAAGGGTGCAACCCAAAAAGTATCTAATAAAAATACTGCAAGTGTGTTTTGTGTGTGTGTGTGTATATATATATATATATATATATATATATATATATATATATATATATATATGAACAAACTATTTGTTGTCCTCACCAATCAATATCTGAAAATTCCCACAAAATGCACTCCAATAGCAGGTGTGCCGTTTACTTTTACTTTGTTTTTATTGTAGACCTCCATTAATGCAAACACAAATGTTAGCCAAAACCCCAAACAAATAATTTCCCAAACAAACAGAATTTTCTTCTCTCATTATAACTCAGGCAAGCGCACCTTTCTGCTGGAGATATTAAGGCTGTATATCCAGAACAACCATTACAAGCCACCCCTGGCTTTATTAGTTTTCTACAGTGGAGCAAATGATAACTTACCTGGGCTTTTAAATAGAACAGATAACTCAGGTGAATGCATTTTGCTCCTCTATGACATATTTACACAGATGAAGGTCGATGGGACAGAAAGACAAGAGGGTTGATCAAAATCTAATCTGTTCTTTAATGTTTCCATGTCTAGTATTTCTCAAAGTGCTACTTCATTTTATTTTATTTTATTTCATTTTAGCATGGTGACAAAAAGACCACAATTATCACCCTATCACAAAAGTTCATAAGAGGCAGTTGTAATAATAAGAATAATAATGCATTAATCTTATATAGCACTTTTCAAGACACCCAAAAACTCTTTGGTATATATATATATATATATATATATATATATATATATATATATGCTTTATTCATTTCTTTAAGAATAAAATAAATTTATATACAATAGAAAATACAAAATGACAAAATACTGTTTCATTCATTTGATCAGGCCAATTGTTTTCTCTATCTTCCTGTGCTGTAATTATTCAAAATATATATTATTTATGATATAAGGCCACACAAACGTCTAATCAGAGTTCTGGATGTTTTTAATGTTCTTCAGAGTAACACTTTCTTTAGGTGACAGAGATGAGTTTTGACAGCTGTGTGTTCAAATTTCCATCTTGAGTGTGTTTTTACTAAAGCTTAAAGAGTTTTTAAGAAATAGAGAGGAGTGAGTTAAAGGAAAACTTACTGGCTGATGAAATGGTTAAAACTTCTGCACCACTGGTCTGGATTTCGTAACGTTGGTGGGGGGTTTCTGAAACAAAACCACAACAAATATATAGGAAACACAAACTTTAATCAAAGTGTTTAGAGTATTACACAAAAGTTGCTGTGATTTGGAGGAACTCTGACGATGTCTTGGGAGGTTTTTTGACAAATGGCAGCTGGCAGAAAGTGCAACTATCAGACTCTTGGGAGAGTTTCTGCTCGGAGGACGCTCTGCATCCAGGTCTGTGGCAGCCACAGAAAAAGTGACAAATGATAACTGCTCCTTTTAAAAGGGTCTGGCAGCAAGCATCTGCCATTGGGAGCCAAAAGTTATGGAAGATAGTTATACCTCTGTCAGCAGCATTTACGGAGGCCATCTGTAATGAGGCTAACACATTTCAAGAGCGAACGATGACAAGAGGCAGGGCTGCAAAAGGAGCCAAGGCTGGCCGGAGCCCGAGTACAGTCATCTTCACAAGGAGCTGTCAGCTCTGACAGCCGGAGGCTGAGTTGTTTGTCACTGTCAGGTAAACAGTGAAACATCTAATCAGTCACTCATTACTGTGGGAATTTCTCAGCAGCTGTGAAGGATCTCAAGATAAAAAAAACTGTTTAAAAAGCTTCATCAAGTTTTGACAAAAAACAAGATGCAGTTAAGCTTTGAACAGCAACAGTACATATTTAACACAGCTTTTTTTTTAATACAAGAAGAGGATGTTGGAGTACAAAATCTGTCATTTTCCACTGCGCTAAGTTAGACGGGTCTTTCATAAAAATTCAGACAGCCGATCCTTTCCAAAGTGTAGATCAAAGCGAGGAACTGACTGTCTCAATGCAACCTCTAATATGAGCCTGAAGACACGTTCTCGCCTTGATCTTGTACCATACAGCTTAAACATTACAAAGTCAGTAGAGCAGCGCACTGCTGATAACACTGTCAAATGTGCTCATTGTGCTTAGTGAATTCACTCCACACTTTAAAAAAAAATACATATATTTCCAGTATTTGTGTGAGTGCTGGCTCATATTGTAAACACAAATGGCTTATTCAAATTTGGGTCCGCTCCTCAGAGTGGATTGAGGCAAAAATCACAGAGGTGTCAACAGCTTGTGACAGCTGTAACTAAACCGTAAAAAGGACAAAAATCAGACTATTGCAGTGTTTGAATATGATTTTTGATATGCATGACGTATAATTTTTTTACGTCACTTTTTGAATATACAAAGCAGTTCTTATGTGCTGCTTAAAAAGTTGCCAATTAAGTTCAATTTAACATTTGTACTGAGTCTGTTAAACTTTGCAATACACTCATTTATAGGTTTTATTTTTTTTAGAATATCTACCACAACAGTTACAAAAAAAATCTATTTTTCTCACATTTTACACTGATTTATCACCTCCTTCTCTTTTTCTGACGATACTCCTCATTGCACAAAAGGCCTCATCTAATTAAAATCATTAGCACAAAACAGCTTTTTTACTAACTGGAGTTTGTGTGTGAGGTTGAGCGCTACTAGCTCACTTCTACTCACAGCTTGTGCTCTGGAACCCAACTCTGGAGAGGGGCTGGATTTTCTCCTATACTCCAGAGTTGCCCAGGTAGAGGCGCGTAGGGCAGGTGTGGGGATAATTACAAGCCCCTGGCTGTGGATCTCAGTGTTGGAGTTCTCTCCCCAGTGAACAAGAGGGTTGGCTCTCTGCAGCTTCATGATGCAGCAGGGAAGGTTCTGACAATTGTTTGTGCTTATGCACCAAACATCAGTTCAGATGACTTAGCCTTTTTGGGGTCTTTTGATGGTGTCTTGGAAGGTGTGCCATTTGGAGATTCCCTTGTTCTATTGGGTGACTTCAATTGCCATGTGGGCAACAACAGAGTTATCTGTAAGGGGGTGGTTGGGAGGAACAACCTCTCTGATCTAATCCATAGTCAGGCCATAGAGGCAGCAGGTCCAGGAGAGAAACCCAGACATCCTTCTCCCCAGTGACAAGTTCCAGGCCAGCTCATCCTGGGGTACCCTGAGGTGCTCCCAGGCCAGAGATGATACATAATCCCTCCAACGAGTTCTGGGTCTTCCACATGGCCTCCTACTAGTGGGACATGCCCAAAACACCTCTAAAGGGAGGCGTCCAGGAGGCATCCAAATCAGATGCCCGAACCACCACAGCTGACTTCTTTCCATGTGGAGGAGCAGCGGATTTACTCTGAGCTTCCTCCAAGGTGACATAGCCTTTCACCCTCTCTCTAAGGCAGAGCCCGGCCACCCTATGAAGGAAGCTTATATCAGATTCTTATATTCGGGATCTTGTTCTTTTGACAATGATCCACTCCTCATGACCAAAGATGAAGGTTAGAACGTAGACAGACCAGTAAATCGAGAGCTTTGCCTTTCAACTAAGTTCTTTCTTCACTACGACCAGCTGAAACAACGTCTTCATTACTGAGGATGAGGCCCCAATTCATCGATCCATCTCCTGCTCCAACCTACCATCATTTGTGAACAAGACCCCCAGATACTTAAACTCCTCCACTTGATTCAGAGACTTGATGCAGTTGTCCCAGTCCTGTTGAAGACACTTGTCAACTATAACAACATCCAGAGCCTTCAGCATCTCGGGGCAAATCAACTCCACCACTGGAGCCCTGCCACTGAGGGGCTTTTTGATTACCTCTGTGACCTCTGCCATGGTAATGGACTAGTCTTCCCCTGATTCTTCAGATTCTGTCTCCTCAAAGGTGGACTTGGAGGGTGGATTGAGGAGAACCTCAAAGTGTTCTTTCTATTGCTCAACAATATTTTCAGTCTGGGTCAGCAGTTCCCCACCTAAACCAGGTACAGCCTGGGACAGGGAACAGTCTGATCTGGAAATGGCTTACCAGAACCTTACCAGAATTCCTCCCATCCCTGAGGTTTTACATCTGCAACCACCAAAGCCACGGCCCTGTTGACCACAGCTGTACCAATCAGCTGCTTCAGAAGTTCTCCAGAAAAGTCAAGTCCTGAAGACCTCCTTCTTCAGCTTGACAGCCTTTATCACCACTGGTGTCCACCAGGAGGTCCTTTGGTTGCTGCCTCAACAGGCACTATTGACCTTCAGGCCACAGCTCCTAGAAGTCACATCTGCAATAGAGGCCCTGAACATGGCCCATTCAGATTCCATGTCCCTGATCTTCCCCGGGACATGTGAAAAACTCTCCCAGAGGTGAGAGTTGAAGATCGCACAGACAGGGGGCTCCGCCAGACCTTCCCAGTTCACCCTCACTATGCATTTGGGTTTACCAGGTCTGTCCGGCAGCCTCCCTCACCACCAGGTGGTGATCAGTTGGCAGCTTTGCCCCTCTCATCACCCGAGTGTCCAAGAATTAGGGTCACAGGTCCAACAACACTATTACAAAATTGATTATTGACCTTTGACCTAAGGTGGCCTGTACCAAATAGACATATGGACCACCCTATGCTTGAACATGGTGTTCGTTATGAACCCATGGTTAGCACAGACGTCCAATAACAGAACACCATTTGGGGTAAGAGGCAGAAAATGGTGATGGAGTTTGTTTTTTCTCTATGAAAAAGCTATTTGCATCAGAAAACATAAACATCAGTCGACTAGTTTGTATTATGGTGCCACAAAGAGACATGACTCATGAAACTACTCTTGAGATCATTAATCAAAAATGAGAAATTCATCTGAATATTTCACCTTTTAACTCAAGCGGTTGTGGCCAATTAGGCTTCGCCCACATGAGGATTCACACTATCATGTCATCAGAATAGGGGATAACCCACCCCCAAAAAATGAATAAATCTCATCTACATACAAAGCTGTTTTTGTTGGGCCGATAAACCAACAACCCTTAATTTTATTATTCATAAAATAAGCAACACAGAACTGCAGCTTCCTTCCGTTTTTAAAAGATGAAACTGTTGCGTTCATAAGAACTTGTACGCAAAATGAAGACTTACTCAACAAATGGACCTCAAACTTTAAATTTCAGCTCATCCATCACTGTAGGCCACAGCACCAGCACCTCCTTGAGAAATGCATGCATGAACAACTGAGTACTGCTCCAGCATTTATCATGTTATAGGCAGGAACGTCACCTGGGCAGCCGTCCAGAACACCTCAGAGAGCTGAGGGAGGAGAACTGCATCAAAGGTGAAGACATTAAAGGGCCTTACTCATGTTTAGATGGTCACTCAACCATCCAAGTCAGTGATCTTCTGTCGGAGGATGGAAATCTTTCACATAAATGAGAGTGTTTACCTATACTCCAAAAAGTCATTATTTTTTCAATGAAGCATTTTTCTGTTACGGAAAATGTGACTCCATCCAAATTGTGATTAAATTTTTTCTTTGGGGAGGATAAGAGACTCTAGCCCGATGCATGGATTAAAGAGAGAGCAGTCTCATTAATATTTAAGAACAATCGTGTAACTTGTTGTGACATTTAGTGCAGATATTCACTGCTAAGATGGTGCAATCTACCAGTCTCCTGAATTTCTTACCATGGTCGTTATGAAGATGGTATTTGACTAACCCTGACATTTTAGCAGAAACGTTTTTGTATTTTTTTTCTGTTCTGACCCATCTAGTTAGTCTTCCTGGTTCACACCATTGTCTTTCTTGTTTGTTCTGGTATACGCACACGCAGCATTTATTATGTGTGCAAAGATCTGAATGAACAACCCCAACCTTGGCTGTCAGTGTCAGCGCTCTTCACCATTTAGAAAGCATTTTACACACTCTGGTTTGACTTTACATGGATGCTGCAAGACTTTATGGAATAGAGAACACTAACTTGCTCAAATAACCTTTCTGCACATTAAATATCAGAGAACACCTTTGTCTAGAATGTCAGTAATTAATTTTGCAGTCTGTGATTTTACAGCGTCGGACATGCTCCATCACCTTCACTCATCTGGGAACATCACATGTCTGTCATGCACACCACAACATATTCAATTACCTTTAATTACACAAAAGATTAGGTGATATTACGTTTTGTTAACAGACTGACCTTAAAAGTTAAAAACATTAGTGATCTGTCAGAGTATTCAACACACGCACGAAGCTCATCGAGCAGATATTTCTGAACCACAAACAGCCGAAGCACCAAAGTGACCCTAATTTATTGAGCTCATCAGCATCTTCTCTGACAGGTCAGAGCTTTTCGTTTATCATCTGCTGGGGAGAGAATCATCCTGATCTGTGCAGGGTGTCATAATGATCACCATAGATGAAAGGCTGCATGTTTATTTGACCCTTTCTAAAAGAGTAAATTAATCCTTATTTTGAGAAAAAGGAAATACACAAAAGCACAATCAAGAAAGAGTCTGCTACTTTTTACCATCGTCAGGTGTTTCAGAGTTCAAGACAGAAAAGAGATGAACTTCGGAGCAGTGAAAGCATCAGCATGGAATCACATTACTGTGTAGTGAATGATCGCAATGATAAAAATGCTTATTGCATGTTTTAGTACAAATATGGGATTCATAAAACATGAACAGCCCAAGGACAAAACCACAGACATAACATATAACCACGAAAATGATAAATAAATCTGAAACCCAGCAATCATGAAAAGCTACGAGGATGAATCCCTCAGACTTCCCCATGAATCACTCGCTGCCGCCACCAAAGACCCAAAGGTGACACACATTTCCTTATTTAGAAAGTCATTCATTCAGGAGTCGTGCCAGCATTTCCTCCTGAATTCATCTGCTGGGCTGCCAGAATGGGGGTGGGGGGTGGGCATTTGAGATAAATGTCATGGTAAAAGAATCATTTCATGGCTTTACACACTCACTGTGATTTATTTAACGACCACCGAACCTTTGAGGTCACAATTCAAAGCAAAAGGCCAAAATATATATTTGGGTTTGAAGAGAGAAGAGGAGGAGGTTTAGTTAAAGAAATACATCCAATTCTTTCCTCTGTTATTTTTTTCTTTTCTTTTTTTAAACTGAAGGACTGAATTAGCATCTGGTGCTATGACTATTCTACAAAAACATAAAAGCAAAATCTACCTTTAAAAGAACTGTTTTATTGTGAATGCCTGATTCATTTGATCAGTACGTCCCAGCATCAGTCAGCCCTTTTCTTGTAATCACTCTACATCCTGGTTAAAATTTGGTGCTGATGAAATGCCGCACAAGGCGTGCTCTTCTTGTCTTGGCACGGAGGAGACAATATTGTGACAGGGAAGAGGGGGTGGGGTGGGCGGGTGACAGCCTCATCTCAATGTGAATGGAGCTAATCACTAATGCAAATTGCAATCAGAGGGGCATATCTCCAACTAACTTAGAGATAATTGCACGATTGTGCAGATAACAGAAGGTCAAACGCGTGCAGCCGCTAAAGCTCCCCAAGTGATCATCAGATGCATGCATGGGAACAAAAAAATAAATAAAAAATAAAAAATATATATATGTTTTTTGTTTGTTTGTTTTTTTAAACGGACTGAATCTCTGCATTGACTAAGGCCAAACATTTCCACATTTTTATTGATGGAGTTCATAACATTACTCAGCAAATGGGGCCTTTCAGGACAGAAAATGTGAAAATGCAACGGCAGCACTGTTTGAACCGACACGCGAGTTTCTTTATGCAGTAAAAATAAAGCCAGCTGTCAGGGGGGCTATTACCATTTCTCCTTTTATCACCTCTTATTGTCTTGGGCTGATATTTGAGAGTCTTTTGTGTGAAGCCTTGAGTTGTGGGGCAGGAGCGCCCTCTACCGGACTCACCGTGGGATCTTGAAGAGGGCTTTAACTGGATGCATCTCAGCCAGAGGGGGGTCTCCATCTGCCAGCTCGATGGCTGTGATGCCAAGAGACCACACGTCACAACGGGCGTCGTACGAGGAGTCGTACTGCTGCTCACAGGCTATGACCTGGCAACAAAAACACCATTTAAACAACTCATTGAGATTGTCGTGAACTATTTTTCCTCCAAAGGGAAATATAAGAGCGAAGTGAGATTTCTGACTTTACCCATATGTTCATTTATTGAAGTGAAACACGTGAATTGAAGCTGACTCATAAAGTAAAATTAGAGTTTATTTAAAGCCCATTTAGGCACTGAAAAAGGTCATTTCCATATAGCTGCTAGAGTGAGCTCCTCTTTTCCACAGTCAATAATTATAAGTGGCATTACATTTTACAGCTGAGTTTATTCTAATTGCCCCTGAGGTCCCTCCCGACCAGCCCAATCACCGCACCTCATTTCTGCCAAAGAGTGAGCCGAGGGGCCTCAGACTCCCAGCTATTAACCTTGAAGCAACCTCAAGAGCTGCACCCGTGGAGGAGAATAGGAGCAGAATACACAATGACACAGAGGAGAGAGACATGCTAGAATAAGCGAGGAGTTCTTTTCCTTTTCCTCAGTGATTTAAGTGAATCCTTTAAGCACTGAAATATATTGTTTGAGATGAACGCACGTGTATGTGTGAGTGTCAAACTCTGACCTCTGGAGCCATCCAAAACGGCGTCCCAACTGATGTGTTCCTCCGTAGTCGTGCACTCGTTAGTTGAGCTGAAACACCTTGGGAAAATGTAAAAGAAATTTAAGTTATATGGATGTTTTTCAGCTCTTACTGCTGTAGGCTTCTAAATTAGACCCTAAATGTTTGTATTAATCAATAAATCTTGGTATAAAATTCAGTGTGGCAACCTGCCAAGCTGTAATAATAACGGGGCTATAATCATTTCAAATTATGTAGGACAGATTTTTATCAGCAGGAGTCCACTTCATCTCCGTGAAACAGAGGACATAAACATGCCTGGGGGGGAGGGAGGGGGGGCTCAAAGTCATTTGCTATAACAGCTTTCTTTTAATATGCTAAGCATCAAATAATGCATTTTAAATGAGCAATAACAGCCTTGGGTTACGGCTATAAGTCCATGAAATAAAAAGATGTTATGGTGAACGGGGGACTAAAGAAAAAGAAGCACATCAAATCTTTTTTGTTGCAGTTGTTTTTGCTGTTGAAATCAATGTTGCAGGGGATGCTAAAACCTTAGAAAAAACACTTATTTATTTAATAAAATCTAGATTTCCTCTCTGAAAGGTCATTACCAAAGTCAACTAGTTTGACTCCCCCATCTGCCGTCAGGAGGATGTTGTTGCCTTTGACGTCACGATGGATAATCCGATTGTTGTGTAAATGTTGGAGACCCTTTAAATTAGAGGGGAAAACAATAATGCTCAGTCAAATAAATTAGAACAGGAGCCCTTAAAAGCACAAACTGATCATGACGTTCTGCATCCCACTCCCCGTTTAACACAAGCTGCTTACCAAGAGGGCGCTGTATAAGATGTATGAGATGACGGGCTCCTGCAGACGCTGGCCGCGCATGATCAGGCTTTTGATGAGTTCTGTGACAGAGCCACCATTGCACAGCTAGGAGGGAGACAGAGAAACACAGACGACTCCTCCATCACTCACCGGTCTAAATTATGATTCATGGGGAGGGCTCGCTCACCCACACAAGTCTGAGAAATAAGGCAGCCTCATAAGTCAGCGCGATAAAAATCAACGTTATTCAAGAAAGGTTGCTGTGGAAAGTGCATTTCTACACTGACTGGTAATATATTATTGAACTTTTTTGTTGTAAAGACGAGAAAAAAAATCCAGCATTTGGTAGAAAATGGGAATACGAAGGAGAAAATATAAATTGTCTTGTATGTAAACAACATTGTGTGACTCTGAGGCCTTCTAAACTTTTATTATAAGCCAATTTCTAATGTAGTCAAGTGAGCTGATATTTATAATGTTTGCTACACAAAAGGGAAAACTCAATTGTTGCATATATAATTAAAAAACAAAGATGCTTCATGAAGTCTGTGCAGATTTCCAGCCCTTATAGTTGTGATTGTCGTCCATGTTTAAAAAGGAGGCAGCGTTATTTGTTTTTTCAGTTCAACCTCACTAACGGCTTGTGTCCAGCTTTAAGCCTTTGTTGATGTTCACAGTTTGAGAGCTGTTGACCTCACACAATCATCTTATAGGTTGTTTGGATCTTGTTTAAATCATGTCACATCACACATGAACACCAAGTAGATAAATGCTTTACAACCAGATCTAAAAGATGCTCAATTTGTCAGTCAACCAATAAACAGGAACATAAATGAAGAAAGAGACCAACAGAGAAATAAAGCAAATACAAAATATTACAAAGAACTAACCTCGAGAACCAGCCAGAGCTGCCCTCCAGATGAGTTGTCTGATTTGTAAAACATGCCATAAAACTTCACTACATTAGGGTGGTTGGACAGGGATCTCAAAATATTATATTCTGCCTCGATCTCCTCGTCCACATCCTAAAAAACAAATGTGTAAAGTAGGTTTAACAATGTTTTATGCATAAGGACAGTGTAATGTTGGGATTATAACTAGAAATCTAAGGATAGGGTTATAAACTAGCAACACAAGAACAAGAGAGGCCTGAAGTGTTTTTCTGGAGGCACTTTTCTATCAAAGTAAATCTCAGAGGGAGGGAAGATCCACAGCCAAAGAAGCAGAATTTCTCTTCCTGGATGTCTGACTGATTGTGTCAGCAGTCTAATCAGGCAGAGGGATGGGAGAAGAGGCAGCTTCATCTTCTTGGCCATCAGGGGGAACATCATTCTGCCAGGATGAGGGTTCTTCTGCTGACACAATCACAGGCATGTCTCAGACCAGGTCTCACTGCTACAGTCTGCTGCCAATGCAGAGTCTACAGCGCCCTTATCACCCAGACAAATGAGCAGACATACAGCGAGGAAACAGCAACGTCAGGATCTACACTTCCTGGTAAGAGTGTGCTAGACTTAACGTGACAGGAAAGAAAGGGAAAAAAGCGGGAGCGCACTGACATAAATCACAGAGGCAGGTACAGGAACAACTGCGTCAAGATGGAGAGAAGAAATAAAAAGAACTGGCAACCTACTCTGTTTGAATGGCTCGAATGCTGAAACAAGTCAGAGAGTTACAAAGAAAAACAACCACTTTAGTCTTGTTTTTCCACTCTGTTACATTATTAAGGACTTTAGCTGTCACGACAAAACTGTCAAATATGAATGATTGCAATTGGAATCCCCAAAAAATGAGAAAAAACAAATATGGCAATAATTTGAGTTAAAACAGTTTATTGTGAATGTGTATTGAACATTATAATGACAACTAATATACCACTTGTTCACAATTTGTGTTCAGGATCCTCTAACCTGATACAAGAATTCAAATAAATATTTTATTAAACTAGATTTAAAAGTTAAAGCAGCAAAAATAAAATCAAAACTCTTCAGCCAAGCACAGCAGTTCTGCAGAACCAATTTATTTTTATTTATTTACCTATTAATATACAGTATTTATTTTGTTTATATGACCATATTTAAAGTATTTATTTATTTATTATTATTATTATTATTATATTTATTATTAATTATTGATTGAGCAAGTGTCCATCTTGGCTGGAGCATTCTTATAATTTTA
>JARVGW010000136.1:13636245-13676531 GCA_031762495.1 Anablepsoides rubrolineatus
TTGATGAGAGGATAACATTATAACATGGTATAAAGCTCCAAAAAGTTGATTTTACATGATATAGCCCCTTTAACAAAAATCCTGCGACCAAAAAAAAGCAAAAGCTACACTAATAATGTACTAATGAAACCAAGAATAAATGGCATAAAATGCATGATCTCTATCAACAAGTTTTTATTTTAGTCCATAAAGTTACCCATGCTCAACTCCTTGTACGTTTGCTGATTGGTCAAGATCTTTGTCAGTACGGTCCTCATTGCTCCTCCCATCTTTGTGAGATCCTCCAAAAAGGAGATCTGAGGCTCGAGTTGTTGTAGAACTTTCTGTAGATCTCTCTCAGCTGATGTGTCTGGTAAACAGAGATAAGCAATAAAAGTCATGAGACGCAGTACTTTGTGGATGTAATTTTAGATGTAAACAGTTGTGTAATGCTTGTAAGATTCATGCGTAACAGATTCTGTTTTGCAACTTGTATTCAATCAGAGAGTCAAAGTGGCTTATACATATGGTTTCAAACTTTTTATTTCTACATTTCTGAATGACTTGAGGTGTTCTGAGCTTTTCTAAGGGTACAAGTTTGTGAATACAGTAAGTATTTATAGCTTACATCTTTTGCAGATGTTTTTACCTGCTTCAGTGTATCCATCTCTTAGATACTGTATGATGCACAGGATAAAACGAGGGAGAACCATCTCAGACATCAGGAGAAGATCTCCAGGTATTGAGGGAACATTTTCCCCAGTTCTTAATCTATGCCTCAGACAAAACCTATTGGAAAATAAATAAAATTGTGACAAAAACAGTTGTATTTTCTTTCTGCTTACTCTTTTGTGTTTTCTGAAAACCTAAACAGAAAGAAAGTGCATTTTGAACACAAGTGTGTAACACTTTTTGCAATCATAAAAAGGTGTGTGTGAATCTGTATTAACCATCTTCACAGTTTTCACAAGCTCAGCAACCTTTTGCTTAATAGTTATTTTTATAGATGGACCAGTGAAAAGTGATAACCAACATTAACAAAAGTCAGAATAAAAATATTTTTTTTATAGCACAGACAGAGAACTAACTGTTTCTTACAAAAGGGATTAAATTATAATGCTTGATCTATGCAATGCTAAAAATATCTATTTATATTAGACAAACTTATAGTAGCACTTATTTTTGAGGATTTTGGTTTAATGTTAAAAGAAACCAACAAAACTTAAAATGAATCAATGAATCATCAGGATGTGATGCAAAAAGGCAGCAAAATATATATTTAAATTATATTTTATAAGATTTGGAAAACAATATTTTTTTAGGCCTGTGATGACATTACCAGTTACAATAAAACCACAAGTTTGGTCATTTTAAAGAATGCTATCTTTTTCCTCTAAGAGTGATATGAATCTTTACAAATCAGGGCAGCCAATGACTGATACAAAACAACTTTTATTTTATGACTAATGTGAATTTTCTACTTAACAAAATAATAGCACAGTTGCATAACTTGAGTAGACATGTATTTAACAACCTTAACCCTAACTTAGAAGAACTTGGACACAATATTTGCAGAGGAGCTGCTGCTGTGGAGCAGGAGCCAGTCTGATTACCATGTTTATATTTTCAGAAATGCAGGTCATGTTTGCAAACTTCATTGGAATCCTCTGTGATGTTGATAAATGTATTGTTATTAATTTCATTCTAAAACAAATGCCAGAATGAGACCAATATAAGCAGTGATTTATGTTTGTAACCACACAACCAACCAATTATCTCTTCCTCATTCTTCCTATGGCTGAACATAATGAAACAAAAACTCCATTAAAAGGTTAAAGTTACTGACTTTACTGTTTTTTATAAGCAAAATAAACTTATTGATACTGTTAGAATGTTTTGAACCTAATACTTAGTATATTCTACTTTATCTTGATAAGATGGTTTCCTCAAAAGTAATAAAGAATCCAACAGAGGGAAATCACCCCTAGAAATTTTAGTCTGTTATTACTCTTTCAGGTAACATCTACGCAATAACGCAGTGGTAATACAAGCCTGCTGATTCTTCTGACAATTACGGATATGTTTAGCAAGAGCCCTTTGGCTTGTTCAGGATTTGCTAAAAATAAATGACGGGTGCGTCGTGATACTTTTATCGACTGGTCAATATTCACAGGAATATCTCAGTTGGGATTACATAAAGACTGATACAGCGTCCACTGACGGAGAAATTTTATCAGCTATGTTGGCTCACTTCTTCCCAACACCTGTCAAAACGATACTTGCTAGTTAGCACAGCCCGCTTAGCTTACCCGCTGTCTCTCATGACATTACTGTCTCCACAGTCACAGGCCCCGCCAGCCTGGCTCCTAAACATGTTGAAATCATGGCCCGTGTGCTCTCCATTATTAAAACACTCCGCACACAGGGACATGCACGGAGAGATGCCACAGGTCCGGCATCGATATGCTACGAAATTAGCCGTCCAGACCAAGCCACACAGAGTCGCGTTGTCATAGGAGCGGACCGTCTTACAGAACTCCTCGAAACCCTCGCCCCCTGCAATCAGACATTTACACCAGTCCAGCGCTTCAGTGTCCGCTGCTGTTTTTTCGGGATTTAGCACCGCGTCGAGCAGCTCCTGAAGCTGTTTGAGCCCGGGGCTGTTGTCAGTCCGGGCTAGGTCTGCCTTCAAGTAGGCGGCAGTAGCTCTCTTGTCCCGGCGCAGCAGCGACGCCGCCATCATGCACTCTAGCTTGTTGTGCACAAATTTATTTTTGTTGTCTTGTTTCCATGTTCTCGGTCTTTCTCGCGATAAGTAATGAGCTGTTGATTTTTTTAATAAGGTACAGCGCGTTCAGTTGTAGAAAAATAGCATTTAAAGCGCTTTTATTTATTAAACAAAGTAAGTCATATTTTACACAAACGACCTAGACACGATTACTTGTTTAACTAAAGTCACTGATTATGGATCTTACGCAATCATGTTTTGTTTGAGCGTTGCCAGGCAACAGATGATTTGGGACCGCCCCACCCTGCTTATAACTTCCGGCTTTACTGAGAGATAAAAAAAAAATAATAATAATAATAATAAAATAATACATGTAAATTAATGTTATCAAGCTTCAATTCAATTCTTTATGTTGTTTTTATTTCAATAAATTTGCCCACTATTAAATATGTTTTTCTTGTTTTTATTTCATCAATCCTAAACCTTTATGTCTGTTCCAGTCCACTAGGTGGCGGTAAATGCTCGCATCAAATCAGCTACAGAAGAAGAATGTCAGCGTGTTTATGTTGTCGAAGGGACTTAATGCTTGTCTTGCTGCGATCAAAACTTATTCAGTCTAATTAACATTGTTTTTATGTAATTGTTTGTGTTGATATACGAGTGTACGCCGTTTGCGATGAAGCTAAAAGAGTTAGAAAGCTGCCTGCAGCAAGTGGACACGTTTGAAGAACCCAAAATCCTTCTTGAACAGTATCCAACCAGTCCTCACATTGCTGGTGAGGTACAGAGCATCTTCATTATTTACTCATACATCACATTTTTATTAAGTTTGTGTCTTTTCATCTTCACAGCATGCATGCTTTACACGATCCAGTCTACATTTGATGACATCGAGGGTAAACTGGTGGCAGATCTGGGGTGTGGTTGTGGGGTCCTCAGCATCGGGGCTGCGATGTTGGACGCAGGGTGAGAGAAAGACCATCTTAACTTTATACTCGTCACGTAGTGCATTGTCTGAAAGCTTCTGCTTTGCAGCTTGTGTGTTGGTTTTGACATTGACGACGAGGCGCTGGAGATATTCAGAAGAAATGCAGAAGAATTTGAGACCTCCAAGGTGGATCTGGTCCAGTGTGACCTGTGCTGTCTGCAGGGAGGGGCTTATGCACAAAAATTTGACACTGTAATTATGAATCCACCTTTTGGTACAAAACACAACCAAGGTAAGTTTCTCTTTTTATGATTAGGTGTTAAAATTAAGATTTACAATGTATTTTATCCCCTAAAGCAATAAATTCACTGTTTTTCAAAGGCAGTCATTTTTTTTTTTACATTATCTAATTTGCATTGATACATACTAAAGGCAGTTTGCTCATTTACATGCATAAAAATAATGCATTTAGTTTTAATTTGATATTAGAATACTGACTCCTTGCACATTTCACCTGATTGGCACAATGCAAGGTGTTCAGTATTAAATGTTTAGTTGGATTAAACATACTTGTGTTTTAATGTCTCTTCAAGGTATAGACATGAAGTTCCTTCAAGCTGCTATAATTATGGCAAAGACAGCTGTGTACTCACTTCACAAAACATCGACACGAGAGGTATGTTTCACATCAGACCCTAGTCTTATGAAAACTGACTCAAACTTGATTAATCTTTTTAATAACCACGTCTCTAGTCTTGTTTGGTACAAAGGCTAAAAAAATGTACTTATTGGATTTTCAGCACATAAAGAAAAAAGCCAACGACTGGGGAGTAAAAATGGACGTTGTTGCAGGTTTGTTGAGTACAAAGTCGCATATTTTCTTAAATAAAAATGTTTAGACTGACCATTTGATTTATCTACAGAGCTACGATATGATTTGCCGGCATCCTACAAGTTTCACAAGAAATCATCGGTAAGCATGTTTTACAAAAACACATTTTCCCTCTAATTCCAACAGACATTAATTTGATTTTAGAAATGTTTTATTTGCTGTTTACAGATGCAAACTGAAAATATTCAGTGCACATTTGCATCAATCTGTAGGAAATCTACAAAGAAAACATTGGCACACTGATTCAAGGTGTCACGCAGGTCCTAGAAAGAAAAAAAACAAACTAAAAATAATTTCTGGCGAAATTAAATTGCTGTCAAGAGCAGTTGCCTGATCAATATGTTAAAATCAAAACATCTTTAAATGACATAATGTACACAAATAATGATGAGAGGCACAACATAGAC
This sequence comes from Anablepsoides rubrolineatus, assembly GCA_031762495.1. Classification (NCBI taxonomy): domain Eukaryota; kingdom Metazoa; phylum Chordata; class Actinopteri; order Cyprinodontiformes; family Rivulidae; genus Anablepsoides; species Anablepsoides rubrolineatus. The sequence goes on from JARVGW010000136.1 coordinate 13,641,180, forward strand.
TTAAAAAGCTGAAAACTAATTATAAGCTTTGAAAATGAGTTTTCTTATTGTTTGCTTCTTTTAGGTTGACATCCAGGTGGATTTCATACGATTCTCCAAAACCTGAAAAGCTTTTCCTGGAATGGATTTAAGTTGCCTCTACATATTCAATATTCATAATAAATGTTTTTACTAAAGAAAAAAGAAAAACTGAACATTGTCATTATTAAGATCCATTTTCAGTTTTGATAATCTTGGCTGGAGGACCATCTTCCTCTTTTATCTCCCTCTTTGGAGCTACAGGTGCTATAAGAAAAAGCAGATAAAACATAAACATTTTGCAAATGATGAATACTCAAGAGTCTAAAGCCAACATCTCACTATGCTGCACAAAACTACAAATATCATTCATGAAAGAGTTTCTAAAATGAGAATATGTCACTACTAAAATGTAAAATCGAGTCACAAACAGCCACAGCCAAGTGAAATAATGGCTTCACTTACCCTCCTCTTCATCACTCTCAAATTTTGTCTTCTTTCCTTGGAAATGACTTCGACCTTGATCTCTTCCACCTCTTCCCCTTCTGCCTCCTCTTCCTCTGCCGCCTCCTCTTCCTCTTCCACCTTTTATAATCAAAGTTATGAACAAGGCACGGAATGGGTGTTTTGAATTTGAAAGTATCAGATCTAAATTGTTGGTCAAAATGACAAACAGCAGCGCTGCATTTGAACCATTACCTCGGCCCCTTGATCGGCTGAATGATCCTTGCTGAGCTTCAACAATCTTCTTCAGCGTCTCTTTCTCCTCGTCTCCCTCAAGCACCTGCCATGTTACCGTGCCGTCCTTCATCTTCAGCTCCCCTCCGTTCGCCTCTTTTGCCTTTTCAAAAGCTTCTTTTGCGTTCCCATCAAAAAGAAGGGTGCCCTTAATGGGAATAAAGAAACTAGTTTACACTCTAACTATTGTTGTTCACGTCTTTTTTTAAGATTTAATTTTTAGGATAACCAACCTCTTTGGCCCCTCTTGTGAAGTCGACCCACTTTATCCTTCCGTGCCCAGAAAACAATTCATGAAAGTCCTCTCTCGACACATTTTCAAGCTCTCCGGAGAACTTCAATAAGCAACCTGTCTGTTCATCCAGGAGCAAACCCTGCAAGGACAAATCACTGCTTTCAACATTGGGTCCACATGTAACACTGAAACAAACTTTAGGCTTGTGAGAATCTCACCATTTCTTTTTCCTCAGCTTGTTTTTGATTCTGTTCTTTGTCACTGGAAAATGTATTTAGAAGAACATGGTTCAGACATTTTTTTAACAAAATGCTCAGATAGTTGTAGAATAGTTATATTTTGTGATCTTACTGTCTGGCTTTTGCTTTTGTCTCTGCTTTGAAATGTTTTCTTTCTTCTGCTTTCTTTGCGTGATAGTCTTCCCTGAAAAAACAAACATACATAATTTTTATATATATACTTTCATTGTCATTAACATTCATGCATTTATTTTTACAGAATTACAAGGAACTAGAGTGAGTGCAGCTTACCTTAGCAGCACAACCATCTCGTTGTCTTTGAATGTTTTTATATCAGAACGTTCCAAGAACTGCTTGGATGACTCTTCAGAGTCAAAGCAAATAAACACAGACCCCTACAAATATAGACAACATAAAAATTTACTTTACAACTGACTTAAATGTGTAAATTAATACAGAATTGTAATGAGAATGAGACTGCTTTGCATACCTTAAACTGCCTTTCCAGGTTTCTCCTCATCTGGATGTTTTCTATGTTGCCTTTTCCATTCAGCCACTCCTGGATCTCGTCAAGAGTTGTTTGAAGAGGAAATCCTTTCTAGATGAGGAAATATATATATATTGAAATATATTAACCTGAGATAAAATGATAAAACAAAAGAGTACAATGAAAATTCCTAACAGTACAACAAAATGCATCAAAACATTTTTAGTCAGAAAAAATACAAAATGCTATGAAGTTCCGATACTTGCAAGAAAATGTCAGAAGGGACCATCAGATACACAGTGCTTTGATAAATTCATATCTGCCAACAATCTGGATTTGGACGGTACAGTCCTGGATTTGACCCCCACCCGAGCTCAAGGGTGGACAGGAAGCCCAAATGAGAAGAGCTGACTTTACTCATGTGTTTGTGCTTCCAAGCTGTGTGTGAGAGAGAGAGGAGGAACTGGAAGGAGGGAGGGAGACAGATGGAGGAGCTGCTCCACAGGCTTCTCACTAGGGGTGCACTGACTGCAGTTTTCTGGCCGATCACTGATCTTTAACCTCTTAAGCCCTACACCTTGGGGGCAAACAGTTTTTCCTGTTTTCTATTTTTTTGACAGATCTTAAGTTAACATAAGTTAAAAGAAATACAAAATGGAAAATACCATTTTTCCTTCAGTACCGGTGGTGTGGAGCTCAAATGGTTAAAAAGTCTGACCTGCCGATTCAAATTTTGTCTGATACTAATTTTTTTAAATATCTGACACTGTCAGGTGTTAAGGTCACAATACACCTTCAATGTTCCAGTCTTATTTTACTGAAACACATTGAATAATACCTTTGAAATACAAATCTGTTTTAACTGGACATTAGCTTGAGCTCACAGCAGACCTTTTAAGGATTACATTGCACCATTTGTAAATCAACACACAATGTTGAGTGGGTATGCAAACTTACAATATAAACAGATCTGTGTTTAAGTCCATCTCTGTATTCCTCATTCATTTCTGGTAAGGGTTTTTCTGGAGACCTCCTGATTTTAGTCTTGTCCTCGCTGATCTCCAACATGCCTGTCTTTGATTTCTGGAGAGCCGAAACGACGACGCTGCTGTCTGTAGTCAAAGTCTTTAATCTAAGGAAAGGCAAACAATTTATCATTCCTTGTTTTCTTTTGTTTTTTAAATGCTTTAAAATGAGCAAGGACTTATCAGTATTAAAAAAATAAAATAAAGAGGGTGTTGCTATAATTTCTTACTTTTACCGATGTTAATGCAGTGTGGAGAAACAAACCTGTTGAATTTAAGCATGGTCTCCAATGTCACCCAGCCATCATCAAGCAGGACCTGCTCCTTGAGAAACTTGTCTCTTGGGAGATTGTGATCCCCAAAGTAATACTGGGAAATAAAAAAAGAGACGTCTTTTTAGCTCAGTTTAGGAATTTATCAGTCACAGAAGTAAAGTTAAGATCATAACTAATTACCTCTACTTGGCGTGCCACTTTCATCTCGATCGAGGTCATCTCTTCTTGTGTTTCTGCCATTATGGTTCACTACAGCAAAACACAAGGAAGACAATTAGCATTCAACATAAAACACGCTCCTATTTGATGACAACAAAGGTTACAACAATGTGATATATTAACTGAAAACTGGTAGGTATAATCTGGATTTGTTTAGGTACATGTCATTAGAGAAAAATCCAGAAAGTTGCAGAAAATTACCTGTGTGCTGTGCATACATTTTTAGTCAATTCAAATGTTTCAAGTATCAGGTTTTTTTTTAAATTCCCAATGCCTTTAGCTTTCAAGACTAAAGTAATAAGATAGAAACCATTTTTAAAAGTCTGTCATATTAGAACATTTCTCTGTTTGTTACAATTACCCACCAAATGATTTGGTAGGTAATTGTATCAAACAGATTTATCTTCGTCACTTTCATTAAAATTTGTCAAATTTAATGTATATGTTTCAGCTGGAGGTCTTCCCCCTTAATGTACACATGCTTTTAGCTTTCAAAACTAAAGTAATTAGTTTTTCCAAAAGTCTGCCATATTAGGACTTTTGGTAGATAATTGCATCAAACAGATTTATCTTAGCCTGCGATGACTAACCAACCTGTTAGCTTAGCATATATCAAATACATGCTAGCTAACCACCCAAACCTTGCACTGATATGAAATAAATCCATTTTAACATACATGAACTAAAGTGCAACATGTTTAATGGGACATGTTCTAATCAGTGTGATGTTTATTTTGTCAAAAATGCTTGAATTGGTACGCTAACTTCGTCAATAAAACACACACAGCATGGAGGTGTATACATGGCGGCGTGCCATTCAAACGTACTACAAACGACATTTCACTTATCTATAACACAATAAAAATGTCGCTTGTTAATATAAACAACTCATTACAATATTTTCACAAAAATGAACATTATACGTACGATATTTTTACTGAAGAAGCGGCTCTTTTGCACAGTGGAAACAAAAAAAGTCTACTGCTCAGGCACGTTGTGGAACTGCGTGCTACGGAAACGCTGAGGGACAAAAAGATTTCGCGTTTCTGTAAAGACAAAACTTTGTGTTTTTCTTTTAAACATAATTGAAAGGAAGGGGAATAAACAATTTATTTTTGGGTTTTTTTCTTAGTTTTTTTTACTTACTCGAATTAGGAGTATTTATTTTTTATTAAATGCAATTTTAAATGTTTACTGAGGCGTCTACTGTCTCATATTTAATCGTTGAAGGTTTTATTTTATGGGTTCCTAAACATGTTGTGATTTTTATTTTTTTATTTTGAACTGGAAACCATTTGGACATTCTTGCAATTAAACCATAAATGTTACATAATTTAATTCCACATAAAGAGATATAGTGTTTTTGATTATAATTTTTATGCAAGTGTTGTATGTTTAAACAACTTTGCATGTTTTATATGAAAGAAATTTACTGGCATCTAAATCTGTCGTTTCAAATCACTTAAATTATGCAAGACAGATCCAAATGCACTGCTACGTGAGTTTAAATAAGTTTACGGTTTTGGAAGTCTAGTTAGTGTACATTTTGATACATACACTTTATTCCTTTTTAAAATGTAATTTTACAGCAAGGTCAGGTAAGTAATAATATAAAATGCATCACGTAATCAGTCTAGTTAGTGTATATTTTTGATAAATACACTTTATTTCCCTTTAAAATGTAATTTCACAGCAAGGTAAGTAATAATATAAAAAGCATCACTTCATCACCAATGAATGTGTGCTCAGAAACAGCATTCAAAAGAAATATTAATTTAATATAAATGAAAACAAAAAACTCAAAACACATGTACTGCAAAAATTATTTATTCATACTACTTAGAACAATTTAGATATAATTAGCTTAAAAAAAGTATTCAGTTGAAAATATTACCATGAAATCCAGAAAAATCAAACTGTACTGAGAAAAATCAGGAACAAGAACTGTGAAAATTGTAAATCCAAACAGAGAAAAAACAAATCTAAACTAGCATTATGTTTATGCAAAGTTAACTCCTGTTGCAGATCAGTCAAAGGTTAAGCGGAACGTTTTTTCCTGCTCCTTTCGTTGGGTGTCACACAGTTTGGACACATCCTCCACTCTTCTCTGCAGGAGAACAGAGTTCTGATCGATCCACTGCAGTGAGTCCATATGGGCGTTGAGGATTTTACAAATCTGCTGGAGCTGAAAGACAAAATAAAGAGAGGAAGAAATTACTTAAAGCACTTTAAATATCACCAGAGCAGGTTGATTAGCACTTAATGTCTGATCTTACTGGATCACTGGTGTCAGCAGGGCCGCTGGACGTGTTCAGGTGCTCGATGATCTCCTTCAGATCCTGAGACATCCTCTTCAGCTGCGCATCTACGTTCTCGGCGAGCTTGTACGTTCTCTCTCGCTCCTCGTCGGCATTCTGCATGTAGATGGTTCCGCTCTGCTCCTTCACGGACTCCTCCAGTGGGCACAGCAGGTCCTCCAGCTCCTTCTGCTGGGACAGGATGAAGTCCAGTTCCTGGTTCAACCTCCTCTGGTCCAGCTTCACCTTCTCCAGCTCCTTGTGCAACGACGTGATCTTCTCTCCGTTCTCCACCAGCATCCGGTCCCAGGCGTTCACCTGTGTTGCCTGCTGCAAGAAATGTCTCTCCTGGTCCTCAAGCTCAAGGCTCCACTTGTTGATGAGGCTCTCCAGCTGGGCGTAGGTCATCACAGGAGGAGCTGCCGTGGTACTGATTGTTGTGGCCGTCGTAGCTATCGTGCTGCTGACTGTGGCTGTAGGCTTGAGTCCCAGCGTGAAGGCTGTAGCAGCAGCTGTAGGGACTGCTGCCAGAGCTGGGGCAGTGGAGGCAGGAGCAGAGGTGGTAGCTGTCCCAGATCCCAGAGGTTTGAGTGTAAAGGTTAAACCTCCACTAGCTGCTGTGGTGGCTGTAGTGGTGGATGGAGTTGCACCAAACATGAATCCTGTTGTGGCGGTGGTGGCGGTGGCAGCAGTTGTAGTGATGATGGGACTAGCAAATAGAGTCGGGCCTGACACTGAAGCTGTCTGGGTGATGGATGCAGGAGGAGGAGCTGGGGTGGTTGAAGGTTTAACTCCAAAGCTGAACCCCCCACTCTGGGTTGTTGGAGCTGCAGTAGTGGAGGATGCTGTGGTACCAAAGCTGAAGCCGCCTCCTGGGGCAACAGCGGGAGCTGCAGCTGAGGTCACCTGGACTTTGTTGGCCCCAAAACTAAACCCCCCTCCTCCAAACGACATGCCGCTTGCTGCTGTTGGGGCTGCTAGTGCAGCTGTTTGTGCAGCTGTTTGTGCAGCCGCTAGTGCAGCTGTTTGTGCAGCTGCTGGGGTGGGTTGCGCCTGGGAGGCAGCTCCAAAGGTGAATCCTCCTCCTGCCGGGGCAGTAGCGCTGGTTGGTGCGGACAGCAGGCTGCCCAGAGTGAACCCTGAGGCCGCAGCTGGAGCTGCTGTGGTGCCCAGAGTCAATCCTGTTGCCGCCGTAGCTTGAGGAGTCGTACCCAGGCCAAAAGCGGTGGTGGTGGGTGGGCCAAAGGAGAACCCCGCGCCACCTGCAGAGGTCTTAGCCGGGGTGCCAAAGCTGAAAGTGCCGGTGGGGTTGGCATTGGTCTGGGTGGTGTTGTTGAAGCTGAAGCCCCCTCCCGGAGCTGCGGAGTTGGTTACAGGGAAGCCCGTGCTGGGAGCAGCGGCTGTGGTCTTCTGAGCTCCAAAGTTGAAGCCCGGAGACTGTCCGAAATTAAATCCACCACTCATTTTCTTTTTTTAAGAATAAAATCAACAGCTCAGGTATCAGATTATGCTCACTTCCTTGCTGAATCTTTGCGGCTTTTGGCGCGTAGCAACGGCGAGCTAGTCCAGCTAAAGCTAGCAAAGACACACGCGGTCTATTAGGATGACCTGAATACACTTTATCGGTAAACAAAAGCTTCTGTGCGAAACTTTTCGGTGTAATAGAAACTAAAATCTACGAACGCATCGTTCCTAAAAACGTGGCGCAGTAAACGACATTTCCCTTAAACAGGCAAATACTTTAGCTACCTAAAGGAAATGACGACACTCAGAATTCGCCCTGAATTTTGCCTGCCATGTAAAAAAAATCCTGCCTCCGACAAGTTTTATGTCCAATCACAATTAGGTTCCAAAATAAGGCCAAATTTGATTGGTTGCCTGATAAGACAAATTTCTGGGCAAAGGAAACGCAGTTTTCAAAGAGTAAACAAACAAGGACAAGCGATATATCAAGCAATACGAAACGGATCAAACGGGCTGTTTAGTACAAGTTCCTCAAAGTTTGTGTTGAGTGACGCAGCTATATTATATCATCAATATAATTGTTTTAAAATGAAATTAGAATTTTAAATAAATAAATACAACTCGACCAAATTTTAAAGTGTTATAAACCTAACCAAGGACCTAGTTTACTGTAAAAGCTAAAACCCAAACAGTTACGATGTAAAATGTTGATTTTATTTTACGTTTGGTTTTGTTGAGATTTATAATAAACAAAAACAAAACATTCATCTTTGCATTTCTACAAAAATGAAATCGAAACATGAATACAAGGCTATATGAGTGTCTTGCTCTTGACTTTGTTATAACTCTTTGAATTAGCTTGTTGACTTTTCTGCATCCGTGGATTTAGCAGGAAACGCTTGAACTAAAGGACGATGCCCAATTAACTGCAGTGCGTTTTGGGGCTAGAGATGCTGAAGTAATTTGCAAGATAACGAAACATTTTTTTTAATTCACAAGCCTATTTTTGAACCGATGGATTTAAACAGCAAGCCAATATCCTAAAAAAACACCAACTTGTGTGTGGCTCGGAGTATTTTGTTTTTTGAGGCCACCTGCTTCAGTCAAATTTCAATCTGTAAAACCAGCAGGCCGGGGTCAGCATGAGGCTATTAAGATTTCTGAGGAGCAGCGTGTCAATAGGAAAAGATATTGACTATTATTCCAGATTTTCCCCTTCTCCTCTTTCAATAAAGCAGTTCCTGGATTTTGGTAAGGGATGCTGCATATTTACAAACACATACAAACAATAGAAACAAGCAGGATGTGAGATCAATGTCTTGTGTTTTTCTGTAACCAAATTGTCTCTTTAACCACTGAACGAATTTTGGTGAAACTTGCAGAAAGTAATCATTGAATATACACCTACAACTAACATGACATAATTGATTCAAGATGGCCGCCACATTCAACTAACCTCATAAACCACAAACATATCAACAATTCTAATCTATCTATGTTGTGTGTATTTTTGTAATATTGATGCTATTTTTGTGTTTCTTTTTGTCACCCAGGCTCAGAGAATGCATGTGAGAAAACATCCTTTGCCTTCCTCAGACAGGAGTTACCTGTGAGGCTGGCCAACATCATGAAGGAGATCAATCTGCTGCCAGACAATCTGCTGAGGACTCCATCAGTCCGTCTGGTCCAGAGCTGGTATGCAGGTTCTGCTACACCTCCAAATCTCTCAATTTACACTCCTGCCTTCAGTAATTTGTTTAAATTGTTTCCATCTAGGTACATGCAAAGTTTTCAGGATATTCTTGAGTTCAAAGACAAAAACGCAGACGATGAGAAAGTCACATACGAGTGAGTTATACTAAGAAGTAGCTCATTTGTTACTGATGGTTATTTGCTAACATTTTTTTAAAATTGTTTTGTCTAATTAGTTTCACAGATGCGGTGATCAAAATCAGAAATCGCCACAACGACGTCGTCCCCACCATGGCTCAGGGGGTCGTGGAGTACAAAGAGGCATACGGCACGGACCCAGTGGTTAGCCAGAACGTTCAGTATTTTCTGGATCGGTTCTATATGAGCAGGATATCCATCAGGATGCTGCTTAATCAACACAGTGAGATGCTTTTTTTTTATCTTTGGTGTGACATTTCTAACAGGTGATCAGTTATTGTTGTTTGTTTATTTTTTTGTATATTTACATCTGCAAACTATGAATCAAATTGCCACATTTAGAGACAGACTCATTCAGAGGTAAACTCGAAATCACTTTCAACACGTCTGCACAGACATGCATGAGACGTGTTTATTATCAAAGGCAGCAGGACAACTTTTTGTTTGCAGGAGAAATGGATCTCCTCTAAAAATCTTCATTTTCCTCCTATATGATTATCAATACTTTGCCTGTAAATAGTTCTGTGCTGTGAACCTGACAGGAGCCAGAACTGCTTTTTCAAATGTTTGCAGCAACAACAACAGAAGTGCAATGAAAGCTCATGTTACTGAAACACCTGGGAAAGGCTGAGTAGATAAACTCGTTGAGCAGGCGTCTCATGAACTGGTCAGGTTCCAGATTGGGGGAAAAAAGGGGGGTTAAAATAAAGACTGGATACTAAAGTGGCTGGAAATTAAACCTAAACTCAAAGCTTAGCTTTCTTTAAAGGAACACATAGTCGTCATGTTGACAAGGGATGAAAGTCATTTAGCCAAACCTTGTAAATGATGTGATCTCATCTCATGCAAGATGTTTTAGTGTTGTGAATGTCACTCAGCTATTACCACACCAAAATGTAGCTCAGTATCCCTAAAACTGACTGAATTACAGCCATTTTTATGTTTTCAAAAGTTAGTTGGCTGTGGTGGCCATCTTGAAGGGAGCTGGCTCTAAAAGTTAATTAGTTGTACATCCAATAATAACCTTTTCAAAGTTTTACTAAAATTCATCTGCTGGTTCATAGGATATATTGTTAACACACGCAAAAACATACACGCATATTTGTATTTGCATCAAACTGAGGACTTTGTATTGACTTCCATTCATTTTTGTAGCTGCATTTATGCCTAACACTAACCATTACTAGATTATTCCTAACTCTGAACCAAAACATAATTCACACCAAACCCCTAAACCTAACTAGTAGAGCGCAGTAGAGCTGCCAAAAAGTGAGGACCGGGAAAAGGTCCAAGTACACACACACCCACAGGTCTGGTTTGTATATCCCTGTGGGGACCGTGCATTGACTTCCATTCATTGTTTTGGAAATTCTATAGCCTAACCCTGACCATTTACCCTAAAATTAACCTCACAGGTACATACCTGACCCTAAACCTAACCTAAACTCAATTCACACTTTAGTCCTTAACCGAACTCCACACCCACCAACGGCATTTCCCCCTATGGGGACTGGGCGTGTCTCCATAAGGAACAGTGGTTCCTCACCAGGCTGTATGTGTACAGGAAAAAATGTCAAAAATTGACCCCACCAGGTAACAAAAACATGGGTACACACACACACAGACAGAAAGGCAAAAACATTGTCCAACTTCATCTTGCATGAGAGATGAAAATGAGTTTCTGAAACATTAAACTCAGGTTCACATTATTAGTCTTAGGCAGGACATTTCTTGATTAAAATCCTATTTTACCTGTTAAGATTTTTATTAAAAAGCAATCACATAATAAGTAATAATATAATTTAAATAATAAGTCATTTTATGATGGACTTGTGACTTTCACCAAGTCTGAGACAAGCTTCTTAGTTTTAGATCAGCTTTTCTGATTTATTTTACTTTAAAAATAATTATTTTTTAAGCCTTCGGGATCATTTTAACGTTCTTTTACAACATATTTAGTGTTTTTCATGAATATGGTGTTTGTGCATTAACGGGTCAAATGATTTGAGACCGTTCTCTTTCTAATTATGTGTCCATATTCTCGTTTCAGCTCTCCTGTTTGGTGGGAACGTCAAAGTGAATCCTGCTCACCCCAAACAGATCGGCAGTATCGATCCACACTGTGGGGTCAGCGAGGTTATCAGGGGTAAGGATTGTTGGTTTTTGCTCCCATCACGAGGAACGTGTTGACCAACTATTATTAATAAAGCTTTTCATAAAAACAAACCGTTTCTCTGTAGATGCGTACGAAAATGCAAGAAACCTTTGTGATCGTTACTACATGAACTCTCCCGAGCTGATCCTGGAGGAATTCAATGGTTTGGATTTTAGCACGAGCATCCATGAGGACAACATTTATTATTTCACCTACTTCACGATGCATTGTCAGTGAAGAAATGATTCAAAATAGTTCTGTTCAAGTGGAGTTGATACATGTTTGTCCTTCCAGCCAAAGGGGATGGACAGCCCATCACTGTGGTGTACGTTCCATCACATTTGTATCACATGGTGTTTGAGCTGTTTAAGGTGAGCTTTGCTTTTTAAACTCCCGCCATTAAACCTGCTGTCACCTCACAGCTGCAGAATTTTGTCTTTCTGTGTGCCGACCGTCACAGAACGCCATGCGGGCCACGATGGAGCTACACGGAGATTCGATGGAGTATCCGCCCATTCACGCGCAACTCGCACTGGGAAAGGAAGATCTGACCGTGAGGGTAAATGTGCAAAGTTGAGCAGATTAAACTGTCATGTGAAAGTTTATTGAAGCAAACTCGAGTTGTGTTTTTTTTTTTTGCTTTAGAAGAAAACGTTCTTGTTGTGTAATCCTTGTCAGGTGTGCGACCGTGGAGGCGGCGTGCCGCTGCGTAAGATCGACCGCCTGTTCACCTACACGTACTCCACGGCACCGCGGCCCAGCATCGACGACTCTCGTGCCGCTCCTCTGGTCAGTGACATTATGTTTTATTTTGGATGCTTACATCAGAAGAAGTTAATTTCAAGGAAAGCCTAAATAAAACCTTGTAGGAAACTATTACTCTTTTAAAGTGGTCTTGATTCTCAGGGTTTCTGAAAGGCGTGCAAAGTTTAAGACTTTTGCACAGTACTGTTGCTGTTCACCTCTTTATATTAGATACAAAGTCAGTGAAATAATTGGTTTATTTAAGCTTTTTTTGTTGCTCATCCACTCAAGGGGTCTCATGTATTCAAGGTTCCTGTGGATCCTTAAAAATACTTAAAAGGCATTGAATTAATCCATCTAAAAATAAGGCCTTAATTAGCCTTAAAATGTCCTAAATTAATCTTTCAGAGGTCTTAAAAAATTTAACATATTGTCAGTAGGATGATTGTAATTTGTCTCAAATATTAAAATAATTGGTAACATTTATTTATGTACGTTTTAATAATGCCTCTCACAGCTAGTTGTTTTGTGTTAAAATAAGCATTTTGGTAAAATTGTCTCTGTTTTTCTTTTCTTTTCCCATTTGTGTTTATTGTGATCTTCAATTTCATTTCAAGTGGCATTGAAGAGGTCTTAAAAACTCTTAAATTTAACTTGCCTTATCAAAGAGTGCGCAGCTTTTATACTAAAAGTTGGCATAAAGTGTAAATGTTTGTACGTGCAGAAATATTTGGCTGTATCAAACGGCGCACACGCATGTTTCTGTGCTCTTTTCATTCTTACATCCCCACAAACGTGGGACTGAGCACACACGAGAATCCTCCCGACATGCCTCCATGTATGTAAAATCTATGTAAATATGTCAACTTGTGTAGTACTCCTCTCTGCACAATCAGAAATAATTTAATGATGTAAGTCAGAGATGCTCCTAAATAATTAGTGGGGTGTAAAAATGTGTTTGCAATAATTGTGCAAAAGAGGAGCGATGGTACATGTTGTCATTGGATGAATTAAACCGATGTGCCAATCTGTCACTGTTGCATTTCTGAGGCTGAGACATTACTTTGCTCTTATTTTTAATAAGATAATTACTGTAAGCAGAGGAGCTTGGTAAAACTTAGAGCTTTAAATATAAAAAAAACAAGTCAAAACGGCTCACTTGATTGTTTTCGCTGCAGTATGGGGGACTCTCTTATATTTCTGAATCATAAAGCTATCCTGTTCACGGGCACGATGCGGCTCAGGGACGACAGTTAAATCTTTGATGGGTGTGATCCTCAGAAACACACTCTCTCCTAATTCTTCTTGTGATGTTCTCAATCAATGCAACAGCTGACATTATTCCTCAATTAGGCGCAACTTTTCTGAACACATCATAGTCTGTAACTTATCAACCTGAGGGATCATCACAGGTGAGTGCTTCTGAAATCTTTTCAGTCAGCATGAAAACCGTTTACTTTATCCCTTTAATTCTTTTTTAATTCTTCCCAGGCTGGTTATGGTCACGGCCTGCCCATCTCTCGACTGTACGCTCGGTACTTTCAGGGCGACCTGAAGCTGTATTCTCTGGAGGGATATGGGACCGATGCTGTGATCTACATTCGGGTAACTGGAGTTTCACTGCAGCAGAGTTGGAAAAACTGAGAGCGTATTAACTTTTATCAAATTCTTACCTCAGGCGCTGTCCACCGAGTCCATCGAGAGGCTCCCCGTGTACAACAAGTCGGCCTGGAAGCACTACAAGACCATCCACGAGGCCGACGACTGGTGCGTCCCGAGCAAAGAGCCAAAGGACATGACGACGTTTCGAAGTTTCTAAAACTAAAAAGAAAAAATCTTGTAGCACAGTGCAAAAGAGATTACCGTTAGTGAGTTTTAGTGTTTAAGCTGATCCGTTTGTACAATAAGTTTAAACAAAGAGAGAACAAAAGGATGTCTGGATGTTTAGTGCCATACATTTAAGTTTCATAAGAAAATAACTATTTAAACATAAAAACTCCTCGTTTATAAATGAGCTTCCAGTGTCACCTACTGAACAAGAATAATGTATTGTTACTGTATTTTAACTAGGTTGAAATAACTGATTAGATTCGATGTGATTGGTTTCTTTAAAGAATATAATTACGGTAATTTCCTCCTCAGTTCAGTAGTTGCACTGAAGATCACATTACATTTGGAAATCAGAACTCATCTTTAAGTTTGCTGCTTTTATTCTGCTTAACTGGTTTTGCAGGGTTTCTCATCTGTTCTATGTTAACTTTGAATTTATTTTGTTTTGTGATGGAAAAAAAACCCTGAAGTTTACAGCTTTTCATTTAAAACTAAACATTTCTGCCGTCTGGTCAGAATGTTTGATTTTAGGTCAAATCTTGGATAATTGTTACAAACTGGATGGATATTTAGTTAAATGAGAAAACTGGATTGCTGATATATGTAGAGCAGGATTTTATTGTTGCATTGTTTTATTTACAAACAGGATTGTTCTCAGCATCCTGTAACCTATAATACCTGCAAAGTATTGTTGTTGGTGTTGCAATATTAGGAATCTGTTAAATAAGCTTTAGTACATTGTTAATATGTTGCACTGTGAGCACCTATTTGAGTGGATGATGTTAAGCAAATAAGAATTTGCAGATTATTTAGTCTGTTTCTATGCAAGTGGAGGAAAAGTGCTGAAGATGGGATGTTTTTTTGAGTGGATAGCTGGGGACATTAAAGTAAAAAGTTCTTGCAGGATGTCTCATGCATGATGCTCTGTTGAAGGAAAATCTTGAATAAATTATGTGAAACTGATTGTGGTTGTTTGGAAAAATGCTACTGAAAAACAATTTGAAATATTTTGGTTATTACCAGTTATTTGCTGTATAAGAGTAAAGAAGTGAAATAAACACCACAAACCACAATGAGTGAAAATTAGTTTATTGATGCTGTGTGTACCAAGAATCGCTTCTCGACGTAGAAAATGTTCCTGCAGTCAAACATTTTATATTCTGTACAGAACATGTTCATTGTTCAGCCTCACATTAACACACCGGTTTCTGTCTTTTGGTCCTGTGAGGTCCCTCTTTATTCACATGCAGCGTTGCGGTACCATCTGAGCGATACCGAGCCTGAGTCGAGCACAGAGCAGCAGCGTTCACCTGGTCCCCACGACATCATTTTGTTGCTTTTCTTCCAGCAGAAAATAAATGGTTTACCTATTCTACTTAGTAGAAAACTTAGAGTATAAAACGTACGATGGAATTAAAGTAAAAAATATGCAGTTAACAGATGTAAGTATAAAACTTATTTATACATTAAAAACCTTTAAACCCACACAAGCTTAAAAGAAATATAGTGCTTTTATCAGAACTGTACAAAAACTGTTCCCACCAAGAGCTCAACACAGAATCAGACATTTTTCAGAAAACATACAAAGTGTATTTGGGGGGGGAAAAAAGCTGATTAAATATTAATTTCATAAGTAAATGTGCTCACGATCTGTAAGAACTAAAATCATTTTTGAGTACAGACTTTTACAAATAGCTACTAGGTTTTTAGTGGTGAAAATGTCTGAATATTCATTTTGGTCACAAGCCAAATATAACATTCCTCATTGTTCAGATAAAATGTTTGAAGCTGAAGTTAATTCATCTGAGAGAAAACATTGATAAAATGAACATAAATCACAACCGAATGAGGAGACTCCAGCAGTCACAGATATGATACATGTTGATATAACAGTCATTTTATCAGCTGTTCCCAGTCCAACACAGACACATTATACTCCAAGTTACCATCATCTAACGTCTCCTGTCTCAGGACTGAGTAGATGCACCTGAAGAAAGCTGCACAAGGAAAACAGAGAAATGTCACATAGGACGTTCCCAGCAGGCCAACAGTTCAGAGATGGTGCCAACCACTGCAGAACCCAGGCTGCAGAGGAAAAAAAAGGTTTTGAGTTCTGCATGGAGATGAGCTTCATGGGAAGACTTGATTCTGAGAACAGAGCTGACTCCTCAGCAGACAGAGTCATTAGAAACTGGCAGTTTAGCACTGCGTCGGACTTCTTTTTCCTTTTTTTCTCGCTGTTTCTCCAGCTTCTCCTGGGCTTTTTTCATGTCTTTAAGCTTTTTCTTGATGGTTGAACGATCACTTTGACTCGAAACACCAAGTGCCTGAAAAAAGGAAGCGTGTGACTTAATAAAAAATAAAAAACTACACAAATCAAACAACTGCAACTACTAGTAACCTTTCAAAAAGCCACCAAGGGGCAGTAGCTGCCTGATCAAGACCAACCAATATCAGAACCACATTTGTTTATTTCCTAACTCCACCTACATCACTATACACTTGTTTAAAGATGCAGAACATGTTTTACCTTCAGCTTCTCACTGTCCAAGTTCAAGAGCTGCTGGCCATCAACACCCTTAGCTGTGAACTCAGGTGTGTATTGGTCCATATTCATGCCCATCAACCAGTGACAGACCTGCTGATTGGTCCACTCAGAAACTGGTCGGTTCTGCCACTGATACTCCTTTCCTACAGCTACTGGTTCATCATCCAAAGTCTGCACAGAAAAACATCACAAATGGAGGTTAAATAAAAGGTACTGTTACTTTCATTGCAGTTTTTCTACTTTAAACTGATTGTTTGTATACAAGTGCAAAATATTATACATGTGAAAAATTATTAATAAAAATAATGTAGTATATACTTGTACACACACCTCTTATTAAGTCATATGATATGGCTCTACGACTGTGAGTGCGTTAATCAGTAACATGAAGATATAGAGAGATTTTTGTAACCTTTTTTTAATGGGCCAAATAGGCAATAAGTCACCTGAACATACACACACAAAAAAGCCAACTACAGCATATACAGAAAAAGTTTCCCAAGCTGGCACACAGAAAACAAGCGTGCAATGTCAAGAAAACTACCAGTAAAACACTGATCCACGTCAATCTCTTCACAATGAAATGTGAAAATTGACTATCCCAGCAAAATGCACACATCACTGAGCAGACAACAAAGTAAACTATAAAAAGAAACGTTATACAGAAGCAAACGTATGCACCATTCCAATCACAGCTGACTTAAGAGAAGCTAAGCCATAACACAAAACAAATAGATTTAACAGACAGACATGCAGCGCTCATATTCTCTGTCCATTCATGGTTTAATCTGAGCTATGAAAAGGGGAAAGCGGGCTCAAAGAGCATGCTTGAGAATGTCCCCTTTCAGCTGCATCAAGGCATCCTGCGCAGCTTTTGTGACGGTGCAACAAGGAGAGCACTCACCTCGCTGGAAGAGAAGATTAAAGTATGTGAGCGCCCAGACAGAATGGGTTCAGCGACTAACCCAGAGAGGTCTGAACTGGGACTGGCAGGGTTAGAATCATCTATGAGAGAAAAACTCTGGAACAAGTGGAAAGAAGGAACGCGTTTACAAAAGTAACACATCACCAAACAACAGTTTTCTTTCTTTTAAAGTCACTATGAGAGGCAAACATTAAAACAAAAGGGGTTAAGAGTGGACTATATGCTCACAAATGATTAAAACTATTATAGTGGCAGCTGTTAAAGTTATTGATTATACAGAAAAGACTAACTGTGACCTTTAACAAGCGAAGGAAAAAGATGATCAGAATCTACTGTGCAACACACTTTTCAAACCAAATAAAATCAAATAATCCACCACCAAAACTACAGCAACTAACAGTGCTACTGCTAATAAAACATCACTAAAACACAGAAATGTCAGGTATGAGGTAACGTTTTCACTTAAGGAGACAACATTTGGTTAGTTAAGGGTTTATGACATATGCATGTTAAGAATAAATTTTGATTAGGTGAAAAAGTCTAAAACCACAAGTTGCTACATCAGCTAAGTGCTGACAAAGCTTCTGTACAGAGAAATGCTTTAAGTATCACACATAATAAAATTGCACATGTTGCCTTAAATTGAATATTAAGATCTTCTTTTCCAGTTAGGCAGCTCAAAGTCCTTAAAATTTCTTGTGGCTTTATTTATTTCTTTTAACACATGCCTGAATGGTTTCTTAACATCAATACAAAAGAAAAACAGGTACAATTTGCTGCTAGAAACTTTACCACATACCCACTACAAAAGTGACACCAAAATATTAAAAGGGTGTGTCAAAAGTGAGGGGTTAGTTTAGTGATCCACTACTGTGTTTTGAAGGTGGAACAAAAGTAGGTATACTGTACCAAATCTAATGAGCGACTGAATAAAGAGGACCAGGAGAGATTTGTCTGTTTGAAGGAAACACGGCCAACAGGGATAAATCAGAAAGCAAATCACAGACAGATAAAATGAAATATACCATAAATCACACAGGAACAGAACCAAAGTGTTTCTCTGTAATCTGCAGTTTCAGCTCGTGTCTTGAACTCATTAAACTGTATTTTGGGAACAGCAGCCCACCAAAGCCTGAACGACTGCCAGGCTTCCCACCGGGTACATTTGCTGTATCACTTGCAAATTTAGGTCACGATATTCCCACACAGACAACAACACCACACACTTATTTTGGTGGAAATTTGTTGTTCTTTGTTTAATCTGAGTAATCTCCCTCTAAAACACGGTGCACATTTTATTCTCTATTCTGAAGACAAAACACAATGATTTAATAAAATAAAAGTTTAGCAGGAGTTCTTCTCTTTAAAGCAGCTGAGTCTAATATGAAACACAATCCAACCATGCTTGACAACAACTCAAAACTTTCAGTGCTCTTGGGAGTAAAATGGTATAATTGGCTGTGTGTTGGGGCTACAGCTCACTTAAGAGAAGGGAACCAGTAGATGAGAAGGAGAAACTTTAAATTAACCAAAGAAATCTGACGTGAGAGGTGCTCTTTTTACACACATTACGCTGTCGTTTCTGATCGTTCTGCTACTTTTCTCTCACAAACAAAACTGTCTAAAATAATTTCTGAGTCACATCTCTGTGTATGGATTGAATTGTTTGCAAGACAAATAAATACAGAAGCATATTTTTTACGTGTTTGTATTTATTGAACTGCATTTTATCTTATGTTGAGTAAAGTTCAGCTCTGACACTCATAAACATTATAAAAGTCCACAAAAGATTACCACTATACTGCACTAAAACTTTGTTGTAAACACATTTAAAATGTAATAACTCCTCAACACTAAGTCACTTTGGGGAAAAAGTGTTAGCTAAGTTAATAGTATGTCTCTCCTTCCTCTGATGGATGCAAATATTTGAGCTATTTTAGCTGACTTCAACAAACCAGGAAACAGAAACTCAATGATTATTCTGTACCCCGTACGTTGCCCTTGTAATAAATTTACAGGAAGACTTGTACCTTATTTTTGCGATCCTGGCTTTGCTCATTGCTGGTCTCATTCATAGTGTACGGCAGACTGCTGCTGGACGAGGAGGGCTCTCTGTCTCTGTCCCTCTCTTTGTCTCCAAACCAGGAGAACGGCATACAGGTGGGGATGGAGGTCATCGACTCTGCAGGAGACAGGTTCCCTCCAGATTCCTCGAGCAGGTCTGAAGACCCCCTGGACCCCCTACAGACACATTTGTAGTTACATCGATTTACTTTAGTCTGTAACTTTATCATACGAGTACACAGGAATTTGTATATTTGTAACAAGTCAAAAGCACAAGTGTTAAGTCCTGAATCATTCTTATTTATAAAAACTGTGTGTAATTCTATGCTGTAACAAAATACCTGCTGTCCAAAGACGCTCTCATCGCCTCTTTGTCATGTTTTTTTCCTTTACCACCTGACTTTCGGAGGCCCCTGTTTCAATCATATGTAACATTTATTTAGTTAAAAAAGGGGTGTGAACGTGGTTGCAGCTGATAAGTGAATAAGTTGAATACTTGCCCAAAGTCTGGAAATCGTCTTTTAGGTTTTGCTGCAGAGGAAGCTTCACTTATCTCCTCTGTAGAGAAAAAAGAAACAGTCTCAGTAAAAAGAAAACACTTTGCTATTCCAGGCATCACATTTGGATTTTTGCATACCTTTCAGCTCTTTCCCCTTGGTTTTAGAATCCTTCTTCTTAACGTTATGCATGAAACCAGAGGGAGATTGAGGTGAGGAACTGTGCTTTGGAGGCGACAAAGGAGGACTTCCACAGCTTTCAATGCTGTCTCCTTGTGATGGTGACAAAGACGGGCTGCTGGAAAGCTCTGCTTT
Source organism: Anablepsoides rubrolineatus (assembly GCA_031762495.1). Lineage (NCBI taxonomy): Eukaryota > Metazoa > Chordata > Actinopteri > Cyprinodontiformes > Rivulidae > Anablepsoides > Anablepsoides rubrolineatus. The sequence goes on from JARVGW010000136.1 coordinate 13,661,145, forward strand.
ACTCTGGGAAGCATCTCTAGACTCGCCTGGATCATTTTTCTGTCCGTTTGTGGGACAACAGACAGGGATGGGGAGGGTCAGGCTCTCCTGGATGGATCTCCGCCTCCTGATGGATCCCTGCTCCTCCTGTTTGTCGTCGTCTTCTTCTGCTTCCTGTAGAGATCAAACCAATTATTTACACAAACAATTCAAGGAAAGGGGATAAAAGCTATTTATAGAACAAAACCTTACATTGTTATGATAATAATGCTCTATTGCATTGAGGAGAAAATAAACAACATTTTTATTATATTTTGGAATTGTCTGGTAAATTTACTCTTTTACAAGAAAAAAGTACTCTCAAAAGCAGTGGCCAGATAATTAAAATAGTGAACTAAGTGCCAGCTAGTATTACTACATAACAAAATGCTACTTTCACTGAGGTTGATCTGCTCATGAGCTTTCAAGTCCTCTTAACTTGAAGCATAAATACAGGGGAAAAATAATGCTTCTGGTATAGCTGTCAAATCACAAAGTATCAACTACTCTGCACAGACCTGAGGATGAGGAGAATCGAGGTTCTCCTTCAGTTTGTTCCGAGATGGAGCCTGGCGTTTGGACTTCTGAGCCAACCGGCATTTTGCTTTCTGAGCACTTGTGTCCAAGCGCTGAGTTTCAGGGATTAACTCCCTCCAATCTTGCTCTACAGGAGAGGAAAAATAGAAGTGAATGTGGACTAAATTAGACACTAATCACTGAATGTACAAAGATTTTCCTAAGTTTATCACACATCTAACTAAACCTTTTAATAGGTTCCACAATGAAAATGAAGATTGTGTCTGTTTATAATGTATTTTAAATGTAAAAATTTCCTCAGTGCAATGACATGAGATATATAAATATATATAAATAAAGGGTGCAACAATACATGTATCTGTATCAAACTGTTCAATACAGTGCTTTAGGTTCAATACACACTTGTATCAAACAATATAGATTTTTTAAATGTGTTTGATCAACTTGTCTTCTGAAGATGCTCTGTATTGACGGCTCAGAAACATTTACATTTAACTACTCTACCTAGGCTGCATTGTCGAGTGCAGATCCAGATCCACTGAGAAACTTGCTGTTTCAGCAACATTTAACTTAAAAACTGTACTTTTGATGTTAAACAAATGTTCACAACTAATTTCAATAAATTACAAGTTAAGAAGGGCATGGAAATTTGTCGTTTTGTATCAAAAAAATATAGAACTGTGACACTTAAGTATCGTGCAGTTTTTTTTAATACTTATTAAGACCATTACATAATCAACAAAATAAACAAACAAAAATCCTCAAAGTACCAAACCAGCAAGAAATGTTAAGCACTGTATACATCCCACTGTTCAAAATGTTGTTTTTGAGGTACTATCATTTTTTCAGGGCGAGTTGAAAGCTATACCCCAGGCTTCTGTTTAGTTTTGGATTCTTGTGGTCAAAAAAACATGAGTAAAAGAAAAAAAAGCAGAATCAAAGTTCTCCAATAACTCCCTGCTTCACAGCAAATGCTCTTGCAATTTGAGCACTCTTACTGAAAAGTTCCCAAACCTCTGCATAAACAGTTCATAAATAAATCAATGCATACTAAATTCAATTCCACGATGATGTGTTTAAGTCAGTAAATATATATATAAAAAAAAACAAACATTTAAAAACTTTAAACATTTAGGCTATTAATTAATGTGGCATCTGTGTGAAGTCATAAAGCTATTTGAGTATTTTACTTTAAAACTGAATTCAAAAAGTAACTGATACCACATACTAATGGTCCCACCCACAGACAACTACATTTTTGCCCCAAGTTTTACATTTTTATTACCTAACAGAGAGTCAACAGACTGGGAGTTGCTGACTGAGTCTCGGTTGGCTCGTCTGTCTTCAGCTGCAGGGTCCTGACAGCTCTGACTTTCCACAACTAAAGAACCTCTGGACTCGAGCTCTGCAATCTGAAGTCCCAAAAACAAAAAGTCACTCAAGCTGATTTCTCTGCAGGTGAATGAACTTCGAGTTTTATTGTTGTTGAATCTCACTCTTCTCTGTAAGCTCTCCAGCTGCTCCTTGTACAACTTGTCTTTTTCATCTAGGAGCTTTTTCAGTTCCTCCTCTTTCTTCACAAAATCTATTTCTCTGTAGGGGGATAAGAAAATCTCTATATGTAACCATAGTGAGTTTCATCCAATTATAATTAAATCACATAATAAAAACAAACAAAAGGCCTCATGCAAGAACCGTTCGTATGAACAGATTTGTTGTTTGTTGTCTGTTTGTTGTGCATACGAGTGATTTAGGAGAATTTGTGGCATTCACCAATTTTTTTGTATTCTAATATTTTCTTCAGATATGAACAAAATTCACGTGTGGTCTAGACCTGTCGTATATTTTACGAGCGTCAGTCTGCTGTTATCCAGATGGATTTTCTTCATTAATAACTTTATATTTCTGTAGTTTGAAGATGTTTCGAGTTGAAAATAAATCACACTCTATAATAAGTTTGACATTAGGCTATTCTGTTTGAATTACAATTATAATTTTTAATGCAATAACGACATAAATTGGGTAAATTAAAATAAATTGGCCATTAATTTTGTTGTATACAATATGTACAATATTAATATGAAGTTAATTGAAGTTTTAGGACATTTTAAAATGCTTTTTTTCCTTTCAGAAACGCATCTGACACTTGCGACAGTCGGGAGGGGGGTGGGGTGGGGTATCTGTGCGTGCTGCTCTTCTGAATAAATGAACCCTATGTAACACAGATGTTTACACTTAAGAGCAGGATGACAAAGAGGGATGATTATGATTTAGATTTTTATTTCTGTGACAGTATATGACCCACATAATATTACCACACAATATTAACATTTCATTCCTCAGCTTTAAAGCAGATCCTTTAATTCCACAGCTGACGCTGCTAAAAATGACAGATTTCTTTTTCTGGATCTCCGAGAGCAGAACTTCAATCTCCAAACTCGTAAAGTTCTTTTTTATCATTATGTCATTTATGAATGGACACTTCCTGGTTCGTCAGACAGGAAATTTATATCCTTATATGGCGGTTTTGGGGTGGAAATTATGTAAATCTGCCCTCCCCGTGCACGAGCACTTGGATACGAATTCGCTCCTCATTTACACACTTTTCCTGAAGATAGAAAAGTTGGTTGAATCTGACGTGACATGTTCGTACAAACCCTTCATTTGAACAAAAGTAAGAGAAATTTAGGATAAGAATACAAACATGTTCTTGCATGCGGCCAAATGTTTAAATAGAACCCTACAAGAAAATAAATTATTTCCAGCCATTTTAAGTATTATGCACAAAGTACAGAACAATCCTGTCACTGCTGTCAATATACTACAACAGTCTGTCTTTAGATTACATATTTTCTTGTATTTTCACATCCTAAAATTCTCATTACTGCTTTGTATCTAAAGAAATATAATCAGAGTTGCATATCCTATCATCTATCATACAAGTTTCTGTACAATTTGTCTGTTCTGCTTCTACAAAAACAATTCAGAATTTAATTTACATGTTAACTACTCACATAATCTACACATTAGAATAAATATGATTCAGTGACTTAAATATAATCTACACCTGAAACAAATAAGCTTTCTGTAATCTAAAACAAACTCACTTTTGCTGGTAGTCCTTGATTAGTTTCTTAGCCTTGTTGTATCTCTTGTCCAGCACTTCGTACTGAGACTGAGTCTCGACTAATTGTTCGTTCACACTCTTACACACCGCCTGGGCTTCCAGCCAGTAATTCTCCAACTTCAGGATTTTATCGCTGTTATCCTCAACTTTTTGCTCCAGTGCAGATTCTCTTACTTCACACAATGATTTGTCCTCCTCTGATTTCTTTAGCTGCACAGAGAAAGGGGTCATGTTAGTTTAGACAGATTTGCTTAATAATTTGCTTAGCAGATGAGCCACTAGTTGTCAAACAGTCTTTGTATTACAGTTTGGGACAAAAGCAGATGTAAAAGAACTAGGTCACGCATTTTTTCTGCATTAAGTGTGACACTTTGTTGTTTTATAAAAAGCAACAAAACAAATGATACATTAAAGTTGTGTTTATTTTACTGAAATGAAAAGGTGAATTAAACCTAAATAATCAAAGTACAAATAGGGAATAAGAGGTTAAAGTCAAATTTAACATTTAATACAAACACAAAGATGGTTTAACAAACACTAAATATTGATTATTTATTTTTTTCATTTAATAAATACTTTGAGGCGTGAATTTACTATTTTTATTGACATAATTCAAGTTCACTGTCATCCTACCTTTTTCTTTAGTTGATTTATTTCAGCTACTGCGATGCTGTGCTTAACCTGCAGCTATGGGAAACAAAGAAAATGAAATGTGTTGTTTCATACAATTAAATAAAAAATACAGAAACACAGACAACAGAATGCTGACGAGGGTGTACCTCTTTGAACTTGAAGGCCATTTGGGAGGTGTCCATGTTGGATGGCATGAACAAGGCCTCTGAATCGGGCAGCTCAAACACCTCTACATTCCTTCCTGGAGAGAAATTGGACCCCAGAATCCTTTCTTCGACGGCATCGTCCTCCTCATACCGCTCCTCCTGAAATATATCACATGCTGTTAACTCCTACACAAATATATATTTAACACTATGTCAACAACACTCCTAATGTCTGACACCACTCTGGATGAAAGAACGCAATATCTTTCTATCAAAACATATCATTAACCTTTTTTTAAACATCATTAAATTGAATCACAGGAGATACTTCAGGGGCTCAGCTACACATGTTCACGGCATTAAAGGCAAAGAACATGAGCAACATTCTCTCTTTACTTAACCAAAGACCTTTCTGAATTTGTCTGCTCCAGTAAATCCTGTTAAGTCTTTGCACAGTTCCTCTGTTGCAAAAACATAGGCTTGTGGCGGCTTGAACTTCAGAAAGCAAACATTTCACAACTCCGACAGACAGATGGTGGCTGAATGAACCTTTTCCAACACAGCAGATTTGTGACACATGGCTCACTCACAGCCAGATGCTAATTTCCTGGATGAGCTGAGAGGGACTGGGCTGGGAATGGTAAAGGGGCTTATACTGTGCTCATGACTTGCCATAGTTAGACATTTTAGTGTGGTAAAAAGCCCTTTGTGAATACAGTACAGATGAATAATCAGTGACAAATCTATGGTCTTTATGACCAGCTGACTCACCTCTTCTGTAGAGTGTTCATAAAGATCATCCAAATGCTGCTGCTGGTTCTTTTCCTGCTCTAGTGTCTCACTTATGAGGCGTGCTACCTCGCTTTGAGTTCCTGGTTTCTCTCGTCCAATCAGGAAACTGTTTTAGATGGGACCAAAAGTACATACTGTACAATGTAACACTACACACACTGCAGAGAAACCCTTACACTGGACAGGTTTTTGTCATTTTTTTCACTAGAAATATGCAAATTGGACATGGAATTTCAGACTCACCCAGTAGCTGTGGGTGTCTAATTTTCCTATGATAAGTCATTAGCATAATACCTCATTTAGCCTATTTCAGTTTAAAAAACATGCCAAACCTCAGAACTGTCATGAAACAAACAGCACACTCTTGTAGACTGAAAAATCTTTATGGTGAAGAGTTGAACTGACCTGACTGTGCCTTTGGTGTTCTTTAGCACTGTTGCAGCAAACAGCTGGGTCACTCCCACCAGACTGATACCATCCACTTCTACTATCTGGTCATTCACCTGTATCCTGCATGAAACAGAAGATAGTGCATTTCAAAGGATATTAATTTACTGAGTTATGTGCACTCCTTTATCATAGCAGAAAAATACAATCTTCAATCAGCAGACAAAGAAGTAAAAAAAAAACTTTCTCCAACTTTGTGAGATTAGAACTGAAACTGGTCTGTTTTTGTCATTTTGTTAATATACTGTACATCCCCTGAGGAATTAGGAATTCCTGCTGTGCAATACTAAAATAAATTATTAAGCCTTATGCATGTGTTATTACGAGTGACTAATTTGTGATAGACGACAGGAGTTTACGGCTGCACACAAAGAAAATTTATGACACTAACTCACCGTCCGTCTTTCTCAGCTGCTCCATTCTCTGTTATTGTTTTCACAAATATGCCGAGTTTTTCCAAACCCTGGTCAGCTCCCACTCCCATTCCTATGATACTGATCCCAAGTCCATTGTCTCCTGGTAGCAGAAAATTTGTGTAGATTTTGAAGAGTGTGTGAAAATAAATAAATAATCTGAATGCCATGATTTTATATGCTTGCAATGTTTTTAAGATTGTGCAATGACTACATTTAACTAAGAAAACTTTTTTCACACATAAATGCAAATGAAAGTAATAATTTAAAACACACTGAAATATAAAAAAACGAAACAATTATATTGTACTTAGTCTGACTTTTTCTGAAATCTTCCACCTTGCTTAGGACTTTAGTTTAAACTCACCCTTTTCAATCTCCACTGGAAACACATCCATCTTTTCCACTCTTTTCTCCAGTTCATATTCTGCTGACGCTGCGACTGGGTCAACATCGTCATTACGTCGATCATAGTCCTCATTGGAGAAGGTACTGAAAACCTGTGTTGGTCAGAATGAAATAATACTAAGTTAAGAATCAGACAAAGTTTTATTGTTTTGACACAGACAGACACTTTATTGCTTTGTTATCTTTCTGGGGTGGGTGCGTGGGGGTGTTACATTGTTGGTTTTACAGACATTGACAGGTGAGGGAGAATTTCACTCCTTTAACCTTTACTTGGGAAAAAAAGACACTGGTGTGTTGATCGAGCTCACAGCTGCTGAGGGGCAGATAATTTGGACCACCAACACTAAACTCAACTCTTTAAACAAATATATATATAAAGTTTCTCTTCAAATACCTTTCTGTGGAAACTATTGTGACAGATTTAATGACATTGAAATTTTAAGCAGTTGTACATTTTGCAGGCAGACTTCTCAAAACACTGTATGTGTCTTAAAAAGTGTTTACAATTACAAAAAGCAGACAGGCAGTAAGGAAGATCATGAGCGATGTGAAAAGTAGGACACAGCTGTGGAAAACTAAACAGTGGATCTTACAAAGATGGATAATTGCACATTACAAGTATTTTCTTCTTGAAAGTAACAAGAAAGAGAAAAGATGTCAATTGCAGATTAAACAAAAACATTATCTATTAGTTAGATATTGTATAGAGCTCTATTTAATGCTTATACTTTACCTTGAACAGCACTGAAGAGACAAAACAATCCCTGCCTAAAAAGCTTCCTGTGTGCTGCAGCAGTCAGGCTCTTCAAACAAATGCCCAGAACAAAGAGAACAGACCATTTTTTTCTAATCTTTCCACTACTTCAGACCACAGTAAAGAAAAATTGCTTAGCTTTGTTATAAAACTTCTGGGGCTGACAGCACAAGGTACTTTTGTGTTGAAATGTGGCTACAGATATCGACGCCCAAGTCTAAAATCTACAAATTGCTTTCTAAAAACAAATATGTGGAGGTAGGTTTTTCAAATCCAGATAAAAAGGGGGTCTGTCATAAGTCTCTGCAACAGAACAATACCCAGTTTCATGATACTTGCTATAAAGTGATAAATATACCTATCTACAAATGATTCTTTTTCAAAGTATTTTTGATTAGACAGAATAATAATCAGTGACATGAATACAGTGCAAAGTTATGCATTATCAATTACCACTAAGTGATATTGCTTCATACAATCTGGTTCCATTTTAGAAGAAACTGTCTAGTTTTGCAGACTGATTTAAATAGTTATTTTTGGCTCCAAACTCCCGTTTGATGTTGGCCAAATGCTGAACTCAGAGATTCAACAGAGCAGTTCACAGATCACAATGAAACAATGGCTTACTAATGGTAGGACATGTCTTCTGGACATTATGGTTTGCAAACTATGTTGAAGGATATGCAAATTTACCTTGAGTCCCCCCCCCAGGAAAAAAAAAACTGAAATGGATGGCATACATAATCATAAAAGTTTGTATCATTTGCTCTAGACATCTTGTGAAGAATTTATAGTAACACCCCAACTCATACTTCATAAAGATCACTGACATAAATTATGAATGAAGTTAAGCTTTTGGAGATTATACTGGAGTGCAGGAATGAGGTCATACTACTTTCTGCAGACACTGTTTTCCACTTACTTGTCACTAGTGGACTTACAAAAATGCATCAATTTTTAGAGTACAGTTTTTTTTGTCCTGCCTTGTGTTTGCTCTAAACACTTTTAATCCACAGTATTGGATTACATTTTGGAAATAATACATATTTCCAAAATGTTCTAGCTACAAGAGAGTGAGTGAATATCTACTGTGAAGACCATGTGTGAACAATAATAGGGGAAAAAGTCTGAACCCAAGTGTTTACATATTTCACTAAAATCTCTGGTATTCAGAAATAGAAATGGCTTCAGTTACAACAATGTGACTAGTTTTTTCTGTGGAACGATAAGGTTTGTCAAAAAGGTTTTTCTCAAATAAAAGAAGTGTGAAGCATGCTACAACACTTTTGAGCTGCTTTGAGTTTATTTTAAATGAATGAAAAAAAGATTATTGGGCAAACGCATCCCAAAGTAAACTTCATCATTGGAATTTTTCTTCCCTGATGGCAGAGGCATATTCTAAGAAGATAATGCCAAGATTCATCGGGCTCAAATTGTTGTTATGTCTAGTTTGTAATCAATAGGTTAATTAAGTCTCTTTGTGTTCTTAGTTGAACAAACTGTGTGTGTTTTTTTTTTGGGGTAGACTAAAGGGTGTACTTGAGAGCTTTGTTTGGTTGTTTGTACAGTTTTCTCGGTTTTAAGGCTCAAAGCTTCAACTAGACTTTTTGTTAAATATAACTATTTTATCTGACATTCCATTGATTGGGTCACTGTTCAAAGTACATTTGTACTTTTGTTTTGTTAAGCTTGTAACAGCACTATATTTTCTTAGTTGGTGTACTTTTGTTTTGTTGTTTTTGTTAAAAAGTTGCAAACCATTTATTGGCAATTTGTACTTTTGGAGTACCCTCTTTTTGTTAGAACTGTTTATTTTGTTAACTGGCCACAATAAACGTTTGACCCAATTAACCAATTTCCATCTGGTTTTAATGTTACCACCCCTTTTCCTGGCTGAGCCAGGTTGTAACATTGTGAAAGAGTGGTTCAAGGAGCATGAGACATCATTTTCACACATGGATTGGCCACCACAGAGCCCACTGAGAATCTATGGGATGTGCTGGAGTGGGCTTTGTGCAGCAGTGAGATCCTACCATCATCAATGCAAGATCCTGTTGAAAAATTAATTCTATGGAAATAAATCCTGTGACATTGCAGAAGCTTAATAAAACAATGCCACTGCGAATGCGTATCGTAACCAAAGCTAAAGGCAGTCCAATGAAATAATAGAATGTGTGACCTTTTTTTTGGTGGTAACTTTATTTGGCCAGGCAGTGTATGTTCCTTAGTTTAGTGGTTTCACAGTCAACTGTATAAATATAAAACTAAACAGTGTTACATTTGAACCTACAGTGCTAAAAACAAGATAAGCATAATTCAAGTTTTGAATAGAGTGGAATGAACATAACAAAGCAGATTAGAATTAAAAGAATCAATGATGAGCTAATGCCCGATTATTAGGATAAATCCAACAGGACAACAAACATAACCCCCCCAACTTGGGCATTAATAGTTCTTAACATGGTTGTGTCATAAAAAAAATATCCGTAGTCATAAATGCAAAAAACTACTATTATTGAAAGAAGCAAAGTATAAACACTCTGATAATTTACTTCCACTGCTTGCAATGCATGAAAAGAGAGAGAGAATGACAGATTTTGAAAAATGTGAATTGAAAGAATGTAAATAGAAAGAATGTGTTCATATTTAGGCTCAACTTAAATTGTTTTCTTGAAAGAATGTAAATAGAAAGAATGTGTTCATATTTAGACTCAACTTAAATTGTTTTCCGACACAAGCTGAGGTGGGATGCAGTGTTGAGACAAAAGTCATCAAGTCTGGTAAAGTAGAAGAAAGCCGGAAAAACTAAACTTAATTATCTGCATCTTTTGTAAGTTTTATGTTTCAGCTTTTGAGCAGCACATATTAGGACTGAAGACCAGGCATTTCAAGTAAAGTAAAGAAATGGTCAGAGTTATGGGAGTAAAGAAAAATCCTCATGTTATGACTGGGTAATGCAGAGCAAAAGAAAAATTGTTACTAGATCTTACAAGTCCAATTTTAAATGAAAATACTGTACTATATTAGTTGATGAAAGTCTTGTCCAATTATTTTGAAAAAGAAATCTGTATTTATGTAGTTTTCAATCTCTTGCCCAACACTGAACAAAATGTGGCTAAAATGTACGCTGCTGTCTCAACCTTCACAAATAAAAGTAGCTAAAAAAGTTGGTATGCAGTTTGTTAATATTTTAGGTGCTGATTTGTTCTAGTTCCAATATCTGCTTCACATTCACATATTTTTATTATCACAATGCCAAGTATCTGAGGTAATCTGTATTTTGAATTGTTCAAATAGCAGAATGATTTAGCCAAAGTTCTTCAGAGACATTTCAATGGTCACAAATGCAACTGTATATAATTTTATAAGCAATTTGCATTACTTGGAACTAGTAAACAGTCAGTCAGTTGATGTGTTCAGTTCTTATAGGTCATAACAGACATGGGAAAAAAACATACATGTCTCTGATTTAAAGCTCCTTAATAACAATTAACAAATCAAATAATAAAAACATGACTTTAGCATGACACTGATGGGGACACATACCAAAAGGTTGTATGATGTAATCAAATAAATAATTGAACTGTGGCCCATAGTTCTGTGAGAAAAAGGCTTGCAGAATGGAGACTTGCAGAATCAACCAATAACGATTGTCCCTTCTTGATGTATTTCTACTGTGTAGTCTTTGGATAAAGCCCAAAGAAACTGAGACAAAAGTTTCCAGAATAACTCACCAAGCTGTCCATTCAATCGGTCAAAATGAATTACTTTAAGTAACAATCTCTTAATGAAAAATTGTCACAGTCGTAATAGAATAATTGTAACTGTCCACATAACGTGGCTAGATTTAGTGCACTAAACTCCACTCGTAGTATAAAATGAAAAGAGCTGAGTATGTGCACTACTACAGTTATCAAGTTCAGACAAGAACATTTTTCACAAGGCCTCAGCCTGTCCTAAGCACAGCACTTTTAAATTTAATCCAACATGTATAGCATAGCATCATCAGCAAAATTAAAATAATCATGTTCAAGGGGACTTTTGTTTTTGTCCTCTGTAACTAAGGGCTGGATATAAGAATACCGATAGGATCCTTCAGTGTTTCCCCTACCATTATCCAAGGGGGGGGAGGGGGCAACGAGGCCACCCCCCCTCCACAATTTTTTTTTTAATGTAAATATCGCCATATTACGTCAAGTCGTTTCTTTTTTTGTATGTAACCCCCCCAAGACCAACTGTCCATTCAGTTTCATGCCATTAGCTTTTAGCAGTGTTACTAGCATGCTTAACTTTTCTTCCTTAACTTCTCTTGATCACTTATGTTTGACCTTTTGGTTGCTACAGACTCAAAAACTATCCTCTCTTTGCTCAAACCAAATCACTCAACCACCGTCTTGTTTGCATCTAAGACAGAAATCACTCTGTTCTTCCTAACAAATATCCTTACACAAAGTTTAGTTTTCTGCAGTTAGACCTAAACTTTAGTTTATATTGTGCACAGTCTAAAATTTAATAAGCAAACTAATGACCAAAGAGGGGACCTAAACAGCTGTATCAAATAATGAATCACCTTTTTCCCATTTCCCTTCCTTAAATAAATGTTCTTGTTGCCTACTGAATCTGAAGACTGTTAACAGCTTTTCTTTTTATGCCAACCTAAAGTTTAGCTTTTAGGATGATGGTTTCCTTTATAAATCAGTTTTTTACAGTTGTGACAGTTCGTCCTCTTTATGTAAACTTAAATCCACAGATGTAGACATGCCCACACCCAACATGAAACTCTTTCCATCTTTTCCTCATTCCCCTCCATACCAACTGAGTACCAGAGAGGGAAATGAGTCAGCAGCTGTGAGGGAAAAGTAAACCAGAGAAAAATTGCCAGTGCAATAATAACAAAGGCTCTCCATTGGACAGGGGAGTTGTAACATAAACATTTAAACATGCTGTGAGGGTGAGCATGTCCTACCATTAGTAGGGTCAGAGTAATTAGGACTCTTGGAGCTGGGTTTTAAATCTACATAAACATCAGCAAAACAAGCATAATGCATCTTTAGTACTTCCTGTGCACATCCCCTTAAGACATAAGACTTGTGTAAATCAAAATGACCAAGTAGCAGAAAATTTTATAAAGCAGATAAATATAAAAAAAGACACTAGAGGAGCTTGTGTGTGTGTGTCTGTGTCTGGGTGGGTGGGTGGGGTCCAATCTTTTTTTAAACAAATATAAAATCTGGTAACACTGTTTCAAAGGACTCTTTGTCTCCTTCACCTCAATCTACCCTAAAAAGCCACTGCAACATGACCACAAGCACATCTGTAGGCTGTGCAGCACATCTGAGACTTCTTTTCCATGAACTAGCAGCCATAGTCAAAGTACAGATGTCTTTTTGTACATTTATCAAACAATGTAATAAATTATGTGAACAGACTGCAGGAAAATCACCAACTATAGTACAACATAATTGTGCCATCTCAAAATAAAATCTAATTAAGAATAAGTAACGGAAATCCAAAATTATTAGTACACAGTAAATAAGATCACAGAACGAGAAAAGAAAAAAGCTGATATTTAAGACTGACTGTGGGTAATACTAGATAGTAGGTAAATACTTAGAGTTAAAATAAGGGTGGCTGACAATAAATCCACAAAGCCAACAATGTTTTGAGAATGAAATTCTACTCTGATGTTGGAGGCAAAAAAAAGCATGTTGTACAAGCGAAGGACAAGGCTGGACAAAACATTATCAAATCAGCCATAATCACTCTAAACTCTAAACAAGTGTTGATCTAAGGGAAAACGTAAAGCAGGAAGAGTTGGACTCTAAGGAGTGAATCAGATTTCCATCTGGGGTTGCAATACAAAAACAGGTGGAACAGGTTTGTCTATAAATGGCCAACAAACACTGTTTTTGTCTTTGAAAAAGCAGCTAGAAGTTCTAATGGAGCTACTTTTATTTTTCAGAAAAAAAAACATATAATTCACTATGTTAGTTACTCAAAAAGTAAAAGGTCCAAGGCTATTAAAAACAGTCTAAACTTTATCCCCTACCAATCAAAGGAACAGCTCTGAGCTAACTGAATTAGTATTCTGCCCTGTCTTTGTCACACTCTAGCCCAGGTGGCTGAATAAAACTAAGATCAGCTTTGCTGGTTAGATGAGGATGAAGCCAAGTCGTGCACATTACTAAGCAAAAGAACCATTTTAGACAGGAAATGGGAAACATCAGTCACACTAAGGAATCATTTAGCTGCAGTGGACAGCAACCAAATTTCCTGTGTGTTAATATTCTTTAATGTATTTAAAATACAGATTGAAGACCAGGTAATGGGTACTGCAGAAAATAAATCCAAGTTATGAACATCTTTGAAATTGACAAACCTGCTGACAAAGTTCTGCAAAAGCAACACAAAAACAAGCTTATATTTAAGCTGTTCTCTACATAAAATTTAAAATGACTACAGACCACAAAATAAATAAAATGTATTCAGTCATGGGGGGAAAATTGACAAATTGACAATAGGTGTATGGTTGGATGATGACTAATATGAACAGTATATTTCTTAAACCAGCTAATTAAAACAATTAGCTATGAAATCCTAAGTTAATCATGCCTTGTGCGTTTAAACATAAACACAATCTGGTGACTTGACTAAAGCTGCTGTTGGTGCTCCCTGTGACTTCGTGGGAGGTGTGGGGCAAAGGAGCAGGTGCAGATCCTGGTTTTTGGCACCGATCGTTTAACGATTTTTTTGACTATCCAAACACCCTACTGTTTAAGATTAAACAAACACCACGAGTACCTCTTTAGGTCTGAAAATAACTGCAAAAATCTTCGGACACCAGAATGTGTGTGCTAATCATTCAACTAGAATGTGCAGAGGAACATAGTCCAGATGACTGAAACTTAGAAACTACTAAATTTATTTGGAGGTTCAAAAGTATGTTTGAATAATAACAGACACTTACACACATCTAAAAATCCTTCTACTAAACATTTATATTTATGAGGGGAAAAAGCAATTTATGTGTTACCTATGGACAAGAAAATCCTAACAGTTTTAGACACAAAAGCATTTTAAACTCAATTTTGTTTTGTCTGATTAATTAAATTTGGCTGCAGCAAGATCAGAACTCTGTATTTTCCTTAAATGTCTCAGAATCTGTCTCAAGCTGCTTCTTTAACACTAAGAAGATTGAGACAAGTTGAAAGTGGATGTCTGCTTTCCATGACAAAGTGCACCTTTCTTCTAAACAGTTCTCTCTCACAAAGACTTGAGTTACTTGGGGACCTAATCTTGTTGTGAACTAGCAGCACAAAGCTTTTTTTTTCTGTCTTCTTTCCGGACCTGCTAAAACTCCAGTGCAATCAACCCCAGTACTGCAAACTATGCACAATGATGCCCTCACAACAGGAAGCTTTTAAGTTTGACTATATAAACAAATGTGTGGGATGAAGGACATTAGTTAAATATTCAACTACCACCATTAAAGTCAATGACCTGTTTTTAGGTAAAACCAAAACATATCTGTTGCATTTCAGCCTATTGTGAACACAACAACAGTGGTCATTTCTGACACCAAATATTTTAAATCCAAGTCTCAGAGAGTCAGTTTTGGGAAACATGTGTGAAATTGCACATACACACATTCACATTTTCTGTGCTTGCACAAGCAGATGAACAACAATGACAGATAGCAGAACGTTGTTTGTGATGCTCACTTTTTTTCTATTTATCAAAAATTTCTGATGTGGAACATTTAGTGCTTCATTCTCTCTTGGGTCAACAGAGAAGCGTCTCACATATTCCACACTAGTGGTGTAACAATATTGATACACATCAAGATAATAACTAAATGATTCAACTACTAAGGGGCACAATAAAAAAAAGATCCATATTGTCATCATTATGCCCGATATGGATAAATAAATCAATAGAAGACTTGTGAATTTAATTTGTATCGAAATTGTATCGTGGCAGACTTTGTGATATCAGGAAATATTATACTGCCATCTACAAATCAATATACCATATTAGCCTCTTTTACAAGACGCGCCGTTCCGGGCCTAATGCGCGATCTGTCCTCCTCGGAGCATTCAGAAAAAAGCACGT
>JARVGW010000136.1:13681856-13692227 GCA_031762495.1 Anablepsoides rubrolineatus
GGAGGAAAAATCGATTTTTTCTAAAATTAAAAAATATCGATTTATATCGTAGAATCGATAAAATCGACACAGCCCTATTTATAAATAAGAATATCTACCACAACACTGCCATAAACCAAATAATCTTTACCCTTTCACGAGTAGCAATATAAGTAACATCAGGGTTTGGTACTAAAACAGGTGCTAACATGGCTTCAGAACCTAAACAACTGGCATCCACCCCAATAAAAAAGCATGAATAGTTTGGTACAACCAAAGTACTTAAGCTTTTGACACAAGTGTTTACTGAAGGCAACTTAAGCAAACACCAAGTTCATCAGGGAGGATTGCACTGCATTTGACAAACAAAAAAAAACCCACACGTTTGGACAGATGATCCTCTGTGTAAGACAGTCTTTATGTATTACACATAGGAATTACCAAGGTATGTGTTTCAGAGTGATTGCAGGTACTGTGCATAATTTTAGAGCTACTGTCCTTCAGCCAGCAAGCTATATTTTGTTTTCTTTTTATTCTACACAAGCAGCATTTTTTAAGAACGTGACGCTAACTTTTAATGCCTGACATGTTCATACTTTAGGCATGAGAATAAAAACAATTAGCACACTAAGCTGGTCAATGTTCTGCGTTCTGTTTTGCAAGACATGATGACCTGACCAGACTTGTCCTTTTCTTTTCAACAAAAAAATTGTTTTAGGTAGGAAGCTCACTACTGTCTATACCCTTGTTGTTTTTCTTTATCCTGATATATGATGCAAATTTAAAAAAATTAAACAGTATATAGCCATTTTAAAAGAAGAAGCTACCTTAATAAGCATGCACAAAGGTCTCATATAAATCTCTAACTATTCTTAATGGACACATGCACACTTTTTTCAGATGTGTTTCAAAATTAATTCCAAATAGAGATGTGAGTCTGAAAAAGGAATCCAGTCCCTCCAGAAAATTTCATGTTTGAGAACAGCTTGAGTACGATCATCCTTTCTGTGCACTTACCCAGAAGTTGCCATATTTAGCGCTTTACGTTTTCAAGTTTCACTGCACCCTCTTTTCAGCGTTATTCCAGCTCTCACAGGCACTTTGCAAAGTCAACATTATTTCCAAAAATACTACAACAAACTATACTGCCCCAGTCCCCAAATTTCTCTGTCATCTCTCATGAGATTATGGAAGTAGGTTGTCAAACTACCCGCCTCCCTGCTCAACAACATGAAATAAACCATAGTTTAGGATTTATTTTTGAACTGCACCAAAGCTTATCTGATGATAGAGTTTGGCAGCTGTGACGTGAGCATAGCAGACAAAAGCATTCGTTCTCAGCCTCCACTAATTAGTTATGTGTCTGCAGGGAACACCCAGGTCAGACACCACTGCTGAGTCAATGAGACAGTGGATTATAATGAAAGTACTGTGCAATATGTTTCAGGAGTTTCAGCTGAGCAACAGTGCTTCACACATAAACAACGCAAAACACTTACCAAGATAGGATCTGTGGAGAACTTAATTTTCCTCTTTGGGGGAGGTTCATCTTCATCTGAGAGGCCAGGGGCCTCAAAACAGTCATCGTATTCCTCATAGGTTTGATCTTCCTCATCTGCCTCCACCTCCTCCTCTTCTTCTTCCTCCTCCTCCTCCTCCTCTTCCCTAATGACCTGGTCTACATCTCTGTCATCCACAAATGCTGCGTTCTCAATACCATACACTGCTGGAGAGGCCCTATCCACTTGCTTCTCCAGTGTAGCCTCTTCATCTGCTGCCTCATCATCTTCACCATCTTGACTCACAACAAAACTGTCTTCCTCATCATCCTCCAAGAGTCTCCCTTCATTTACAGTGTCTGTTCCTCTTTGATGATCTGTTTCAAAATGTGTTTTTTCTGCTGTAAAGCTTCTTTTTAGGTCTCTGTGGTTTTTCTGGTCCTCAACATTTTCATCCTCGTTATCCTCACTTTCCGAGGACTCATTCTGAACCACAACCAGTTCAGCCCGCACCGTGCTCCCCACTTTGGTTTCCGGGACCGAAGACTGGACAGGAGGTTTGTCCCCTGCAGAGCCTAGAGTTGTGCCATCTTTACTCTTGGCTTTTTCCTGGTATTCGGTCCTGTCTGCATGCTGTGATCCTTCAGTTGATGTCAAAGACCGTTTCTCATCCTTTGGGGGAGGACTACGTGGTTTGGCTTCATCCCCACCAACAGATGTCCGATTTAATCTGTCAGCAGGTGATGAAGAGAACTTGTAGCCTTGGCTAACTGAGGTTGTCGCCTCCGATGAGTGAAGTTTGTGAGCGGTGTCAGCTGTCAAAGAAACAGATTTGGTTTCCGGACTGGTAACTGTCGGTTTTAGCCCCAAACTTGACCCTGCAGATGCAGGCTTGTCTTTATTTTTGTTGGTGACATTATTTACAGAGTCAGCTGCCTCTTTGACAGAAGATGTAGTTTTGTGTAAACTGTCTCTTGTTGGAGAGGTAGGCTTTATGTGTTGTTTAGCAGACACCAACTCTTCTTTCTCAGCAGATGTGTGGTTGTCTTCTGTGTCATTCTCAACCATATAATTTTCCAACCTCTTGGATATGGGCCCTGCATTTAGCGACAATTTAGGCGCATGCCTTTTTTCACCATCTGCCATCTCCTCTGTATGACTTTTAACCATTGATACAGGAGTTTGCTCTACTTTGCCAACAGTTTCAGTGCATCCTGACACTCTTCTTGTGCTTTTCGCTTCGTCTGAGGCACTTCCAAAGGACAAACGATTTACTACTCTGTTTGAGGGCTGCTTTTCAGTCACAGCCTTCTCTTTGATGCCTCTTTCAAATAGTTTTCTGGTCACAGAAAACTTTTCTGCCAAAGCCACTTTGTCAATCTCAACTTCATCTTCCTTGGGCGTTTTATCTAAAGTGTGGGATTCTGGGCTTGAGGCACTGTTGAAGCTAACCTTGAGAGCATTAGCTGGAAACTGCATCTTGGTTGGAGAAGTCTGGGGAACATCAGGCTTTAAAGCCGGTTTTCCTTCTTGGCACTCTTGTTGCTGACCATCCATCTGTAGGAAGATGTTCTTTATCTTATTCACTCTGGTTCCAAAAGGCCTTCCCCTCGACTCCTCCTGGGTGTCACTGGACCCGTTTGTAACATTTTTAGAAATGGATTCAGACTTTGGACCATCAAAGGAGCACTTAATGGCATGAAAATCAGACTTGTATGCATTTCTGTGAGGCGAGGCACTTCTCAGAGTCCTCTCTGCTCCTTTGCTTTCCGCTTTGATCATCTTGTTGCTTGTTTATGACTGGAGCAAAATCTTAAAAAGTCAGCTTTCTGGAATGTTTTTTTTTTTTTTTTTTTTGGAGAATTACCACAAGACTTTAAGCAGCCGGTGCCATGATGGGTCCGGCGGAGGGGTTCTGGAGCACTGGTCTCTCAACTCAGGCGAAGTCATCTAAAAAGAAAAGGAGAAAAAAATGTAATGACTTTATAAACTTATAGTTCAACATAGATGTGTATTTACCATAATGGCATAGATAACCGTATGTCCAGGCAATCTAATTTAACTAGCTGTTGGCAAATGAAGGTAAGTTCGCGTGCACAGTTTGAATTGTTATCTGACTCGCGTGAGCAGCTAAAGTTAGACGAAACTAGTTAACCTCGAAGCAAATGTTAACTATAACCTTATGTTGTGCTCAAATCAAAGGTTTGCTGCCGGCCACTCCACCCATAGATAAAAAGCGACGCAAAGTTCAACTTTTGTGCGTGCCGACACTTCAGTAAGCGCCTGAACAATTCATTGTCGCGTGAATCTTCAACTACGAGCCGCTGAAAAACTGTTTTACGCCGGTCAAACACGGTGTAATCCGTACAAAGAACATTTAAACAACTTCTCCGGACTCTCACCTGGTTGCTTCATCAAGTCCGACGCCAAAGGATGGCTCGAGATATCATTTTTTTCTCCTACAGTATCAAACTTGTTCCTTCTTGCTCACCGCCATCATTCCCCCCCCAGCTCTCTCTCTCTCTCTCTCTCTCTCTCTCTCTCTCTCTCTCTCTTCTCCAGACTTCCAAACAGCTCTGCCGCGGGATGCGCGCGCACCCGAGTCTCTCGGTCCCAGATGCGCGCCGCCGACAGCCACCAGAACGAACGGGAGCGCGCGCACATTCCAGGACTGTAACCCACTACTCCTGTTTCTTCTCCCCACAGTTTCTCCACAAGCACTCAGCTCAGACACTGGAGGAATTTTCAGAAGAATCAGCGTGGGAACTAAAACTCACCTAGACCTCTTAAATAGCAGGAGTCCACACCAAGCACACACAAAAAAATCACCAAGTAGATTATTTACACTGTGAATGTTAAGCAATCAAATAGATAAACGGTTCTGTTTGATAAGGAAATAGTTTTTTTAATACAAGCTTCCTTTAGCAGTAGTCTGAGTAAGTTGCTGCTATAATATGTTACCTATTAAGTTGAGTTCACTTGTCTCAGTAGGAGTACTCAGGTTGAAGGCAACACTTTATAATAAAGGTAACCTACAAATCAAAAGTATGAAAGTATTTGTAAATGTACGAAATGAAACGTTAAAAATGTTATCTTTAATTATATCAAATGGAGCAATTCAAAAGAGTTTATTCCAGTAATTTTCCAGATGAAATGTGGGGATGCAATCAATGTAAACTAAGCACTTGGCTAAATTGCAAATTGCGTCACATGACCGATCTTAAACTGGCAGACAAGTGAAGAATCTCAGAGAAGATTTTAAAGTGGAGTATAGGAGTATATTTGGTGCTAAATGTGAAAGAAAAGAGCAATAATGCATGACTATTGTTAAGATACAATGTTTTGGATCAAGCAGGGCACATTATTTCTCATTTTGTTGTTGTTTTTGGTCCTGTCTTTATGACTTTGCAATGAGCAACTTTAAGTAATCCTTAATTAAAGCATTACTCAGAAGGATTTCATGCAAAAATTACTTCCGTATATATGATAATATCAGGACCACGTGGTGCCTGGGGCCTTTATGAGAGAAGTTTTTCCCCAGGAATGTGTGGGTTATCGCCAGGTTCTCCACTTTCTTTCCACAGACTAAAGACATGCATGTTAGGTTAATTGGTAACTCTAAATGGTCCCTAAGTGTGTATGATAGTGTGAATGTGGCCCTGCATGGACCTGAGTCCTGTCTAGGAGGTACCTCAGTTAGTGAGAGAAGAAAAAAAATAAGGCATCAAATTAAAAGAGAGGAAAAGTAGCTAAAGTTCAATAAAAACTTTGAAAAGTTTTCTGAAAGCCTGAAGAAATATGATCAGCTGCAAGAAAGTTGGAAGCAAACTTAATAATAAAAAATAAAACAGAGACCTTTTGTACAGCAATTTGAGTGCCACACATTAAATTAATCATTACTTATTAAATGTTAATTATTCACTCTTATATTGCATGTACCACCAAAATGAACAGTTTTCACATTTAGAGATCCGTGTCTTGGATTAATGTATCTGTAAGAATTAATTTGTTATGTCCTAAAATATGATGCAATAAAAATAATTGCATTTCTATTTGAGCAAAACCCATGCAAAAGATATGCAAAATACATAAGCTAAACATAAAAACACAGCCTATGGATAATGATCTGCTGCACCTTATTAACTTGTAATTCATGACATTTAAGAAAGGCCTTTTATTATAAAATAGTTCTTGTTTTATGATAATAACATTTAATTTAAAAAATAACAGTGAGACACAAACTAAAGTATTCAAAAACATGAAAAATTGCAGATTTGTTGGTATTTCTTCTAATAAAATAAGGCAAGTCTACAGGATATATGTATGTGGCCTCAATAAAAAATAGGTCACAGAGATCCTACATTCTCTATACACTGGCTGCATTTAGCTATTTGGAACATTTTACAACTTACAAAGAAAAAAAATGATCTGTTTAACTGATCTCACTGTAAAGTTTTTAACGTGATGTTTAAAATCAAGTCTCTGCCTTGTGCAGAACAAGAATAACTCTCTGCATTGTTGACATTTGTTGTGTTTATGAGTTCGGAGTCAGAAATAAAAAATGAGCTTTCTGAGCTCCTGCTCAAACAAACTGAGTGACAGCATGGTTTGATTTCCTCAGAGGGCAAGAACCTACATTACAAAAATATCATTCAACCATGGAAACATGCGACCCAGGAAACATACTGACCGCATAAAGAAGTAGTGGAAGTGGAAGACATCATCTCAGTTTTTTAAAGGTATTTTGCTGTTTGACAAAAATCCACATTTGGATTTATTAAATACAAAATGTAAACAGTAAATGTAAGTTATGATCACACACTGCAGCCGTTAGCTTTATGTAATAAAATGCAATAGCATAGTAATTATTGATAAACAGGAAGCAGACTATGAGACATGAACAGATGGTGATCTATTTATCAGGCACTTTTTGTCTTATTTCTAAGTAGCCTAAGGTGTAATCCCACCGACAGCTTTATT
Organism: Anablepsoides rubrolineatus; assembly: GCA_031762495.1. NCBI lineage: Eukaryota > Metazoa > Chordata > Actinopteri > Cyprinodontiformes > Rivulidae > Anablepsoides > Anablepsoides rubrolineatus. The sequence continues at coordinate 13,688,315 of JARVGW010000136.1, forward strand.
TGGACAAAAGATGAAATTTATATACATTATACATATCAATAGACTGACTTTCCCCAAAGAAACTTTCATTCTGCAGCATTTGTCTGGATTTTCTAGAGCAAATTAAAAACATGCTGCATTTTATTTTCAATCGTTGTAAAACTGGTGTCTCGACTCATTCAAGGAGACGTCTCTGGAAAAGTTTCAGTCCTCAGGCATTTCCTCTGGAGTTATCTCTCTTCACATTCCATCTGAGATGTGGTTATCTGATCTTTGAATCTTTTGTTATTTCTGCACTGCATGTTTGTAGTTTATATAGACTCTTTGTTGTTGCTGTAGGACTTTTTTAGGTGCTCTGACCTCATTTGTTTTATGTAAATCCACTGACATTTGGCCACCCTCCAACATCTGAACAGTGTCAGCTACGACGGAATTGTTCTAATTTATGTTGGTTTAGCTTTAGCTCTTGCAGGGAAAACTTCTTCCAAAACTTTTATGGTTAAATCTTGTCAAGTTTGACTTCTTTCAAAGCACACGTTCCACATACCAGGAGTTTTCCCCCTGATGCTGAGGAGCGTTTAAAATTGTGCTGCATGTGCACATGAGGGCTGCATGTGTCCATGTGTTTACTACTGGAGTCTGCAGGAGCATCTCTTAGCAACTGTAGGTTTGAGAAGCTATAGCAGTCATTGGCTTCTGGAGGCACACCGCAGCCAAGTCTGCGGTCCCTATAGCAACCGGTTAAACATGGACCGAACAGGGGAAAGGAAAATGAAAAACAGAGCAGGTGACATGCTTGGAGAAAGTTGTGGAACCTTTGAAAAAAAGTGTCTGAACATTTGGCATTTTTCTCTGATGTAAAATATGCTTTGCAGTGTAGCTGATTTACTTGCCGCTTATGATTATGGGCTGTTTTAAGTAAACAGAGGTAATGTACAACTTTAATTCAGCTTTAAAGCAATGTTTCCATTTTTTGTAAGTATGGTTCTTTAGAAAAGTTCAACTATTATCTCAGCTGTTATAAGATTTCAAATGGATTTAAAAATATATATAATTTTGAGCTAAAGACTGATATGGATTTCTGTTATTTTTAAGCAATTTTAATTACAATAATAATAATAATAATAATAATAATATTAATAGCAGTTCAAAAGCCTGTTTCATATTGCACAAACACAAATAACAGCAGCTATAGTCACAGTTTTGGTGCAGCCTGTGGCTCGTCCTGCAGGAATCACATTTTTGTCAAAATAAATGCACACTGACAGTACTGTTTAAAATAGCTGTCGCATCAAATGCAATTGAATTTTTGAGATGACTTATTTAAGGTGGTAGCAATCCACATTTTTTGCCATTGTTTGTTAGCTCATTAATCCAGCCACAATTAAATCCTGTAGGGAGTGGTGTGCTCTGTTTAGTGGAGAGGGTGGATTCTTTCAACTGCACCCATGTTCAGTGCTGCTTGCTGGGACTCTAGTGTTTATCCAGTATGCTTGTATGCATGAGACTCCACCAAGGCGGTATCACAGAGTGATGAGCTGCGTTCTGCTCTGGGCACCACAATTTTTGCTGCACCTCATATAGATTTGTGGCTCCTTGCGCAAAAGAGGCTCTAAACCCCATTTTGTCAAACTGATATTGGTTTAAAAAACTATCTACAACAGGTAAAATATTATTTGGTCATAAGCTTGTCGCTAAATCCCAATTTTAAAAAAAAACCTGTAACCATTGCTAAGAACTTGGGTTTAAGAACACATGACAGAGTCTGGGCTGCAGTTTATTTTGACATCTTCACACATTGTTGTGTTTTGATCCATGGCAGCTGGGAGTTAATGGCACGCTGCATTACAGGAATGTGTCTTCTGTGTTGTACGTGCCCTGACCTGAACCCAGTCCTTTTTTCCTCATATTTACCCAAGCAAGAAAGGGCAAGACTAGGAAGTGCACATTCTCTTCACTGTGAAGGAAAAATACGAGCTGGCAAAATAATCTTAAATTAACAGCAAAAGGCGAAAGATTTATATACGTATATCCAGGTCATCAAACTGAGCCCAAATCCTTAAAGTTTTAAATGTATATATATTATATAGATATTGTTTTTAATTTTATTTCACAATAATGAATCTGGAGAACTGAAAAAGCTTTGAGTTCTTATAAGCTATTTCTTGCATTTTTAAAAACACAATGCTGCCATCTTGCTGCAGAAAAACACCATTAAAAAACACTAAAAAAGAAAAGTAACTAAGTATGTTAAGCCAGCCTTCTATATGAAAGTTTGGATTTTACATTATCTGGTAAATTTGTATTAATGAAGTAGACAGTTTCATTCAGTGAGCGTGCTCGTAATTTATGTTTTGCTTCACATGTAAATGAAAACGAGAGAAATATATAGAATATTAAGAATTTTCCCCAAGTTATCAGGCTTCCAGTGATAAAAACTAGAAGCAGGGGTACAGAAACAGTTTTCCTCCCCTCGCCGCCCATCGCTGGCTGCACCACAGTCTTTTTGTCTCTGCAGCGGTTCGTTGCCAAGGTAACCGAGAGACACCAATGACCCTTTCATTATGTGGCCTCTTCTTACAAAGCATCATTCTCTCAAGGCCATTATGGAAATGTTTCCACCTAAGATACAGAATCATTCCTCAGAGTGCTACAGTTAAAGCGACCATTTAACTTTAATGTGTGCAGGATTTCTGCACACACTAAAAGGATGTCTGTTTTCACTTTAAAACTCCCAGGAACTTTTTATTTTGTGTCGGATGTGTCCTACAAATGTTTCCTGACAAAACCTGGCTTTTTAGAAATCCACCTCGCAGTCACGCTTTTAGTCATCTGTGGGAGGGAAATGTTTTTAAGTGCTGACAAAGGCAGAGCATTTTGTTAGTTGTGTTTCATCGTTTTAACGTGCAGGATGAAGCAGACATGTGGACCGTTTAGGGACATGTGTGTTGACTTTTACTGGGAGGGTATTATTTAAGCTACTTTGAATTAATATTTTTCTCTTCCAGGATCAACATCTTCAGCTTTTAGTTTGTGTTTGTGTTTGTTTGGTAGTAACTGAGCAGATTAAACAACACAGAAAACTTTACATATACAGTAAAGTGTTGATTTACCTGATTTTTGTGCAATTTAGCATATGAACTTGTCTTGTCTCCTCTTTCTTTGTTGTTACACACATACATATATATATGCAGTTCTTCAACAATATTTACTCTGCTAATTATGACATGACATGATAATTTTGTTGCTTCATCAATAAAAATGTTCACAAAATTTGTGCAACATCTTTTTCCTAATTTAGTCCCAGAGTCATGCACGTATCTCAAACCCTTCTCTGTGTTGTCCTGGGTGTCTCATGAGCATTAGAGCTGGATTTTGACACCTGCACAGGAGATCTCCTCTGACAGAAAGCATGTCCAAGAGTAAAAACAATAAAGAAAGAAAGAAAGAAAGAAAGAAAGAAAGAAAGAAAGAGTTTGAGTTTAAAATTACCTTTATTACACACTCTAAACAGTCAAAAGAAAACCATTAAATAATGTTCAAAAAACACAAATTAAAGATGCTTCATCCACTGAACATAGAACATTATTAATACCCCACTTATTTACAAAGACATCTAAGTTTTTTGTCAATTCAAAAAATTCAAATTCCACACGAATTCGAGCAAACATCAGTCTCTGAAATAAAACTTGAGCATCCTCAGTTTGATGTCCATTGATTTTGTTTTTTCTTGATATCCATATTGCTAGTTTTGCAGTCCCAGAAATAAAATTTAAAAGTGTGTGAATAGATTTTTTCCTTGCACAGTACCGTGGACCATAAACAAAAATACATTTAGAAAACTTTACACCAAAACCACCAAACAGATTATCTAAAAGAACAAAAAGAGGATTCAATCTAGAACATTCAATAAAAATATGATACAAAGTTTCTT
>JARVGW010000136.1:13704177-13737989 GCA_031762495.1 Anablepsoides rubrolineatus
ATTTCATTGGCTGGAGGGAAGGGAAAGGATTAGAAAAAAAACCCTGTGTATATACCTTAAGGATGTACTGAAACAGTCTCTGCACATAACCATCCTCGTGAGAACAGCTTCGCCCAGATTTATATGTCTTTTTTCTGGTTGTCCATGTAACTTATTCCTCTGGAAAACTTTCTCCAAGTTTTCTTTTTCCTTTAAAATATTTATGGAACAATCCAGTAGAAAAAAAAGGATTCACAGTAAAGTGTATGAAGTCAGTTTTTACAGGAATTTATGCACAATTCTTAGCAAGACTTTAGAGTCACTCTCTAATAAAATAAACATATATTTTAATGCCCTTGCAACACGCAGATATTATTGTACTTTTCAGAGTTGTAATGTAAGAAATTTTGGTAATCTGTACTTTACTTGAGTAATTATTTTTCAGCCTACTTTTTACTTTCTACTCCTTACATTTTTAGAAAAGGTAAAAAGTAGAAAGTCATCTCTCCTATTTCATTTTGGCTTGTTATTGTTAAAAAATACTTTCCTTTTTTTTAAAAATTTTTTTTTAATTAATTTGTTTTTTATTTTATCACTTCAGTAGTAAAAGGAACTAAATATTAGTTATATTAGTTTCTTAATTTCTTCATCATTAGTGAATTTTTTTTTAAAGAAAGTAGTGAGAGATAGGGAAGAGAGAAAAAAAGAAAAAGAGGAAATATGATCACGATTGGGGAGAGATTAAGAAACATATCAAATACACATCAAAAGAGCAAAAGGCCACACTCCCAACGTCCGCTCGCTCACCTGAAAATCACCAAACAAAGGAAAACATAGCAACAAGATACACATACCTACAATAATAAATTAACTACTATTTCTTTGTAAAAAATACTTTCCTAAAAAAATGTGGCTCCTGGATTGAATTTAATTGTGGTTGGATGAGAAGTATAAATATATACCATTCTGAAACTGTATTTAGTTTGTACATAGTCCACCAAAGCTGAACACCTTTAGAAAAAATATTTTTTAAAGAAGTCACCTCCCAATAAATGTATTTTGGAAAACCATTCATTTTTACTCAGTACTTTTACTTTTATTACTTAAGTACATTTTATGTCAGAAATTTACTTAAGTACAAAATAAATCAGATACTTTAAGACTTTTATTCAAGTAATATTCTTAGAGGAGACTTTAAGTTTTACCAAAGTACGTTTATGATAAGATACATGTACATTTACTTAAGTATCACTTTCAGGTACAACACTGGTACTTTTAAACCCAATGTTTTATTTTGAAAAATCAGTTGGCACTACACATTAATTCAACATGCAGTATTTTATAGCATTTATTTAAAACATGCAGACAACAGTTGTGGAACAGAACTCAACACAGACAAGAATTATACATTCACAGTTAAGTAACTTAAGATAACATAGTTCCAAATGAAAGAACAATTAAGTTTTTATTTTTACAAATCAAATTGATAAAGAACTTAAAGACAAACAACCTCTTCCAGCTTCTTTTAGTAAATCAAAATTATAAAAGCAAAACTGTTTTACATTCTTCAATCCTAAGACTTACATTATACTATAATATACTGTATACACTATACTAATACTTCTGAGTCACATATTTCTTAATTTATCAAATGTATTCCTGAGGAGCCACAGGTCAGCAGAAAGCAGCCGTTATTTCAAAACTTTCTTTGATTCGTGATTGTTTTTCCCATCGGCTGTCAGTCTGCTCGGACACGTATTTAAAGATGGGTGTGCTGCAAAATGAGCACTTCCTCTGTTTGTGCGACCGACAGAGGATAGGCAGAGAGACTGAGCATGCTCTGCTGCAAGCAAGTTGAGCGACCATCACCCAGCAGCTCACTGCCTCTCTGCTCAGCTCTCGGTCTGCTCACTCTGCTCTCAGGGTCTCATGCAGCCGGATTATGTTGGACTAAAAACTGGATGTTGATGCTTGGAGTCTTTGTGAACGCCTGGATTAAGAGGATGTGAAGACATTAACTACAACAACAGGCGGTGTGAGATTCTAAAAACAATTTTAGGTAATTTCAGCTTTTTCATATTAAACTGCGTTTGCTGCATGAGAATTTCAGCTGGATATTGATTTCTGGAGGAACATTCTTGATTTCAAACAACTTGTCCAATTTCTGAGAATTTGTGGAACAGATTAAATACAAAAATTTCTTCATTTAGTTTGCCCAAGCGTCCTGAAATCTGTTTGTAAATATTCAGAATGAACACTTAAACAGTTTTCACCATGTAGATTATGTAATCCGTTGCAGGTTGTCCGTGCACAGTGATGCTTGTGATGCATTAAGGTACTCGAACGTGAAAGACTGAGCTTAAACTGAGAGTGAACTCGGAGGATGTAGACGATCTGATTTTATCCTGCAGATTAGATTTAACTTAGTTATGGGTTGAACTTGAAGTCAGAGGCCTTCATTTTTAGAATATATATATGTTTTGTTTGTGAGTGTAATTGAATTTTACAATTCTTAAAACATCTGATTGCATCACAGTCCCTGAAGGGACAAACTACATGAATCTAACCATGCAAACAGTATAATAATGATGCATTTATAGTGTTCTAAATATCTATCAAACATCACAATAAAAGGCAGTTGAGTAGGTAATTGTGTGTGTGTGTGTGTTCAAGTTTGTTTGTCTGTTAGCAAAGTATCTCAAAAAACCACAGATTTGATTTTAATGAAACCTTCAGAAAGTAATCATAAGATGCAAATCTACAACTGATTAACTTTTAGAATGATTTTCATTCAAGATGGCCACCACAGCTAATCAAATTTAGCAAAGTCAAAAATTGTTATAACTCTGCTGATTTTACAGATATTGAGCTTATTTTTGGTTTTGTAAAAGCTGGGATTTATTATGATCACATACTTTAAGCGATAACAGATTGTGCAAGGTCTTTTTTTTTAAAACATGGCATTAACTATTTTAGTCAACCCTGTCTGTCTGTTAGTAAAATATTTATTGAGCCACTTGACACATTTTAATGAAACTTTCAGACACTAATCAATGGATGTACATCTACAACTGATTAACCTTTGGAGTCAATTCAATTCAATTTGGCTGGCACAGGAAATCAACTTTAGCAAACACAAAAAATAGCTGTGAATCAGTCACTTCTGCAGGTTTTGAGGTAATATTTGGTGGGGTAGTAGCTGAGAGTCAACCCCATCACATATTTTAAGTTTTAACGGTTTAGGTAAAATCTCATGATATTACGTGACAACTTATATATATAGAGAGATATATAGAATGTTGTTTTAAAGTTTTGACCAAAATGACTATATCTCCTTCTTTTGTCAACACAAGATGATCCTAGTTTAAAACAGAATTCAGGATTGTTGTGTGGGAAATTCTGTAAAGTTTTAAAAGAACAAAGTTGATGGTTTTGTGTCACAAGAAGAAAAAACATACATGCTAACAAAACAAAAACAGTGTTCTTTCTGTACGTGTAATTCTGGTCCTAACCCTTCTTTAAACCAATACTAAACCCTCAGTTCTGTCTTCAGGCAGCAGAGGCTTTGTTGTTGCAAAGAGGACCAGTTTATTTGCTCTTCTAGTCCTCAGTTTGAGTGCTCCTCCCTAATCCTAAACCCTTTCATTGTCGATAAAGATTAATATTGCTGCTAAATTGGCTCCGATGGCTTAAGTGTGTTTGCATTAATTGAATTTAAATAATTCAATCCGTTGTTTGCATGTAACTGCGCCCCACTAATAGATCAACTCTGATTTAAAAAACTGAGGTCACTGACTTCTTTCTGAAACCTTTGGTTCCCTGCGGGGGTGTCTGAAGTGATTACCTGGCTCCAGAGAGCAGAATTAGATTTCCAACATGGCCACTGAGTATACTTCTTCATCAAGGGAACAAAGAAATCTAACGTTCTTGCTTTCTTTCAGTCTCCACTGAGCAGGAGATAAAATGGTAAAGGTCATTAGTTTGGCACTAAGTGGTTCTCAATCTGCTTTTTATTGACCTGGAGCAGAGCTGCAGCGGCACATAATCACTTTGTGTTTGCTGTTTATCCTTCATTAATCTCGAGTCATCAATCTCTCTGGGCAAAATTCAGTCAGAAAATACAATTTTACACATGACTGTGTATTAGAATGGTGTAAAATATCAAATGATTAAAACTACAGAAGGATTAACTGAGATGAAATGATGACCCTTTGCATATTGTTTAAAAAAACTACAGGGACATGAAAATTTTAAAGAGCTGTCAAACCTTTATTTGTGGAAGCCTATCAATGCTACTGAAAAAAATATAATAATAATAATAATATAATAATAATTTTATTCTGTAAAATGGTTTAAAATAATCTATTTCATTAAAAAAATGTTATCACATTTTTACTACACACTTATCTGATATGTTATAACAATATGTTATAATAGTAGCTATTATAATAACATATCAAGGTTGATTTTTAAAAAATATTTCCAACAAAAAAACAATGTTAATGTCCAGGATTTCACAAGTCTTTATATTTGTATCATTGATCTTGTCATATAAACTATCCCCCGTCAAACATCATTAACTTTTTTTCTCAATGGCTGCATTTGTTATAACATGTTGCAGTGACATCATAAAATCATGATATTTGCATGAATGCACGGCTGCTGCATGATGTCTGTTATGTAATCTCTGTGCTGCTGCTGCTGCTGGGAGCAGGCAGCTCAATTTTCTTGCTCTGTTTAGTTTTTGGCTTTCTAGTTTGCCTAGTTTTACACATTAGTAGAGGAGAGAAGAGGAATGTAACCTGACAAGTAAAATAAAAAAAATACCATGAGATTAATGGGTAACAATGTAAAAGAGAACCGTTATTAATTCCAGTTTTTCATTTTCTGATTTTTTAGTTTATATAACTGTCTTTTGTTTAGTCAGTGAGCCGTGCTTAGAGCTGCGTCTTTGGGCTAATTAGGATAAAATAGCTATAAATACACTAAATGCTTGTTGACTTTTTTCTGTCTTCGCAGCCAGAAGACATGATGACAGAAGCAGTGATTTTTTTTTCTTCCCTCCCTACGGGCGGCTGCCTTCATTAGACTAATGAGAGACATGGAGAGACAAAAACCTGTGGGAGGAAAAATGAAAAAATGTCTACAACTTTGTCAAATCTTTTTATAAGATATTTGTCTTTTTTTTTTTTGTAGAAATACCATCACTGCATGGCAGGACTCCTTGCTCCATCATATGGCGTGATGGAAAGCAGCCGTGGTTCTGACAGTAAGTAACCCACCCAAAGATGTTGTTAGTACAGTGTAGCATTAGTTTTGTACCACTTTACTGAGGGTGCTAGTTGTTTTATTGTGTTATGTGTGGTGGTGGAAGAATTGCTAATGCAAGCAGGAAAGAAGCAGATAATTATAATGTCTGAGTTATTTTTTTTAACTGCAGAACGTCTGAATGATCACCAAGAGGTCAAATATGACAAATCCATGCATGCAGGAAGGATATTGATTGTATTATTTATGTTTATTTGTTGCATGTTAACTCAATATTGACTTGACTTTGCTCATGTTGAGAATCATTGTAACTCGATTTCATGTCATGGATCATAAAAATGATGAAGAGCAGTGACTGTTAGTTTGCTTTATTTTATTTGTTTTTAGTTTTTTAATGATTGACACGATTGAAAGAAAAAAGCTTCTCTGTTTACCTTTGCAAAAACACCCATTTTAAAACTTTCTCTAATTAAGGACTTGATTGGAACTTTTAAAATTGGTTTAAAAGTATCTGCTTTAGCTTTTATCGTGCTTTGGAGCAGCACTGTAAAGGAGGGTGTTTTTTATTTTTGTATTATGTAAAGACAAGCTCTTTGGGATTTAGATGATACTCTCTGCTTGGATTCATCAGGACAGAAATCAGACAATATGAAGCAGCTGTGGGTTGAAACACTCCTGTCTGAAGCAGCTCTGGGGCTTTGCAATCAAATAAATTAAACCTGCTTTTAACAGCTCTGTTAGTTATCACCCTGCTCGCTAACAACTCTTTGTGGTAAAGATTTATGTTAACTTTACAAATCGTAGGGTATTCATTCAATTGAGAAAAACAAACTGAGTACACATGAAACCAAACTTTATTATTAATAGATCTTTACTTTTTCAGTTTTATCTCAATCCAAGGAAAAGTATTTTGTTGTAGCTCAGAAAGATGGAGAATTTAAATACAAATTTATAGTTAAAAAAAAGTGCCTCTGAAGGTCTCATTTTTTGCTTCATTACTATTTACATGAACTGTTGAGGTTTAATGAGTTATTTTAACAGAAAGTAAATTATAATTTATTTTGATTTATTTTGATCTAAATTTTTGAAAAAATGTTTTTAGCTTCTGAATAGTTCAACATTTTTATGATCAATGGTTTGTTGGGTTGTATCAGAATCTTTAATGCTAAGTGTTGTTTGCATTTTGTCTTGTTTTTTCCCCTGTAAGCTCTCTTTATTTTAATATTTCTTTCCTTTTTGTTTGTCAGGAATGGCAGAAAATGAAAACATAACCAACAATGTGTTTGTTTCAGTCTCCAAACACCCAAACAAGGTAATTAATCTTTAAGATCACACAACTTATCAAAATTATAAGAATAATAAAAAATGAATCAACCAAATAAAGACAATGCATTTGCTTGCCTTGCATATTACTTCACCTGGCTGACATTTTACCCTGTTTTGTTCAAGTTCTCTAAAAGAGGATAAGAATAGACAAAGAATGACTTTTGTTTAAAATTAGTCTCAGTGTAAACATGGTGCCTGGACTTTTTGCCTCCATCCGCATCACTTCCTGGCCCACCTTTGTCCTGCGCTCATTTCCCGGCTGATAAGGCACCAGATTTATGGTGGAGTTTAGTCATAACACAAATCTGTTATGAAAAAAAAAAGTCTTTTGTAGCCTTTATGATATGTAACTAACAAGCGAACAGAGCTTTAGTTTATTTTAACATTTAAAATGAATCATTTTCTTTAAAGCCCGTATATCACGGTGATTGAGTGAACTCATTTCTTGTAAATAAAAGATGAGGCTTTAAAACCATCACATAAATGCATGAGTTGCACTGCTTTCTGAGGCAAGCAGAGTGCATTTAAATGTCAAAGTCTGCAGCGTGTGGCCTCAGTGGGAGAGAGAAACAATGAAAAAATAGATGTCATGCAGTCACGTAATAGATTGTCTAATTAAAACTTTAATAAACGCTTAGAAATAAATAACTTGAAGAAAATTAGAAGTTGATATATTAATTACAACGGGGGGACGTGCCGCCATTGAAGGAGCATAATTGAATAGCAGCAAATATCCAACTGGATTTATTAAATATTTTGCTCCTCCATTGTCGTGGCACTTTAAGGCTATGAGAAAATTATCATTTTTATTCCTGTTGCTATTAAACTGAGCTTGTTATCAACAGAATCACCAGAGTTTTATTGTTATCCATGATAACTTTTCCCTCTTTTTTCCCATTCAGGAGTCTTTTCTTGAAAGTCCAGCCAGAGTTCAGCCTAAATGCACATCTCAGGTGAACACAACCATCCTTTGTGTTTGGCTCTCTGTCACCCTGTTTTTGTGACAATTAAATTAAGATTTTTATGTGCAGGTTCTTTCTGAGAAGACCCTGGGTGCCGGGAAAATTCTCCGTTACGCCATCCTCTCCAGGGCGCCTCACGTGATCCGAGACAGAAAGTACCATCTGAAGACATACAGGTTAGCAACGCAAATTTAAAGCCAGAGTGAGACTATAAGGACATTACACAGATTGTCAGCCTCGTATAAGAAGTCTTTTAAATCTTTCCCAGGCGGTGTTGTGTGGGGACGGAGTTGGTTGACTGGTTGATGCAGCAGAGCTCCTGGGTCCACTCTCGTATTCAGGCTGTAGGCGTGTGGCAGGTGCTGCTGGAGGAAGGAGCTCTGAACCATGGTGAGACTCACTTACAGCCACCTGGACGTGTACAGGTGAGCCAGTCCCTGGAGTTTAACCAGCTGAGTCCTGCTGTCTGTTGTTACTCAGTGGACGGGGAGATGAGTTTCCAGGACAAGTACCTTTTCTATCGCTTCCTGGAAGATGAGCAGGAGGACGCTTCTGGTCGTGAGGATGAGGAGAGGAGGGAGAGCCAGGAGGAGCTGCAGGACACTCTGCTCTTCCTCTCGCAGATTGGACCGGACGCACTCATGAGGATGATTCTGAGGAAACCGTACGGCTTTAAAGCAGAACAAAATGATTCATAATGTTTGTGTTTGTTTGTAATGCTTTTCCTGTTTCCTAGTCCCTCTGAAAGAACAACCAATGAGTTGGAGATCATTCATGAAGAACTTCTTCACATAAAGGCTTTATCTCATCTTTCTACCACTGTGAGTTTAGTCAGCACATTGTCCCACACAGGTCGGACTCTCTCTGTGCCCCTTATTGATGCATCAGTACCCCCCCCCCTCCCTCCCCTCACTCTTCATTAATTAACAACATAAGAACAAGGAGAAGGAGGAGCCTGTTCTCATTATTTTGAAAAACATATAAAATGTGCTACCCAGGGGTCTGCAACCTGCGGCTCTGGGGCCACATGTGGCTCTTTGGTCCCTCTGCACTGGCTCTTTGAAAATGTGACCAAACATAATGGAACAATTTTTTTGTTATTTTTTTATATACTCACAACAGAAATCAAATTGTATACAAATGTGATCAATACTATTAATACAAAAAGTAAAACATGTTGATTAGCTCAGGCTAGCTTAATGTCAACCTAAATAATCCAACTTGTTTCTATGATCTTTCTCTCAAATCCATCAGGGATTTAAAAATTTGGTATAAACTATATACAGTATTTTTCTAATGTACATGAATATGTTTTTTTTTCTTTTGTCCTGAGATATAAAAATAATAATAAATAATAAAATTCACAATACATTTTTTAGTTTTATAATTCCACCTCCACTGGCCGTAAAGGTTCCCGAAATGGCCCTGAAAAGTCTCACGGACCACCAGTTGATAATCACAATTGTAGCTTATTTTGCGGCTCTGGACACATTTTATTAGTGAGCCAAGGAGCAGAAATGTTGCAGACCCCTGGCCTAACCAGTAACCCTGAGCCCTAAACTTAAACTCTGACCTAAACCTAAAATCTAATCTGACTTGTCAATTAATTTTGAGATGATTGATGGGATGATAAATTACTGACTAAATATCCATATATGACAACTGTGAGAATGTGTTGGTTTAACAGCTGTGTTTTGAGTCCACAGATTGGGATTAAAACAGTTTTTAGCTCTTATGAGACATTTTATTGTGACAGTAAAGATAAGTAGATGAAGTGTAAAAAACACACCTGCATACATATTTTGTCCAAATGTCTGATCTGTAGTTTAACTCAAACTTTTGCTTGCACAGGTAAAGAGAGAACTGGCTGGAGTTCTCAACTTTGAGTCCCACGCAAAGGCAGGAACTGTGTGTAAGTTTAATCGTCATCACGATTACCCCGTGGTAATGATAAAATCAACTTATTACAAGATTCAGCATTATTTCAGCCAATCCCAGATTAGGGTTAACCCTAACCCTAACCTGAAACTCACCCTTAAAATCCTGTTAAAGTCCTCCTTGTCCACCCTTAGGAAATGACAGTTGTCCTCTCGCAGGACGATGGAGGCAGCACGGGGAGCGTCGTTGACAAGTGCCAACTTCCCAAAGTCATCTCCCTCATGCAGAGTGCAGACAACGCCCTGTGTAGGAAAGAGCACTAATCGCTTATAGATTCATCAGTTAAAGTCCTGATCAGAGAGACAAACTGTGTCTGGAAAAATACCTACTTTCCCATAGATGACAACGTTGACCGAACCTTTTAGAATAATGTACCAGGATGTGCCCTCCTCCCCCTGGTTGAATACTGAGATTAAAGAAACAAAAAGTGGTTTGTAGTAAAGGTTAATGAATGTTATTGTAATATTATGAGACACTACTACCCTCTGCTGGCAACTGTGCAGCACTGCTACACAAAAAGCCCTCCTGTTCAAGCACTGAGATGAGACTGAGACGCACACCAACATACATCTGAAATAATGTTCCAGCTAATAAGAAGCTGATAATGACCCTACTGCTGGAGTTAATTATCTGTGAATGCAAACTTGTTGTGTGGAAACTTTCCATCTGGGAGCTCTGATAGCTTATAAAAAGGTTTCCAGCTACAAGTGTAATAAAATAAAAGTTTTAAGATTGAATGTGTAGTGATGCTCCAGCAGGTTTGTGCCAAATGGGCAGACATGGGACATCTGGTGACTGACAGTCCAGCAAATTAATTATAGGACCGTCCAACATGATAGTGTTTCTGTTTGTCCTGCCTGAAGGTGTGTATTTCAGATGCTATCAGACTTCAGCCTGACACTTCAAAAGATTTTTTTTTCTTTTAAATATACTTTTATAAGTCTGAGGACAGTTAAGTTTTTAAAGAAAAACATTTTAGTAGGAAAAAAACATCTGGCACGTGCTCATAGCAATGCATATTTGTACAGTTTTCTATATTTCAAAAGGAAATGTGAATGTAGTGTTTATTAATTAATCATGGACAATAGAATATTAAAATGAGTATCAATTGATGTTTATATCCCATCTATAAAGCAGATCAGATCATCCTGATTACCCTAAACAGCATCTCTGGAGGACATATTTCATCTTAATAAAATGTCTGTTTTATTTTTTACTGTGTGTGTTTTTTTTGTGGTATGAAGGATGTGGAGGCGAACACCGTCCGTCTGAAGGAACATGATCAAGATGTTCTGGTGTTGGAGAAGAGTCGAAACTCCGTCCAAGGATCCTCTGCATCTCATTACAAGTAAAAGTTCCCACCACTCAGTCCAACAAACATGTTGAACAAAACTGAAAATGTAGTCATAGACACATATTGTATAGCAGGGCTATTCAACTGGCAGCCCGTGGGCCACATCCGGCCCGCGAGTGACCAAAGTTCGGCCCACCCATTGGTTCATTCATCTCTTAAGCCCAAAGCCCCGGTTTTCTACTTCAATTACTACAAGTTATTTTAGTGAAACATAGACTTATGTGGTATCTACAGAAACATCAGAATCTTGGCTAGAAGCTATTTCTTTGAACATCCAAGACAGTTAAAACTACAAGCAGTTGAAAATAAAGCTATGAAAGTGAAAATGAAATTGATTTAAAAGATTTGGCAAGTCAGGGATGTCAAAATAATGTTTGGGTTAAATAGTGTATAATCATAATGTGTTGTTTTTGTTTTTGATATTGTTTTATTATCACTATTTTTATTACACAGGGGTCTGTATGTTGTATACATAATTAAATGCAGCAAAATAAACAAATTCAAAGGTAACAGATTTTTGTAATACTTTGTTTATTTACATAATGATTATAAATGGATGTTCGGCCCCTGTGCTGTTGGCCAGCATTAACTGTGGCCCTTGGAGCAATTTAGTTTAATAGCCCTGTTGTATTTTTTATTTTTTTACATATATATATATATAAAATCTTAAAACTTCTAATGAATATTTTAAGATTACAAAAGGTAATTATGGACAAAACGTGCCGCAAACTTCCTCCAAAGTGGAAGGATGGATCAGTGAACAAAAAGATTTTGGTTAACAAATATAACAAAACTTTTGGATAAACTCTGAACCCATTAGTTTATTTTAATCATTCGATACAATATTATACTAGAGTTTTTAAAAACATGATACAATTTAATATATTACAAAACAAAATATCACAAAACGATTTGTGTCATTATTCATTCATTCATTCATTCATAACATTAAAAACAACAAAAAATTCAACACAATTAATATACAAATCATAAATAAATGAAAGGCAGCAGAAGAAGACAAAATCTGGGGGCAGATATTATAATAAACTTCAAATTTCAATAACAAAACAAAACAAGATTAAAATAAAAAACAAATGAAAAACAAGAAAAAACAATAAAGGTTTGACTCCATTTTGAACACAAATCATATGTTATATTGTTACATATTTCTGTAACAAATTAACCTTTATCATTCTCCTAAAAATACATATTGATCTGGCATTTTTAAATAATTTAAAATTTTTACATTTTAAAAAAATTGTAGTACATATACAATAGAAAGTAATGTAGTACAATATGAAACAATACAATTTAAACTGGTGAGATAGAAATCAATATGACACAGTATAATGCGTTATAGTACAGTTTAATATGATATATAGTAATACATTACAATAAAATACAATAAAAACACTACGGGATACAATGTGAAACAGTGCACTATGAATATATTATTAGGTCAATTTATACAAATCAAATCACCAGTACTGTAGCTCCCATCCTTCCACCTTTTTTAGATATTTTTTAGTTTAAGTAGGAATAAATAGATTTTTAAAACATTTCTGTTCACATTTGTGTGTCAAAAAAATAGAAGCTCAGACTCCAAATTAAGGAATGTGTGCTTGTTTGAGAACAAACCATTAGGAGAGAGAGGGTTTTAGTCCTAGATGTTGTTTGTGACACACTGATGTTAAAAAAACGTGTTGTTTATTTCAAATGTAAGCATTCGTGGCAAAGAGGAATAAGCTGAAGCGCAGTAGCTGTTCCAAACACCAGCTCTAACTTAAAAGCAGTTTTATTTGTTTCTTCTGGATTCCAACACAAAGTGTGCACAGTGCATGCAGCACGAGCACAGCAATCCAGTCCTCTGCAGCCACGAGTGTTATCTTAATAGAGGCATCTGTCACTGGCTCACAGTGGCTGTAATACAGAGAGACACATTAATGGTAATGATGGCCTAGCTCCTAGGGGGAAAAGGAGGCTTGGCAAGTTACAATTACTTGTTCAGGGTCGCCCTCTAATCAACTCCACTCTTCACACATGAGAGTGTCAAGTCTGCCCCAAGAGAAGGGAAGACACGTCCTTGCTTTTGTAGTTCCCGTCCCTCTTGTCACGCTGTTATCAAGTAATAAAAACAGCTGAAGCTGGACTGTGTTGATTCTTCTTCACATACAAGATGCCCCTGTATTTCTTTCTTTTTTTTTATATTGGCTTCTTCTCCTGGCACTTATCCCAGACTCCTCTTCATCTTCAGCTACCCAAGAACACTGATTGTAAATCGGATTGTTATCAAATGAGGCAATCACAGAAGCACGCTGAAGTAACACAAATCAGTCGAGGGGCCCAAGGCGTGTCATTAAACATTAAGAGCCGGTATTTCTTGATTAGTGAAGGATGTGTTTTTTGCTCTGTGCCGCTTCAGATACAACATCATGTCTGGGACTCCGGAAAAGATTTTGGAGCATCTTCTTGAAATGATGCGACTGGATTCTCAGTTCACAGAGTCAGGTACTGTCTGCCACGTCACGACCAGAATGTCAAAATGTTACTATCCTATAATACGACATTATCTGCTGTTTACACCTATAATGTGCAGTGTTTTTAGTCCTTGTTTACATGTGTTTGTCTGTCTGTCTGTTAGTGAAACATCATGAACTCCTGGATGGATTTTAATTAAACTTTTACAAAGTGATCCAAGGATGTACGTCTACTGATAACATTTTAGAGCTAATCCAGTTCATGATGGTTGCAGGACCGGACCCTGGCATAGGCAGTATAGGTAAACTCTAAGGGTACTCTCCCTCTAGGGGGTGCCACAAACAGGGGACAAAAGAAGATATTTTATAATTATTTTATCATAGTGAAGTTGATTTAATCTGTAGGATAATCACTGGTTATTCAGGTTTATTAAGGTAACTTGTTCCATGTGTTTCTCAGCCTGCTTTTTTACTACATGAAGTGTTATATGGTGCAGAGGATGTTATATATGATGCTGTTAAGCCTAACTCCTGGTGCTCAGTGTGTAAATAGAAAAGAAAATAAGGATAATGAAAGTCTAGGCTATGATCTCAGATAAAGTTTAGGTCAAAGTCTGGTTTTCAGAGTTCTACCTCCATAAAACTTGGTTTCTAAAAATAAACAATAATATCAAAAACAATCCTATGTAATATGGTATGTTAATGTAAGTAAAATGGCAGTGAGATTTAGTTAATTGATCAAGGGGGGCCACCTAAAATTTCGCCTAGGGTTGCAAACTGGCTATGGCTGGCCCTGGATTGTAGTGTTCACAACAAAAGATTAAAGCTCTATGAATTTTGTTGTGGTAGTAGCTGGCAGTCATTCACAACAAATACTCGAAGCACAAAGATTTTTGCGATACTTCTCTGGTATATGTTTGGTCTGCAAGGGCAGTGAGTGAAATATAATCCTTTGTCTCTCCATCACTGCGACCTGTTCTGCAGTGACCTGCTTGTCCTCATCTGTAATTAGCCACACGTCACAGAGCTGATCTAATCACTGGATACATGAGGTTTTCACTTGCCTGCAGA
The DNA here is from genome assembly GCA_031762495.1 of Anablepsoides rubrolineatus. Taxonomy (NCBI): domain Eukaryota; kingdom Metazoa; phylum Chordata; class Actinopteri; order Cyprinodontiformes; family Rivulidae; genus Anablepsoides; species Anablepsoides rubrolineatus. Next base: position 13,718,553 of record JARVGW010000136.1, read on the forward strand.
GTTGACAGTGACATGGCCATGTGTTTGAAGGAGTCTTTGATGAACCTCTCTGTTTTCCTGTCACAGACTCAGCCTTAGATGATTTTGTGCTCATGCACTGTGTCTTCATACCCAACAGTCAGCTGGGTCCAGTCTTGAGAGACCAGTATCCTTCCACTTCTGTGGCCCATGATGCAGTTAAGAGTCCCAATGAAATTGATGTGAAAAGCAACATTTGCTGGGGTTGATCTTTAACTGCTCTGCAGCTACCACGCTCGGGCCTTGCAGGGCTCTGAGCAGGAGCAGCTGGACTACACGCTGAACAACAAGCGCAGGGTGATCCGCCTGGTGGTGAAATGGGCCACTGTGCATGGAGATGACCTGCAGCAGGAGGATAGGGCCTTCCTGGAGGTCAGTGTAGTCACAATATCACACAGGTGAACAGAAACTGTGTCAGAGATGTGCTTCTGTGCAGTTTTGTCTCTTTGAATACCTAATGGCTATAAAAGAAAGCTTGTTCAGTTTACTCCATTGCGTGTTGACAACCAGACATAAATACCAAATAGACCTAAATGTTGATGTAAAAATGAGGTCCACACAATACTAGTGCTGGGCCAACTAAATAAAACGACTAAATGAACAAAATAAAACAGTATGTGTGATGCATTCACAATCAGTAAACAATAAATTTCCTTCAGCTACTAAATCACATAGTTCTAACGTAAAATATTTATCTATTATGTTTGAAATAAGTAAAGCTGAAAGTGACATAAATGTTATTAATCAATGTTATTGTTAACAGCTGAGGGTGAAAGCTGTTGCACATTTTGTTCTTGTGTGTCACTTATCTAGGTGACAAATATGAACCCAAATATGGCTGTGGAAAGTGATAAGTCTTCACTCATGCTGTCTGTTGAACAATGTTCATGGGTTGACTGGGTTATTTTAGTGCTTTAGAATTAGCTTTTGCTAAAAATTTCAGTGCGTTAGTGCTTTAGAATTAGGGGACCTAAATATCTGAGTTAGTGTTTTAGGGCTAGTGGAACTAATTTATAGATTAGTGCTGCCCACCACTGCTTATTTTGTTTTGCAGGAATTTCTCCTGATGGTCTCTAGCGATGTCAAAATGCTTCCAGCCCTCAGGGATCAACTGACAGAGTTGGAGATAATTTCAAAAAGCAAGTAAGTCTACAATATGTTTTAGAAATTAAATGGAGAAGAAGATCGCTCCTGGATGTGGACAGTGACTTAAACATTGTTTTTTATTTTGCATTATTAGTGAACGATGAACCTTACAGGCAGTTCTTTGCTTCATTTACTAAAATTCCAGTCAAATGTTTTTAAGTTTGACAATTAATTGTGACCAAATGTGAAATAGTTCATGGTTCTAAACATAATATAAAGGCACTGTAAATTAAATTTGTTCTGTTGCTTCTGATTTTTTTTATAAATATTTTTAGTGCAGATGATAGATCCTCACAGAAAAAGGTATACAACTTGTATATTTTTGTTTTAAAGTACTTTTATTTATTTTTTTGTTTTGCCTGATTGTGACTCTAAGCTTACTTTTGCCACAGCACAAAGTCATTTTGCAACTGTGCAGTATGGGGGAAGAGAAGCATCAAAAATGTCAGCCCATTAAAGGTGATGATGAAAGTAAGTGAGAGATAATAATTAATGTAATATGAATTAACCTATTCCTTCAGCTAATTCATGTTTTACAACACTTTGCACATCAAACTTATATAAAAGATCTCATGTGAGCAGTTGAGAGATGACTTTAAAAGTTTAAAAAGGTGTTGTTTGACACATTATGAACCCTTTAAAGTTGTCTTCCTCATATTTATTCGGAATCATACCTCCAGTTCTGTTCAAAGTCCACTGCTGTGACCACACCTACACCACCATCCGGGTCCCCGTGGCCGCCTCGGTCAGGGAGGTCATCGACGCTGCGGCCGACAAACTGGGGTCGGCGGAGGGCCTGATTCTGGTCGGCCTCAGCTCAGCGGGAGGTGAGAGCAGCTGCAGCTACGTGAGGAGCAAATGGTTGGAGACAGGGAATACAGAGAGGGCATACATGCTGGTTTAATAATCCCTCCTGACTGATTCAGGAGGACGTTGGTGACATTCTGAGGATAAGGAACAACACTATCAATAGATGCAAAAAAAAAAAGAAGACATAACGTAATATAAGGTTAATATATAAGCTATAAATTATTTAATTGCAGTCAATAAGCTCAGAACAACTACTTTTGCTCTAAAGTAATTTAACCATCCACTGATGAACACAAATGGTCAAAAATATACCTTTTATTTTCAGCATACCTTTTTTGTTTAACTTCATTGGAAAATGTCATGAAGTCAATGACATATGGTGGAAACCTTTTTTAATTTATAGGGAAAAACAAGCGCGTGACCACATACTCTAAACTTTTATTAGTTTACAAGGTTGAAAATACTGATAAAAAACCACATTTATTTGTGTGATGTATTTGTGTGGTACGGTTTTATGAAGGTCATATAATGACATTTATCGGAAACTGTTCATTTATTTAATAGTTTATTAAAATAAAGCAAACAATGTCACAAAATGCATCCATTCATTAAAAAAATTACAAGAACTTGTTAAAGAGAGGTCTTCAATGGAGAGAAGGAGCAGGACACTGTAGATACTTTATATATATTAATATATATGCCTCAATTTAGCAATTTACTACATGTTGAAATCATGGAAATGTGTGTTTAAAGGCATAAATTTAAAAAAGGTATTAAAATTTTCAAAAAAATTTGCAACTCCCCCTGCAGTTCACTTTAGTTCTTTATAAAAATGTTAATGCAATAATTTGAAAGTTGTCATTTAGTTTTCATTTAAACATTATTTAAATGTTTTAGGATAAATTTTGCAAACATGGTGCTTAGCTTGATTTCTTTCTTTTTAGTTATTGTGATTTTTTTTTAAGTGTTAACAAATCTAGTTAGATTTGGTGCAATAACTGTTCCAATCACAAAGGTTTTACATTTATTTTATTTTATTTTTTACACTTGTTTTGTTTGTTTTTTTCCACAGATAAATCTGTCTTCAAGCCAAATGATGTGTCCGTCTTCTCCACACTCAGCACAAATGGACGACTTTTTGTCTGCCAGAGGGACCAGCTGGATTTGTTGGTGTGGTAAATTATGACAAAAAAAAGCCTTGTGTTTAATCACTTCCTAATAATTAAACCTACATTAACATCTCTAACTGTTGCTGTAGCATAATTTAATCCCACTAGTTTGGAAAATCTCTTAAAATGTGGAATGTAACCCTTTTTACATTTAGTAGATTTAAAAGTATTTTTTTTAAATATGTGGGCTTTCTAGACCCCTCTCCCTGAGCAGGAAGGTCCATCCACAGGGTCCCTGGCCAGTTTTGAGCTGATGAGCTCCAAAGATGTGGCGTACCACATGACCTCCTATGACTGGGAGCTTTTCCACTGTGTTCATGAGGTATTTTATACTGACAAGTAAAAAAACAACAAAAAAGAGGCATTAAAATGTAGTTCCACTCCCTAAATCAGTTGTTTTATTTTGACATCTTAAAGCTGGAACTCATCTATCACACATTTGGAAGGCAATACGTCAAGAAAACCACGGTGAACCTGGATCTGTTCCTGAGGAGGTTTAATGAAATCCAGTTTTGGGTGATCACAGAGATGTGTCTGTGTCCTCAGCTGAACAAGAGAGTGCAGCTGCTGAAAAAGTTCATCAAGATTGCTGCTCAGTAAGTGGGGCCTTTTTCTCTCTGGAGATCTTTATTTTTATTTTCTTACTTTAACCCTTTTTTTGTTATCTTCTTTATCAAAGCTGCAAAGACTACAAGAATCTAAACACCTTCTTTGCTGTTATCATGGGCCTGAGTAACCCGGCAGTGAGCAGACTGAGTCAGACCTGGGAGGTGAATAATAGTTGGTTTGGTCACGCTGCACCTGAACTGTAAGTTGACTTGTTATCCTGTTTTTGTGCTCGCAGAAACTACCCAGCAAATTCAAGAGGTTTTATGAGGAATTTGAAAACTTAATGGTACAGTTAACAGTTTTTTTTAATACAGTTAATTTATTTACACCTTTTCCTTCTTCCCTTTGCTTTTATTCAATATTAAAGTCAGTCACTCAGTAATGAAAGGTCTGTTTAGCAGATCTCAGAACAGTATCTGTGCTTCAACAGGACCCAACCAGGAACCACCGGGCCTATAGACTCACAGTGTCCAAACTGGACCCTCCCATCATTCCATTCATGCCACTGATGATAAAAGGTCAAACCTTTTTCTCTGACGACTGTTTACTTTTTACTGTAGCATCTTGCTGACCCGTTCTCTTCAAGGCCTCAATACAAACTTTGTCCTCTTTTTGTTTCATTTCTTTCAGACATGACATTCACACACGAGGGAAACAAAACATTTGTTGACAATTTGGTCAATTTTGAGAAAATGGTGAGACTCTGCGGGTGTAGATTGCTGTCTAGCAGTTGCTGTAAACTTTCTTCTCCTTTTTTTTCAGTTGTTTGTTTCTTATTGTGACTCTCTGTCCTACAGCGGATGATCGCGAACACAGTGAAGATAGTGAGACACTGCAGGAGTCAAACGTTCAGTAAGTTCAATACCTAAATGAACACTTAAAAAAAAGCTCTCTGACAATAAGAATATAGTTTGGTTCACATGCAGGCCAGCGTTTAGTGTGGAAATGACTGAATTTGCAAAAGGCTGACACATTTAGAACCATCAGAGGACAGAAGTGGTAGCATTTTGAATGGATCAATAGTGTTATCAGGCAGTTGCTGAGCTGCATGATATGTCGTTGGAATGTCATCTTCACAATGTACCTGTGCTCAATATTTACATTGCAGGTAGAAGGCAAACCACTAAACCAAAAGCCACTGCAATAAATGTTCATATGTTTTGGCTTTTATTTTGACGTGTTGCTTCCACCGGTAGAAGTGGACGGTTCCTTCTAAAAATAAATCTAAAGTTTTAATTTTGTTGTGAAACTTCTGGGACAGCAATGGCTGTGTTTTTTCTGAGAAGTGTTGTCGATGAATTCGCGAGCTGTGGAAGATGACGAGGATCTTGATGAAAACAAGGATGAGTAAATTCGTAAAGAACTGGAGCATGAAAGCTAATATTCAAGCGTGACGAAAACAGAAATAGACACAGAGACAACATGTTAGGTGATATAAAACACATTTGTAACGTGCACAAAGAGGTAAGATGGTTGCAGGTTCATCGCCAACAAGATGGCAGCATAACTTAAAGTGTTATTCAAGTCATTTGTTGAAAATTCTTGTATTTATTCTTATTGTAACATATATTGCAGGGTAAAAAGTTGCAACCTACAGGTACTTCAGGACACCCACACACATACAGAAGGTTTAGGTTGTCCATGAAATTCCACAACAATGGAGGACTGTTGTCTTGTGCATCAAACATCACAGAAATGTGCCATCTGGTTCCTGATCTGATTCCAGCTGAAAATATGTGGGATCACTTCTTCTGTTAGAGTAATACTCTTTTTTTTTTTTATTTGAATCAGATCCAGATCCTCCACTGGCTGGGAAGCACCACCCTGACGTCTGGGCTTACGTCCGTCATCTCAGTGTGATCGACAACCAGAGGACCCTAACGCAGCTCTCTCACGGACTCGAGCCCCGCAGGTCCTAACTGCCCACCCCTCAGTGTCGGACCTTTTTTTCAGCCCATTCCTGCTGCTTTCCCACAACATGACGTGCGCTTCACACTGACATGTATTTAGCCCAATCCAGGCAATCACATGGAGGACCTAATGAGAGATCAGATAATGAGATATTGTTTCACTGACTTGTTAAACCTTTTATTACAGTAATCTGTGATTTCTCAACAACAGTAATTGTTGTGGGATGAAGTACCTCTCATATCGGTGTCATGCGGGTATCATATCATCTGCAACTCAAACAGAAGAAGAAAATAAGGATCCCTGAGTGGTGGGAGTCTCATTTTGTAGATTAATGTGTAAAATCAAAGATGTAAACAGTGTGATGATTTAGAAAACACTTCAAATCCCTGCTATGCATGTGTTTTGTATCTTTTGTATCAAACAATATTTATACTGATTCTATTTATGCTGACTTCAGCATGGAGATGTTTAAAATCATAAGCACATTTCTCCTTTAAAGTTTTAAATATAACAATGTCTCCAAATAATATTAAATATTTTATAAATATTTGTGCACTGTAGTCACTCTCATGCTCTGCTTTTCCATTGTATCACTATACTGTTAGCATTTATAGCATGTCAACCTTTGTAAATCCTAACTTTTGTTATGAACAGTTTGAATTGTGTCCTTTTATGAGAACCTGAGCATTAAACCAGAACTTTCTTAACATCTCAGACTTATTAGTTTTTTATGGAACATGTTTTATCAAGTAATATTGTATATCTTTATTTAAGAGAAGGAAGCAGGAGACAGTCGCAGCTGTTAGGCTGTTAAAAAAGAAGATTGTTCTGCAGGGTCTAAAGTTTTAGTTGTGGTTGTTTGATGTGTTTAATTTAAAGTACATTTTAAACACCTGCCCTGCTGAACAAACTGCTGTGCCTACAAGAAGTAGCTAAATTAGCATGAAAGATAATTAAAGATTGAAAACCTCAATAACAAATAATCCATAAAATAATAAGACTAATAAAACTCAACTTTCATACAAAATAAAAAAATAAATATGATTTTTAGATGTGATTTACAAACAGTTACCTAAACTAATACAGACTCTTAGGAAGACAAGAGTCTGCCCTATAGAAGTAAAGTTTAAGTTTGACTGTGAAAAGACACTCAAATGAACTTATGTTGGAGGTAAAATCTAACCAATGCACAAATGTTAATAAATCAAAACCTAAAGTATTTTAGTTTAGGTAGAAAACTGAAAGTAAAATGATAAAAACATAACCTAGTCCTTTAAGTTTGTGTTTCTGCTTTTAAGAGAACCAAAATTGAAATTAATATACCTTGCTTTGGATCTTTTTTATCCAGAAACATTTACCTAAAGTCTTTAAGTTATTTGAAGTTTTCAACAGAAAAATAAATAAATAAATAAAAACACTTTATTTATTTCCACTTAGATCTTATTAATTAAATATGTTGACACCAAGTTTTGTTTGTAGCTGGTGAAAGAGAGTTTAATTTTAACATTCTTAGACACTTTTAGCTCTTTTATTTTAATTTAATTTTTTTTTGCCTTTTTTATGTTTTCTTTTGTTACCAAATTGTGAGGCATTTCGGTCACATGACCCAAACATTCACTGGATGGTCACGTCACGTGACTCGGTGAAACTTCTTCAAATAAACAAGACAAATGTTCAGTCGTTTTTTATTTAAACCCTCAGGATTGCATTCAAATAAAGTTCAAAGTGTTCTTTATGAATTATCTTTAATTTTTATGCAAATGCTCAGATTAGGAAGTAAAAAAAAGTTTTGTTTGTTTTTGCATGGAAGAAAAACACTTTATGGTCACTAGTGTAGTTCATCTTTCCTCCAGCAGGGGGAGCTGTTGTCATCAGTTTGATTGACCGGAAAATGAGCCGCTGGCTGGGACCAGAGGATGTTGTGCAACCAGTAAAACCACCACCGGAGAGCGTGGAGAAACCCTCTTCAAATGAAAGGACGTCACATGAGATTTTCCGGAACTCCGATCTCTCTTTCAGTTTTTTTTTTAAAACAAAGTTTTTTAGCGTCAAACCAGACTCGACCAGCTCCAAAGACTGATTGCTGTGAAACTGGACACCGCTCTCTGAATGTCGGTATGTTTATATAAGGACTGAAACTGAGGAAAGTTAGACTAGACGTTTAAATGGCATCAAACAGGTGAGGACAAGTGGTTGTAAATGGATGCATATCTTGTAAATTGCACGTGATATAATGTAGATGTAAAATGTTGGGCTGCTGACTGTAATAAATAGTTTATAAAGTTGTAAATCTCACAGAAAAGTTTGATCGTCTGCGTAACCAGACCCATAAAAATCTGATGAGCTCCAGTAAAATGCATGGATCACATTTCAGACATTTATATGCAAATTCACAAAGTAAAAGCTAATAATTCCAGCACAAAGATATTCTGTGTTCTGTAAAGAAACATTTTAAAAACTAACATTAGCATCAACTTTTTTATTTGAAGACTTTTGGGATGGAGTCCCTACATGGTCTCACAGGAAAAATGACATGCTTTGTACTTATGGGGGTACATTTAAGTTACTTTTGTAATCACAAGGTACTTATAGGGTACATACAAGGTACTTACAGGGGTACTTTTGAGGGTACACACAAGTATTTACAGGGTACATACAGGATACTGTAGAGATAACCACAGGGTACTTGCGGGGGTACACACATGGTACTTACAAAGGTGTTTACAGTGTACTTACAGGGGTACATGCATATAAGCCTACTCGAGGGGTACATTTAAGATACTTGAGTGGTAATCACAGCCATACATACAGGGTACTTACAATGTATTTACATGGTGCATATGGTGGTACATACGTGATACTTACAGGCTGTGTCTCAATTCATGGGCTGCATTCTCATAAGTGTGTATTTGTCAGCTGCATACCTCACTGTCCCACGCGCAGAGTGCTGTCCCTATTCGAAGGCTCCTCCTCATGCGGCCCACAAATTCTCAAAATCATCCTTCCCGGCTGGGGATATCCCAGGATTCCCAGAAAATCAACTTAGCTGATGAAATTCATGCTGCAATAAGATGCTAAATACAATGCAACTACAAGTACTAATACTAGACCCAAATCATTAATGTTTTTGTTTATTTATTTACGTGTAACATTTTAATTGTGAAGTTATTCACCATTACAAACATATCAAGTGAAGGCTAGATGTCTCGTTTCACAGCAGTTTCATGCAGCCTACCTGGATTGGGAAGAATGTAAGGATGCAGCCCATGAAATTGAGACGCCACAAAGTATATACAAGAAACATACAGGGTATTTATAGGGCATTTAAAGGGTTCATATAGGGGTACTTACAAAGTATTGTTAAGAATTGTGTTATATTATGAAGTGACACATAACCCCATCCTGTGAACTTATACGACTTTATGTGGTTAAACTCCACTTTTGTTGCTTCAGTTGTATTTTCTTGTCTTCATTGTACCAGACCCATGCTACAGGTATGCTCATTTTGTGAAATTCTTACACAGAAACGTTTCTTTACATGTGTTGTTGCTGCCTTTTAAGATGTAATATGAAGAAGATGGCACATCCAGCCATTCCTAACTCAGTTAGCTCTGATTACCTGGGCTTTGACATATGGCTATCAGGTGTTACCGCTGCCCTTTTTGGACAGCACTGTTAGCGATTAGGTGCGAAACTGGCAACAATAACTGGAGAAAGTGCTGCAAATTTTCCAGTAACCCAGGCTTCTGGAGTGGTCGCACAATACTGGAAGGGCTGGGCCACTGAGCAAATTGCTTTGAAGCTAAGTATAGCACGAATCCAAGTAAATCAGCAGGAAAAAAAAAGTGGCTCCCCTCTGTGACAATGGAGACATTTCCCACTGTGATGGATAGTAATCCCAATGAAGACCGAGGTAACTGCCTTTTAAAAGCTGTAATTGCTCAGCTGTAAATGGGAAACCTAGAAACAATAACAGAGCTGCAATTTCCCTTCAATTATGGAATTATTGTTTTTTTTTTTTTTTTTCACAAGATGCTTTTATGGCGTTACAGACAAATAAGAAATGTGAAAATCAATCTGTGGTTTCAGCAGCTCCCAACATGCATAACCTGATGTTTGGCCTCTCAACGTGAGCAAAAGGAGTTCCTCCTTTAGTTACAAAAAAAGGATAAAGAGAATATGAGGATCTGCTCTTTGTATTTGAATCTAAACAATTTTCACTTTCCCTGCTTGTGGCCTTACAAGAGACAAACAGAGAGTAATTTCTGCATCATCTCCAGCCTGTCAGGCAGCATGCCTCTGCATGCATCCTCATACAGAGAACTAGCCCTTGTTTCCCAGTGGCTTTAACAAACACAAGCAAACACAAAACTTGGCTACAACTTTGTTAAATTTACTGATACTGAGCTACAACTTGTCATGGCAGGGTCACCCCATCACATACAATGAGGGCAAACAAATCACCTAAGACCTTTGTTTAAAACTTTGGTGTGTTGATGAGTTTCCTCCTGTCCTTTGATCCACCTCAGAGGCCGAGTTGGAGCCGAGCATCATTATGAGATGTTGTCTCCTCGAGCGTCTTTCGTGCAGATCAGGTTCGATGACATCCTCTTCTACGAGAACTGCGGTGGCGGGAGCTTTGGAAGCGTGTACCGAGCCAAGTGGATCTCCCGGGACAAAGAGGTGGCAGTAAAAAAGCTGCTCAAGATCGAAAACGAGGTAAGAGTCATCATTGTTGCCGGAGCTTTTCATATACTGTTTTTTTTTTCTTAATTGTCAGTGTAATCATTTTAATTACTCCCCCATTTAGCTGGATGTGGTGACTTCTTTTACCCATCACTCATGGTCATTATATTCGCCCACTCTGAGGAAATGTGCTGCAAAAGAAACGTTATTGCCAAAAGAAAGGAAGTATTTGGCTGCTCTTAAAATCACTTTGAAAGAGCAGCCTCATTGTCTTAAAGACAAAAAAAGGGCTTCTCTTTAAAATCCTTTCAGGAGAAATGTATTACATTTGTTGGCTGTTGGACAATCAGAATATTATTCATTGTTTCCTTCATGAAATTGTAAAAGATCACAGATATCCATTCAACTTCACTCAATTGTTAAAGAGATGATTGTTCGCTGAAAATGATAATGTAATCCTTTCACATTGAACCAATTGTTCCTGTAATTACAGAGTGTGGCAACAATTAAATGAACTTATTCTGTCAGGTTTCTGTTCATTCACGAAACGACTCAGCGTAAAGTTTTCTAGGCAAAAAGGATATTTTATTAGGCCTTTAAATATGCCTTAGAGCAGGGGTGACAAACTCAGTTACAAAAGGGGGCCAAAAATCTAAACTTGGTGCAAGTCAAGGGCCTTTTTCTGCCAATATTTATTGAAAAAATGTTTTATAACAAATTAGTCCTATAGAAAACCAAAGGACCTATTGTTTTATGTGGTATTTAGAACATACATAAGCTAAAGGAGAAAGAAAAAATATCAAATTTAGAAAGATTCATCATCAGCATTAATTTGTTTTTGCCTTCTCTATCAACAACTTTTTGATTTATTATTGCTTAGAGATACAGTTTATCACAAAAAAGAAAACCCTTTTTAAAAATTCAATTATTTAAAAAAAATAAGAAGAGAATACAGAAAAATTATATATATAAGTTAATTCTCAGTTGCTCTTTTCACATCAAAATCAAATCTAATATTCTTAACTTGATAGTTGACCTACTGACCAAGGTTATAATAGTTTTGGATTTTTCATTATAGTTTAGTTTTATTTTGTTGTGACTTTTTTTAAATTCAGTTAGTTTTAATTTGTTTTTACAGGGATTTGTTAGTTTTTATTAGTTATTATTGCATTTTTAATGCTTAGTTTTATTTTATTTTTTCATAGTTCTAGTATTAGTTGTTTTAAAGTTTGAGGAAACATATTTGCAAATGCATCAAGCTTGTAATGTTCCTGTGAGTTAACTAACCAACAGCTATTTGATCACTAGTTAAAGCAGTCCATTATAGCAACACCTTCCTAAAATATTTGCGTAACTCAATTTAGCCAACTAAGGACTTGGGAGTGATAATATGGACCAAATAACGCCCCTGGCTTCTTTTGTTTGTGGTGGCCCATCATGATTATTTATATGATACACAAATGAACACAAGAGGATATATTTGCATGCTGTGTTTTCTCACGAGCTAAAATAAAGTGCAGCAGCAGCAGGAAGAGAGTAACCATGCTAAAAAATAACTCTTTCACTACTCAGAATTGACTTGAAGTGTAAGTGAATGTTAAAGAAACACTGCTTGAGAAGTCTTTTCAGTGTTTTTTGAAATATATTATTTATACAATTACACAATTAAGCCCATAGTAACATTATTTATACATGTAAAATAAAGAGCTCCTCATAAAAGTGGCACCTTAAAGTATGAAAAACACACAGAGAGAAAGAGAGAGAGGGAGACAAAGGATAGAAAGCGCAGGAATCAGTTAAGGTATAGTTTAATTAATGTTGAGGTGAACAGAGAGGTAATGGCTTATTTTTTACTTGCACATGCTGACAAAAGGCTGCACGGACCTTGATGGAGACAGAAAACCAAGTTGAGGTCAGATATGCTAGATTCATGTAAACAATAAAGACCAGGAGGTGAATCTGCTCCCTCCACAGCAGTTTAATATTAAATTACAAAATAAGAAAATGGAACATGTTCCCAAATTATATTTAAAACACTTGGAGAATATAATGAATGCATTTTTTTTTATTTGGTTGCAGTCTGTAAAAATCAATCTGTTGAACAAACCATAAAACAAAGAGAGGGAAAGAGGGGCGGGCCAAGGAGGGCTGAGAGATTTCATTGGATTAGCTCAATGTCCGACAAGAAAATCAACCAATGGACCATCACAGTTGAGAAAAAATATTTAGAATATTGTTTTTCAATTCAATTCAATTCAAAAATACTTTATTTATCCCAGAGGGAAATTAGGTGTTTTTATTTCACAACAGGCCTGGCTAGCCCATAAATAGACAGTGACCTGTACGCCAGATAGCCAGTCCATCCCTGGGCCAAATAAAATGTTAATGAGGGCCAGACATGGCCCGCGGGCCTTGAGTTGCCTTAGAATATACAATTAAAAGTCACATAATTTACATTGTTTTGAAGTTAAAATGAATCTAACATCTTGATAGAATTATTAAAAAAAATCTGAACATATTGTTCGTTATATCAGCTAATAATAGTTTTATTGCTTAAAGCTGTAAAAGGAGTTCAACGGCTGCTTTTCTTCAATCTCCTCATTTTCTAAACATAAATATAAACAAGTGAAATGTTAACGTTTGTGAAAATACAGTGTGAATGTTGCGTGCTGAATGACTTTGCTGAAGTTGGTTGAAGAAGCAGAAACAGTATTGGTTGAGCTACAAGAAGCTAAACTAACTAAAAGCTAAAAAGAGCACAACACTTTGCTAAAAGAGCAACATTCTATCTGAAAACTAAAAGTTTTTAAAAGCATTACCTAAAAGTGAAAAGTATAAAAAGACTAGCTAAAAGCTAAATGTAGCAAAAGGGCTAGCTAAAAGTAGAAGAATGATGTGTTAATGCTAATTTTAACAAAGGTCTTTTTCAAAAACCTGATGAAAAAGTTTATTTTTATTTTAAACACTTAAAAACAGATGGGTTTAAAATACTACAAAAAGTGACAAAAAATATCTGCAGCTGTTTATTTTTTTGTCGTGGTTTCATACATTTTTCTGTCGTAGCTCTAGTCTGTGAGTGTTTGAGCAAAACTAGTGAACTCTACTCTTTCTAGCCGAGCAGCGAGCTAACACTAAAGCTCTTTTTGTTCTGGCAGGGATGTCATTAAAAGTGAAAGTAATCTCATTACGGCTGTTTTTTATACTCTCTCTGTTGTAGTAATTGGGGAGGCCATGGAGAGAAATAACAACTTTCTGACCCTGTGATGGCGTGCAGCATTTTCTATGTTTTTTTTTTATATTTTATTTTATCTTGTAGCAAGCTGGCTTGGCAATTAAATGCCCACTGGGTGTTTTGTCTTCATGTAGTTTAAACAACACCAAAACACAAAAATACTGGGTGTTGAATCAGGGTGAGCTGAGCTGAGGTCATGAGATGCTGTGATGGTTGTGACATTACAGCTTTACAGAGGTTCTGACGACACACAAACAGCCATCATTTCTGAACGCATTCTGTATTTTTCCTTCGTAAACCGTGTATTAATTCATGAAATATAATACAAAAGCTTCAACTCACCTGTTCCAAAGAGCCAAAGTTACCTAAAAGATGCACCATCTTTTATTTGTATAGATTCAACTAAATAAATGGTAACAAATTGTGTCTGTGAGAAACTTTGCAAAGAGGGGATATGGCTAAATTATAGTTGATTCTTTGCTAAATGGTCTGTTATGTGTTGACACAACCGTGCTTCATTTTGCTTGCTTTTATTTGACTTTTACATCATTGAAGAGGAGGGATATATGGATCGAGCAGATGTTGATGTTCAGTTTAAAGCTTGAACTCCAGTCAGCTTCAGCTGCAGAACTGAAGTCATGTTGCTTTGTCTTTTTTAATCTTATTTGTCATGTCCTGGATGACAGAATTCATACCAACACTTGACTAACGTCTTGGATCCTATTGATACCAACATGATGACCCAGAACTTGAGTTTGTTTCTATAAAAGTGCAATTCTGCACCTGAGGAAGCAGGAAGCAACACGATCCAATGCAAACACTGGACAAAACAAGCACGACAGATCATTTGTGAATCCAGGAAGAACAGGCTCTGCTATGGTGGAAACTAAAGAGGATACTTTAAATTAATAAATGATGTAGTTTTCTCGATTGGATAACAACTTCAGACCTGACCCACACCTGCTAAAATGTGTAAGATCTATATATTTGTTTCTGTAAACACAACGTGCTGCATGTGATGTCACGTCTTCTGAGCACTTGGGTCACTTCACTGGAGTTTAATAAAAATAGTTATATTTAAATTATAATGTAAATGAACCACACATCTGCAGCATTAAGACCTGTAGCCTGAACTTAGCCTGAGTTTGAAGATTTATGGATTAAGACCAATGTAAAAGATTACGAGAAAGTCTGGATCTTTGAAAGGAAATAATAAAAAGCGGGATGACTTGGGTTTTGCACTGTATTACAGCATAAATGGTTTACATAAAAAGTTAGGACATAAAACAACTCGACCTACAACTCATGGGTTGTCCTCTGACTATTTGTCTTCTGTCTGAATAAACCTCCATTATCTTAAAAAAAAAGAGTCATTTTTCTTCTTTTCTTTTTGTGTGTGAACCATTCAGGCTGAAATCCTCAGCGTTCTCAGCCACCGTAACATCATCCAGTTTTATGGCGCAATCGTTGAGGCTCCCAACTATGGAATCGTCACCGGTAAGTTTATGAGTTATGATTTGATAACGCCAGTTCCTCTCTGTGACAAGCCACATACAAAAAGACGTCTGCGTTACGCCACCTCGCAGAATGTTGTAGTTGGACCTTTTGAAAGTGGAGCAAAGGTTTCTGTGGTGGCAATAAAAAAAAACTGCTAGTGGGTTCAGGAAGTGTAAACACTCATACAGCTGTTGTGTGTGCCGGGTAGATTTTTTTGTGTACTTTTCAATCCAGGGAATGTTTTTTTTTATTATTCATTAGCAGTGTATAAATAATTCCAATCAGATGCCTTTCAGGTGGTACTGTATAGTCAATGGTGCTTTTCTGTGTTTTTAAATGCAAGCCCACACCATAATAGAACCACCACTGTGTCTGTACACACTTATACCTCCTCTGTAATTACTGGCAATATAAACCAAAAATTACTCATTTGGATTAATCACTCTGTAGCCATGCATGCTCAGTCTTATATTCCTAGTTCCTTTTCAGTATTTGAAATATAGATTTTTTTTGACTCTTAAGAAATATAATTTTATATTTATCCTTTAAACTGCATTGAGATGACATAATATGTTTCAGTTTGATGCCAAAAAAAAGCAGAATTAAATAGTATTTTTTGGAACTTCAATTAATTAACAAGATTTGTAGAAGACACCTGTGCCATTTAAATAATTATTAAAATATAGGTGAGCAGAGCGAGAAGAGATTTGTTTAGTTTCGTTTTTGAAAGGTGAAAAACACGATCAGAGCGGCCGATGTCAGTTGAGAGCTCTAAAGAAACTATTACAAAGGAATCCGGTTGTACAAGGAAGGAGAATGCAATTCAAGGAAAAAAGGGACTTTATTCAGGCGTAAACAAATCTAGGAAGTTAAAGAGCCTTGTCCAAATATTAACTGAAAAACAACAGAAAAAAAAAGAAGTCTGCAAAGAATAGTCTGGAAATATTCCAGATGCACAAAGAATGGATGCACAGCAGGTGCAGGAAAAAGAGAAAAAACCTTACGGAGAGTGGGAAGATACACAACTGCTCTGAACTTTCTTTATAAACTTAAAGCTCGTCTTTAACTTTCCTGCCTTTGGAATACATCTTCTCATCTCACCCAATAAAATCTCATTTAAGTTGTGACATAATAAATGATGACTGCAGTAATGAAAATATCCTGAAATATTGGTGTTTTTTTAATGAAAAAAAGAAAACAAATGTTGGATATTCTCATTACAGTTTGATATGATTTTATACAAATCATAAACAGAAGATTTCTTTATTTCTTAGGATAGCAAAACCCTTATAAAATGTTATGTAGTTAGACTTTTATTAGGACTAAAAGGAAATCAAATAGAATAAAAAGCAGCATCAGTTCTGAAATGATTGTGGAGAAAAGCTCCTGGTTCCTAAAAAGCCTCGTTTTTAACAAAGTCGGGTAATGCAGAAGCGACAGGATGTCTCTGTTTATAAAAGCAGAATCTAATTAACACGAGTGATGAAAAAAAAAAAGGTTTATGGTCATCTTGAGTCGTACATGTCCAGATTCATCAGCTGTGTTATAAATTTCCAGTCTGTTGACACAGTTTCCTCTTTGTACACGCTCTCTGTTGTCTCTGCAGACCTGCTATCACGTAGCACCCTTATAAACTTGATGAGGTTTTTTTTTCTTTTTTGTTTGCTTTGTTTAAAGGTAAAGGTATATTTGCCTCATTTTTCTTTCGCGTTGAGTATTGTGCCGAAATGAAAACCGCATTTTGCAGCCAAATCCCTGCACAGGCGGGACGTCCTTTTATCTATGGAATGTGGACGTACGTCTTTAGGTGCAAAGTGCGACAGCAGACCTGCTTTCACTTTAATCACTCTGGGGAAGAATCTGCACGATGCTTAAGATGCAAGTTTTTCTTTTCCTGTTTCGACTGCGACAAGCGTAAAAAGAGGTCCACGTGAAATCCAGGTCCATAATAATGAGCCATTGTTGTGTTTTATGATTGTTAATTAGGCTCCCGTCTTGGTGCCCATGCGTGTTTACAGATCCGCGTCGGGACATTAATGGTTATTATACACAAACAGAACCTTCCTGCTGTTATAGCCGCTGCTTGTTTATCTTTATTTAAGCTCCCAAATAGCCTCCGTCTGCAGATGAAATGCTGCCTGCTCTACATCTCTTTGATTTACACAAGCTTCATCAAAGCCTTCCTTATGCGTCTTAAACAGTTTTGCGGAGCAGTTTTATTTATTTTTTTTTGAGAAAAGCCGCATGATTGTCAAGTTTCTCACACCTCTAATGGCTCATTAGGAGAGAAACCTTTGAAAAGGGAGCAGGAAGTTGATTATTTTCTACTAAAGACGTGAAAAAGCGCACAAAGGTGATCAATCTGCGAAAGGTCGAAAAGCAGCATCGGTCTGACAGAGGAGATGTGGATAAATATTTCAAGTTTTCAAAATATTTTCTTGTTTTAGCACTCATGTTGTAACACTCAAAATCATCTTTTCTTCCTGTAATTTAACAGGTTTCACTCTATTGTTTTCATCCGCATACCTTTTTCTTTACATTTTGCTGTTTTTTTTGCTAAATATGATAGAAAAGAAACACTTTTTGTCCTTTCTCAGAGTACGCAGGCGGCGGCTCGCTCTATGATTACCTGTCGAGTGGTGAAAGTGAGAAGATGGACATCGGACAGATCATGAGCTGGGCTGCAGAAATTGCTAGAGGTACATAAAAGATTTATTAAGTCACTTAAACAGGATCCTACAAACGTGAGAATGAGTTGATTAGATGAGAACCTGTTTCAGTGACGTCAAGATGTGTGTTTAAACTTGTCAATGAAAGAAACCTCATTAAATATTTAATTATGCATAAAATTATGATTAAATCACAATAGTTCCATATCGTACCTTATTGAATACATTCATAACACAATCTTCGTCTTTGCAAAGTGTTAATTCCAGTGAAGTTTTTCTGAAAATGTCTTTTTTTTCTATTTTAGGAATGCATTATTTGCATTCAGAGGCCCCTGTAAAGGTGATTCACAGAGACTTAAAATCCAGAAATGGTAACTGATTTTCTTTTTTTGGTATAACATGCCCAAACTTTTATAATGCAGAATATTTCACTCGTTTTCACTGAATTTTATAACTCCTCTTTGTTTCTTTTAGTTGTTTTAGCTGCAGACAAAGTTCTCAAGGTTGGTGTTTTAATCTATCTAAACTCTTTGAAGTTTAATCTGAAATACATATAATTCTTTATATTTCACTGAATCTGTGACATGTCCTGGTATGTAAATCTGGAAAAGACAGTGATTGTATATATCTGCAGCACATGGACAGCAGAGGGCAGTGACTAACTTTACATGTAGTAAAACAAACCAGTCAGTGTGTGGCTTTTGTGTTTTGGTTAAATATATTTGGGTGGACTGAGGTAAAGAAAATAAAATAACAGACATTCAATGTCTGTTAGTTTTGACCTGGTTCTCAAAGACAGGATCATTTTCCCCCCTCATTAGAATGAACTCTATGAGTTTTTTACTGCACCACTATAATAATCCACTGATCAAACAAATATATTAGAGATTTTAACTTTGAGTTTTACTCTAAATGTTTGCATTTTATTTGCCATTTCAGAATCTTTTTTTTTTTATCAATTATTGTGACCTTAATGCTTGGATCATAGACGATATTTTCATTTATAATATTTATTTTTTGCAAATATTCATATCTCTTTAGCTGATTGCATATAAAGTTCACATATATAGTAGGCCTACGACAAGTTGCTGTACGTTTGGCCAACTAAACTAAATATATCGACTTGTTTTCATCGCCTCAGATTTGTGATTTCGGAGCATCAAAGTTCCTGTCTCACACAACACACATGTCTCTGGTGGGAACATTTCCCTGGATGGCCCCGGAGGTCATCCAGAGCCTCCCCGTGTCTGAGACGTGTGACACCTTCTCCTACGGTGTGGTGAGTGGCATCACTGGAAACACTTTAACTTTCATTTGATCATGTCTAATGTTGAACTTTTACTGAAGCGTTCATGTTCATAAAACTATTAACTCAGCATATGCCCTTTTGGTTGTGCAAAAAACTAAAATACTCTGTAAACATGTATTTTGGTATCTGGAAAAGAAGGTAAGAAAGAAACTTTTATTGTGAAGGATGTCTGGCCTTTTTTGGGACAACACTGTTTGCTCTGATTCTAGTGATTCTGGTACTGATTTATCTCAGCCCACTACTTCACAAAGTAAAGTTTTGGTAGTATTACCAAATATAATGTGCATCTAAACCATTTTAGTTTTTTCTTCTTGATTGAATTATTGTTTTTCAAAATTATAAATAAAATGAAATTGGGCTAAACATTTTTCTTGAAATATA
>JARVGW010000136.1:13746500-13803657 GCA_031762495.1 Anablepsoides rubrolineatus
GTGGAGGCAGTGCTTATAAGACTGAGTTCACCTGAAACTCCTCAGACTGAAGAAGTCTCTTGGAGGAGAGACAAAACCTTTCATTAAAGAAGAACCCGTCCAGAGGACCTTCTTAATTTTTTCTTTTTGGTTTTTCTACCTAAGTTACTGAGATGCATCAGGTCATTAAATGCTCAAATTCATTATAAATTTGTAGTTGTATAATGTCATCGCTACTTGGCAGAAACCACCCCTTCAACAAACTTAAAGTGGCCCACAGGCCACCAGTTGATAGTCACAGTTGTATGTATTGCGGTTCTGGACACATTTTATTAGTCAGTCAAGAGGAAGAAATGTCTTTTTAAGGTTACAGACCCCTGTTTTAAAGTGTCTCATCTTCTGTTTTTACACGCAAAGCTAGTGAAATATTTTATTTTTAATCTTCCTTATCTTTTCATGCTCTCATCTCACTGATCTTTACGCTGAGAAACATTTGAGGGACACAGTGTGACAACAGCAAATGTTTCATAGAGGGTTTTGATCATTTATTCTACTTTATGCACGATTGATGTGAAAAGACAACTGCTTGTTAAAGTCATGTAAATAATTTATCGTTTTTATTATTCGCACAACATCCAGTACGTTTTATGCACGGCGCACATCTGTTAATAGCTGCATGTTACACCAGAACCCAGTAATGATTTCTCAAATATATTTTAAAGCCCCCACCTGTGGATATTATGGATGTCATTTACTGTAAGCCTAATGTTGGGGATGTATAGTGGCGTGCTGTGAAGAAACAGCCACAGGAGTCGGCTGCTTACAGAAGGCCAGGCTTTTATGATGAAGTGACATTTTGCTGACATTAAGATTGGCCAATTTGTTCTGGATGTGGTGGAGTGCAGTTGTTGAGACGCAGTTTCTTACCAGGATGGAAAAGTACATGTTTTTTATTGTTTTTTTTTTTCTTTTCTCCCCTCTGACTGACCTTGGTTCAAAGCCGCAAAGAGGACAATGTTGTCAGCTTCTTTTTAAAAAAATTTTTCAAGGAAACTTTTCAAAGCAAGTTTTCTCTTAAGTATTTACAGAAATAAATTTGACCAGAAACAATCTGCCTCTATAGGCTGGTAACCCTCACCTGCTCGTATGAGTTCTTTATCCATCCCCACTCACCATAACCCTAAGAGTTACAGCAGAGAAAACAGTAAAAGCGTTGGTGTTCACTTGGATATTACGCTTCATCTGGGGAAGGACGTGCTTCTTTGAGCAAAGCCCATTAAATCGTCCCTTTTGCTTGTTATAATCAGTCAGTCTCATGAGGAAGTAATCCTCTGTTCTCCTGTGTTTCTGCTTGTTAGCGCTAATACTCGCGCATCATGTACATCCCTACGCCATCAGGTCCCAGACGCTGTTAGATTTAACACAACAAATAGACCAGATCCTCACCTTTGTTTGCGTTTCACGGAGCAAAATGCAGAAACGTCCAGGCATCCTGAAACATTCTGCCTTGAATTGCAACATTTCTTTCAGCTTCTGCCTAAATCAAAAAACGTCTTATAGGTGCCATACTGTTTTTTTTAAGATATTAGTAACTTTCTCTTTAATTAATTTTTTTTTTGCATTTGAACAAAGACTACAAGAGCAAGGCTGTTGCATGAGGTTTATGCTTGATGACCACAATCACTAATAGTTTATAATAGAAGACAGAACAAAGTGACCAATACCAGTTTCATTGTAAAATATGTTCAGTTAACAGTCTTTTCTTGTGACCATAACTTCTAAACCATTTTACAAGTCATCAGGTTACTCATTAACAAATTCCACATGGAGCTAGAACTCAACTAAAGTCAGTCATCTACAGATTTTTACACAAGGTTCCTAAATGAAGCAGCTTCTTTGAGAAACACTTTAGCCAACAGACTGCCATAAACAGAGTCAGAACTGCCTGTTTGTGAAATAAAACATCATTAAAAACTGGGACTAATGCTTCTAACTCAAAACTCTCATGTTACTTTTTATTGAACAAGTTTCACTTTAATCCTATTCATCTTATGCTTTATTTTCACATTTTGTAATCTTCTGTTCAGTAAATCAAAAGTAAAATCCAAACGAAACATCCTCAGTCCAAAAAAGAAAGAGTGGACAATCGTTTAAAACCTTTATGAAGAAAAAAAAAACATCTTGGCAAATGTCATTCCTTCTGCAGTAGAAATTCAAAGAAAAAGAAACCTACAGACCAGCCATAATTACCAGAAACATGGCTAATCAGAGCCCGGCCCCCGCGCTGTTTGATTAGAAACATTCAGGCTCTTGAGCAGATTTTGTTGATGACCCCTGATGTTGACCATTAGGAGCAACTGTTCATAATTGAAGAGCGTAATAAGTGAAAGAAAAATGGTTTCCATTACTCAGAAGAGATGAGCAGTTTTCATTTTTACAATATTTACTCAAAATCTGTGTAAGATAAAGACACAATGTATTTATTCATCCTTCATTTTTTTCCAGTTACTACCCACTCTTGACATATATACCTGGACTGAGGAGCATGTGGTCAGTATATCTTTTGTCTCAGAACAGTGATATACTAATTTTTATTACTATGACTTCTAAAACTAATTTGTTGTGTTTTCCATTCTGCAGTATTTCTGGATGCAGCACTTATTTGGTGCAGGTTTGTTCCTTTGTTTTTTCCCTGAGTAGTTCAGACTGTCTATTTCAAACTCTTCCCTGACCTGATTGTTTCCACCTCTTGCATCAGGGAACGGTACATTCGACATGCAGCTTTACGCCAACCTGTTTAAAGAAAATCACATCACCGGGAAGAGATTGCTGCTGCTCACAGACAACGACATGCGGGACATGGGGATCAAGTCCAAAGGCCACGTCATGCACCTGAAGGTTTGGGGACACGGATGATTACATCTTCATTTGATTGATATTTGTAATCAAGGTGAATTTAAAGAGATTTTTCTTTTCTGCAGGCGGAAATCGAGAAGCTAACCAACGATTACCTTGGTTTTCTCCACTTCCCACCTCTGCTTAAGGTACCAAGCTTCTTCCTTATCCTCGAGAAGTGCTTCTTTGTTTGTTTTCTGCTCGTTTTTCATTTCGTTTCTTGTTTTTTGTTTCTTGAAAGGATGAGCTGGAAAAGGAGGTAGAACAGAGTAAAACTGTAAATCTGGAGTTGGTGTTTGGGTACCACTGGAAGTCGGGAACGGGAAAGTCTGTAAGTTTGCAAAAAAGAGAAAAAAGAGACGCACTTGAACATGACTTCGACATATTCTGCAGCTGTGAGCATCTGATGTGACTCCTTATTGGCTCTGTGAAACCAACAATTAATGAATGCCACAAAGAAACGCTGAGCCTACTTTGAACATTTCGGTAATGTTGGATACTTTCTCAGCCCGCTTGCTTGTGGAAGCTGTTTGTTCTGAAGAAGCGCGGCGGCGGCTGTTATACCGGCCATTGAGGGCTTCACTAGACATGCATTAAACCAGACAAATAAACATTTCATTCTCAGCTTGTACTACATCCACCTCGACTTGCTCACAGCCCTTTGTTAGGGTTTAAAACTGTGGAGAAAGGGTTGCTCTTCACTTGCTGTTTGAATTTAATCAAAAATAGCCCATTTAGCCAGAAGTCATTTTCTTTTAAAAGGCAAACGTTATTTAATCTTTCAGCTGTTCATTGTCCCATCATAAATAGTCCTCTTTCAGTGTGTTCGGCAGGGCTGAAACGAGCCTGCTAATTGCCTCCCATTTCTTCTGACATGTGGTGGTTTAGTGGGTAGAAAACACAGCAGGGAGAAGGAAACAGGAGGCTGAGAAAATGAGAGCTAATTATTTTCCCCTGCCTGGTGTCAGGTTCCGTGTCAGCCTTGTTTTTACAAACTGGAAGGTTTTTTGCACTAAATAAAACAAACCCGCACTGCATTTTTTTTTTTTCCCTCTTTGCCCCTCTTTGCTGGCGATGTCATGGAAGCAGCTGCACTTCTCAAAGACAAAATGAGGGCCTGCGATTGTGCGGCCACCATCTGACAGCCACTGAGGGTCCCCTACTAATGAGGATATCACCGTGCAGCCAAGTGAAAGGTGCTGAATTATGTATGAGTTGTCATTAGACGCACTTGGGTCCTAGGCATCATTACCAGACATTGTTTCTGCTGGAGTGATTAGAGTAGCGCGGACCTGGGAGCCCCGGTGCGACCGTCCAGGGCCGACACCAGGCCAGCGCGGGGGCCACTGGTGTGTTTCTGAGCCAGAGGCTTGCTGAGGCTTCCTCTTTGAGCCGTCTCCAGCCCCCGGGGACGATGAAGGAGAGGTCGAAGGCTCCACAGACGAGTGTGTCGGCGCCACTCCTCTGATGTCTCTCTCTGTGATCCCGACACAATGGAATGGCCTGTGCCATGAACCCAGCATGGCTAAGCAGTGACCTGTGGCTTTGTGGCCCACTTCTTTAGGATTGGAGGATTCATTACTGCGGTGTCAGCATTCTGTATGCAGAAGAAGTGGGTTTGGCTCTGATTTGTGCCACTAGGTGTGATGTGTTGCAGCCTGCAGCAGTCCTCATATTAAATCAGCTTGTGCCAAAAAAATAACCTGGGATTGTTAACAAAATGCAATAAAAATGTTAAACTTACAGAAAAAAACCACTATTGTAATTTATCTCTTTATTATTTCTAATTATAGTTCTGTTAAATGAGTAATTTTCACATTCTGTAAGCATTATATACAAACTGCATTTAAAAAATAACCTGTTCTTCTGTTCTTGTTAATAAAACTCAGTTGTATTATGTGCGTCTCACTTGCTGTTCACTGCTGTTAAACTACCTGTAGGTTGTGCTGTTGATTTATGTTCAAGACTGTGCAATTTTCTCCTCTCAGACATTTGCTTTTAGAAACTTTTTTTTTCCACGCATTCAAATTGTTTTTGATTGCAACAAGCGTACAATATCTAACTATATCGTTTATTTCTTTCCAGGACTGCAAATGGAAAATGTACATGGAACTTGATGGAGATGAGATTGCTATAACCTACATCAAAGACGTCATCTTTAATGCCAACAGACAGGATGTGGAGACCCTGCGGATGACTAAGGTATAGTCAGAAGAAAAAACTGCTTATTGCTTTCTTGTACCTTTTCTGTTCTTATTTTATGTATTGTACCTTGTGTAACTATAGTGCCCAGGATCTTGTAAGAAATGTTAAATATTAAGAGTCTTATGTTCAGATTAATTAAAGTTTCAACTAATTAAATGGAAAAGAAAAGCTTAATATGTTGGTCAGAATTCTCTGTAGATAGGCACTAATCCTCTGCCACCATGCATGGAAAAGTAAGCATAGAAAAAGAATGACACCTGAAAATAAGCCTTAATTTTTAAAAACTGGACGTGGAAAATACCACATGGCTCACTGGTCATTTGGTTGGAAACACTCAATGAGGCTACAATGAAAAAAAATGACTATTTTCTCACATTTTGAGTCACCGACTAGTTTCCAAAAGTCTCAACCCGGTTATCTTATTTTTCCTTTCTTGCTTCTGAGCTTAAACACCAAATCAATCATTTAACTGGTGAATCCTTTCAGACGAAATAAAAAATGTCTTTGAGAATCAAGAAAAACAAAGTGCAGTTGTCTTCAGTCTGAATATAAATTTAATAAGCGTCTTCCTGTGTTCTTATGTTGCAGCCTCCTTTTCTGATGGATAAGTGGATCGTTGGCTTAAATCAGAACCAAAAAATAGACTACATAGTCAACTATGAGGTGAGCTATAGAAGGGATAATATAAAACTACAATTCAGTACACTGTTTAAGGATTAAAGTTGTGTTCATTTTTTGTTTTTCTTAACTTTCCAGAATGATGTCAAGTCACCAAGAATGACTAAACACAGCTGCACGGTGACGTGGAGTCATGGTGGTGGACAAGATGAGATCAAGACCGTGGAGCTCGTCATCGAAGCAACACCAGATGATGAAGACCCCAGGAACAGCTCAAACTGTGGTAAATATGTTTTCTTCTTGTTAGTTCATTGCCTTTTTCAAAATGGATAAAATGTGTAATTTACGATGCACGTTCTTTGTTGAAGACATCGATCCGACGTGGATGCATAACGTGAGGCAGAGGCACATGATAACCCAGAAGCCCCAGCAGAACACTGCTCCCCTGACGAGCTCCGAGGCCCGCACTCTGCCTCAGTTCCTCTCGGCGCACGAGAGCCAAGCGTTTTCTTACGCTGCAGCTGTGCGCCGCTCTCCAAACCACCTCCGTCCGTCTCCCTGGAGCAGCTCTCGCAGCTCCTCGCCAACTGCCAGCCTCACGGCCAAACTCTCGCCTCTGAATCTCGGGTCGAAAGGCAGCAGTCCCTCCAGCACCACGTCGGAGAGCAACTCGGAGCGAGAACGGCCACGCAGCGCTGGGGCGGCGGCGCACGAGCACCGCAGAAACAGCTACACGTCGGCTTGGGGAGGGGGGCAGGGCAGGGGCCACGCATGGACAAATAACAGAGGAAGCAACAATCATTATAAGTCCAGCAGATCCCCGCGGCAGCCGGGGAGGCCGCGATCCAACAGTTACTGTGTCACATTACAGAACCGCCCACCAATGATACCGGGTATATTGTCGGTGACAGGAAACCCCAGCGAGGAAAAGGAGGGGGGCAAAGTCAGCGAAGGAGGGTGGATCAAAGTGGAGCGTCAGAAAAGATTACCTCGTCAGGACAATAAACAGGTCAGAGGGCGAGCGAGGAGAGAGGGCAGGGGAGGGTGTGGTGCTGGTGGAAGAACATAATGTGGGCCACACAAAGAGCTGACAGCTTCTTATAAACTCAACTCGCTCTGAAAAGGTTTTACATAATGAATTATGTCCACTGACGTGCTCGTAACCAAACTACATGCTGCAAAAAAATCATAATCCTGTCTGTAATGTGTTTGAGACACTGCCAAGTGCTTTTTTTTGTCTTTTTTTAGAATATTAAAATGCTCTGGCTTTATTTATTAATAATAAAACTATGAAAATATAATAAAAAACTGCTACTTTTTTATTCTTTATGCACTAATGAGAGACAATATACACCATCATGTTATGAAAATGCAATATCACTGTAATTCCTCACAGATAGCAGCAAAAAAACAAGATGAAATAAATTTGAAGTTTCAGAGTTTCTTCTGTGGTTTTGTTCTCTCTCATCCTTTCTGCATGTGTGTGTTTGTCCAAAATATAGCTATCAATGTATGCTTCAAATAATGTTCTGTGCCTGAAGCTTACAGGGAAAATGACACTCGAGTTTAGCCTCATGGCACTTCATTTTGCCTTTCTTGTATTAGTGTATATACTCAAATTTAATCAGGTTTACCAAAGAAAAAATATTACATCTTCCTGTTTCATTATCTTGTTGTAAATAACTTTACATGTTTTAACTTTCTTTATCAAATGTAACTCTTAATATCTTTAAATCAATCTTAAATATCTATTCATTTTAATAAGGGTTCTAATCTGTGGTCTTGTGAAATACATTTGAGTTGGAAAGGCGTCAACTTTTTACCCGCGCTGCATGCAAATGAACCAATGAAATATTCGCGCCACCACGCAGTTCCTGGAAGGTACATAATAACACTACGACAACTTATACCTATTTATGTTTGAATGAAAGCGTGACCAAACCACGTAGTTAAAATCGGCTAACCTTTTCATTACGCCTCTGTGTGTTCTTGTTTTTTTACATCCCACGCGTTAAAACCATTAGCTACTTTATTATAGTGCTGTCAGGACCTTCGTATGGCGCGGGAAACGAACGGATCTGGTGGAGGCTTGTAGCTGCAGGTCCTGCTTTGTTCGCCGCAGAGCTGCTGTGTCTTCAGTCCCTGTGTCTCTGCGTTGGACTGGTGTTGTTGGAAACATGCCTTTCACTCGTTCTAAGGTAAGAAAAACACCCCGAAGTTTCAATAAACAACTTGTTTACAGCTGTCTTTTTTAAATAAACTTAATGCCACGCGCACAGATCATTACTTTTGATTCAATAAGCAGGACTAACATTTGCACAACAAGCACAGGCCTGCACGTAGAGGGCGTTAGAAAAACTTAGTGCAAGTTTATTTTTCTTAATCACTAATTATTAGGAGGATTATTTGTTTTTAAGTTGCAAATAATAACCCTTATAGTTCTGTGTGAGCTGTGTGCACAGGGGTGTGTCCTGCAGGATATGAAAGAATGATTATTATTATTATTAATGTTATCATTAATAATCTGTACAGAAGCAAATACCTGAAGAGATTTTATAGATTAGATTTATTTCAAATAGAAATGTTAAAAATAGCATTAAAGCCTTTTAGTATTAGTTTATTTGAAGTTTTAACTATATGCTTTTTGAGTTGTCTTGCTGTAATGTTTTGTGCATGATAATTAAAATAACTTAAAGAAGAGTGCACTAATACCCGTTTCATCAGTGTTCTTAAGCTCACTCATCTTTCATAGTTCATGTGAAAAACATGTTTTATGATCAGCTCTTGGTTATTTTGTCCCTTACAGAAACTGGCTGCCCAGCCTCCATCCACAAGGATGAGTTTGAGGAGTTTTTGCAGCGTCCGTCTGGTTCCCATAGAGACCTCATCCTCCTCTTGTTCTGATGACAGCTGTGACAGCTTCGGCTCTGACGGAGGCTTCGCTAATACGGTAACGGTGAAATGCCGAGCGTGTCCACTGTTGCACTTCTCCTGAACACAGTTGTTGTTGCATCTGACGCACGTGCCTGTTTTCAGAAGAGCACCTTGAGTCAGAGGAGGAGGACGACGAGAAAACAAGTGTTTGAAGCGACGTCAGAGGAGGACTCGTGCAGCGGGTTTGAGGAGAGTGAGATCAGCAGTCAGATGAAAGCCATGGTAAGGAATATACCTGAAAGGATTCAGCATATTTACATTAAAACATACATGTTCCCTTCAACTATTCTTTTGTATCTTTCAGAAAGTAAACCCTGAAACACCAAGACGTGGCCGCAGACCGAATGCCCTGAAAGTGGCATTAACATTCCCCTCAAAGAAGACGAACAGGAAGAGACCTGCGTCTGAACCTCTGCCTCAGCCTGAAGTGCAGGACTCAGACTCAGAGGACAACTTCATGAGCAAAAGAGCTCTGAATATTAAAGAAAATAAAGAAATGGTATTTTTTCTTCCTGCTTTGGTTTCACAGCGATTACTTGACACTGAACTGCACAAGTTAATCATGTTGTATTGATTTGTTTTTATTTTTAGCTTGCAAAGCTCATGGCTGAGTTGAACAAAGTACCCGGGCTCTTCCCCGGAAGACGGATGGCGATGTCTGCTTCAACCACGGTAAGAAAGACATCAGTAAATGTAGAAATAGAATTGTGTCAGAGGCGAGTGCATCAACTGACAGTTTACTCCTTCAGCCAAGAGCGACGCCTCGGCGGGCCGGAGGAACACCAAGAGCTCTCAGGAGAAACCCAGCGCGTATATCTCGGCCCCACACTCGTTCTCGATCTCTGGCGGACGGACCCCCCAGCCCGCCTCTTGAGGAAGAGTCTGAGGATAAGTTCAACCTGGTTCGCAAAAGTCGCTATTACGAGGAAGACGATGAGCCTGTAAGTTGAATCAGAGCATCAGTAAATATCTCTATTGTATAAACATTGTGTGTTGTAACCGTTGTCTTTTTTTTTTTACACAGCCACGTCGTCGTTGCTTCGGTGGCAGCAAGGCCATCCCTCATGTGGTGCGACCCGTGGAGGACATCACAGAGCGGGAGCTGCAGAGGATCTGCAGCAACGCTCGCGAGAAAGTCTACAACAGCTCCACGGTTAGTTCTGCCTTCACCGTAACCTCGAGAGCCGCTGCTGCTAGAGAGACCAGGTGACTAAGTGGCTTTTTAACTTTTGCTTTCAGGGCTCCACTTGTCACCAGTGCCGACAGAAGACCATCGACACCAAAACAAACTGCCGCAACCCTGAGTGCATGGGGGTGAGGGGACAGTTTTGCGGCCCGTGTCTCCGCAACCGATACGGCGAAGAAGTCCGAGACGCTTTGCTGAATCCGGTTAGTTCTGCTGCCTTTGTAGTTTTGATGAGAAATTGAGACGCATGCCTGGATTCTAACGTATCGACTTCCTACAGGAGTGGCGCTGCCCGCCTTGCAGGGGGATCTGCAACTGCAGCTTCTGTCGGGCCCGAGAGGGCCGCTGTGCCACAGGAGTGCTGGTCTACCTGGCCAAGTATCACGGCTACGATAACGTGCACGCTTACCTGAAAAAGTGAGGAGATTGAAATCATTTGTCGTTTTCAGTACGTTCATGGTTTGCTGACACATTTCACTGTTCTGTGCAGCTTGAAAAAGGAGATGGAAGACGAAAGCAGAGAGTGAAGAAGACACTGCTGCAGATCTTGGAGTTGACTGACATTTTTCCTGACCAGTTTAAACACACCCAGATAAATATGTTTGTGTTTGTAACGCACACTGTTTATTGTTCCAGTTTGGGGGGCTTATTTTGAGCGTTGACAGACAGCTGGAGGAGGCGTGCAGTCGGCCTCCTTCGGCTTAAAAAAGATTTTTAACCCTGCATTACGTCAACATTTATGTTTTGCAGTTTAAACTAGAAAACCATTCTCATTCTGGGATGTACAGAATCTATGGCTGTGTCCAAAACGGCAGGCCGGGTCCTCCGAAGGCCGAATTCATCGGCCGCATACGTCACAGCGCCGCGACGGAGGCTGTCCAAAACCGAAGAGTCCTCCGATGCGGCCGACAACTCCGTCCTTCCTTTGGCCCGAATCGAAGGACTGGTCCGATGGATCCTTCCCGGCCCAGCATATCCCAGAATGCATTGCGGCGTGACCGGAGATTTTTTTTATGCTAGTAATGACGGACGAAGCGAGAGAAAAAAAATACGTTTAAAATAAAAATATAGCGGTATAAAAATAAAACAATTCAAGCGGTTGTAATTTTAATACTTTTATCATTTGTATGAACATGTTTTTAAATATTATTTTTGTCAGAAAAAAAAAACGAACTTATATAGCGAAATAAAAATGCACTTAAGGCGGGTCCATTAGTTCAAGTTAATTTTATTGTTTTGTGATATTAATAACGTTAACAAATTGATATTTTTCTAATTTTTATCTAAGTTTGCTTCTGTTTGGCATCGTCACGGTTGCTAGGTGACATGACGTACGCCGCGGTAAGGACGGGAGGCTAGACCGTCCAAATTCACAGACACTTCATTTCCGGTCTTCACGGCCTACCAAGGACCCACCTCAACCGGGTAGTCTGGGTCCTTCGGAGGACCCGGCCTGCCGTTTTGGACACAGCCCATGCTTAAAAAAAATCTAGCTACATTGTAATCTATTACATTGTTTTAAATGTATTGATTTTAATCCTGTTTAGAAACAAAGAAAAAAAATCAGCCTTCTTTTTGTGCCTTTTAGCTTTAAATCAATACTTGTGTTTTTACAAGTTCATACCCTTTTATAAGGTGTAAAAAGCCTTTTTTGTGCTCTTTAAAATGACCCAGTGATCCTTCCTGCTTTTGGTTTGGGTGTGGGGGTGGTAAAAGGGACATGGGCTGAGGTCCACTGCCTCTCCCTCTCCTCAAACCGAGAGGAACTGTGATGAACTACAGCGTCTGGTTAAATCTCCTTCATTAGATAACTGTCGCTAATGGTGTGGAAACAATTAGCACACTTTAATGGGAATCTCATACCTGTAAATCATTTGATCCTGTTAAAAGCACGTCCTCGCTCTGCTCCGGTCTCTTTGGCTCATTTTCTGCTGTACATTTGCTAAGTAGGAACGGTTGAAGTAGAGTTATAGATGCCTTTTTTTTTTCCCCTGTTCAGGCTTGTGATCAGCTCCAGAAAAACGACATAAAATTAACCTTTGTGCCGTTCGCCTTTGAAATGCACTTCATGTGACCTGTGGTTGGAAATCAGTCCCTTTGAGTTTTAGTTTTCACTGTAAAAAAGCTATGTTCAATAAAGCGTTAATCACTGCAGAATCATGTCTGTGCTCTTTTTGTTGACTCCAACGTCACTTCCTCCAGGACTTTAATTACTGTTATTAAAACGTAAAGAAATTCAGAGTGACTGAAGATGTGAAAGCAGGTGGTTTATGTATATTCCCGTAGATGCTATAAAAGCATGTCATGTTTATGGTTAAGTTTGCATTCCTTCAGAGTAAAGCTTAACAAACGGTGAGGAGGTTTAGGCTGTCAGTCAGCTGCCTGCACAAGCTCGACTGGGTCAGATAATCACCATTTACAGCTGCTGCACCCGGCTGAATTAAAGCTGCAACAAGTCTGTTTCAAAATGCTTTTCAGTCAACACACTTGATGGTTTTGTTTTAATGTTAAACAAGTGGGCTATATTCAGAAGTCTCTTTATTATTAAAATTTAATGTTGCTCATATTGTAAAAAACATGAATGATTAACTGACACAATAAACTTGAGTCAATAATTCACACAGACGTTGGAAATGGTTTAATATTTTGTAGGTTTTGTGCAAGAACAGACAAATGCCTCTTAGTAATTGTTTTAATGTATGAATTTTCACTGCAACATGAAGCTTCTTAATTGGTTCATTCTGCTGAAGTACAGACTTAGAAGCTGGTAGGGAATGAATGTGTTTGTGTTGGAGCATAATCTGGAATACCAAATATTCTTAAGGCCTTTTTTATTATTCTCTTAATTTCTTATCCACAAACTTTATGAAGACAAAAATCCATATTACAAGTGAACCGAACATGCACCAGTTTTTAAACTCAGTAACGTTTTTATTTGTACTTAACTGGATCAAGGCAGATGTGGCAGAACTTCCAGTCTTTCATAATTAATCATTTATTCAAATTCAAAACTTTATTGGCAGACTTTGTGTCCATATTTACATTTAAAACAAACAAACAAAAAATAAAATAGATATAAAAGTACATAAAAAAATAAATAAAATCCTATATAAAAAAATCACAATTACTTAGAGATCAATTCATAAACAAGCAATTCAACCAGTGTGTTCTCAGGCTGGATAAGTATAGATAACTACTCACTGACATTATATTATTACCAGATCCAGTTGTTCTCTAAAGCCAAATATCAACTGTTCATCTTTATCTTCTTATATTTTTGCTATTCTTATTGGTGCAGCCCAAACATCTTTGTGAAAAGAGACAGTGAAGGTGAGTTAAAGACACCTGACACTTCTGATACAATGTAAACAGGGGGACAGTTTTTCTGCACAGCTGCACACTGACTAAAATCTGAACAAATTTATTGATTACAAGCTTCAGAGTTTGAAACAGTGAAAATACAAGACGAGTACTCAAACATAACTTTCATAAACCATTATTTTATAACTTGACAGCACGTTCTGAAGGAACTGGTTGCCTTTGATGCAGCAGCTCCTTCAGCATACAACAGGTTAGTTATTGGGGATGATACCAGAATGCATTCATTTATGATCACTACACAAATTCAAAATCATCTTAAATGTGACAAAATTATGCATGTTGGGTCCACTTCTCCCTTATAAAACAGACCTGTGATCTCAATGGAATTTTCTTAATAAAGAGCAATAAACGTGCACGTTTGTTTATTAGAGTTAGTCATTTCAGATTTTGTGTCTAACATTGAGCCCCTATTTGTTCAGGTTAGACTCTGTGTATTATACAACTGCTTAATCTGATTTTCCAAATTACTGACCAAAATGTCTGTTTTGTAGCATTTTTATTTTGTATATTTAAGAAAATGCGAAGTATGCAAAACAGCATGTTTGTACTCATATTTATTTAGTTTATTTATGTTAGTTTGTTCTCACATTTTGTAAGTTCTAGTATAGTGCATTTGTTACTGTATTTCTGAAACCTTTTTAGATTAATTTTATTCTATTAATTTTGTTTTTCAAATTCAAAACTTTAAATTCAGTTTCAATTTAGTGAAATTCATTGTCAAATCAATGCATTCAATTTCAAATTATGCACATTCAGATTCAATCTGAGCAATTCAAATTCAATTCCTGCTGACACAAGATTTCTCCCATATAAACAGCCAAATATTTGACACTTAAAACTATGCTAAACGCAACCTACTTGAACTCTTCTTCTTACAATCAAAAGATGCACACAGGCATAAAATGTTCATTATATACCAATAGAAGACCCTTTAAAGAATACATTTACAAAAAATTTCAGTTTTATTTGTTTATTAAAGTACCAGTTTGAGGTATTGCCCTGCAGCATTGCAGCATCTGTGCATTGACCAATCACACTACATGAAATAGATATAGTTTAGAGTAGACAACCTATTATTTTCTTATAAAATTTGAATTAGCTGCCCAAAGCCAAAACAACACTTTTAGAACTAAAACTAAATGTCTGTCAACAATTGTTGCTGATAGGATTAAATGGGTTATATATTTGTGCATCATTGGCTGAAAAAATAAATAAATAAAATAAAAACAATTAAATTTTATATATGTATACACATATAAAATGTATTTATTTTGCATATCTCTGTAGTTGTTTTACAGGTTTGTGTCAGATTTTCATGTTTTTATGATCAGCTTGGTTTATTTTATTTTATTTTATTGCTTTTTTAATGACATACATTTGATTCTAATTTTAGCTTTTCCTCCCCACTCTGAGTCACTAAATAATTTAAAAATATCATTGATACATAACCATTTTATAAAAAGGAAATCCAATATATTGATTAATGAACATTCAGTGCAGGGTAAATTGAGCAGATTAAATGTTTCCTCCTATTTTCCCACAGATTGATATTTTAAAGGGATCTAATCATTTTATCAAACCCACAGACTGCAGGTGGTGTTCAGTGTCTCACTGAAAATACTTATTTTGGAAAAAGTGATCTTTTTGCCTTAGGTTTTAAATTTGTCCTTGACAAAGACTTTTCTAACATACTAGATAAATGTGCCTGTGTGTAAAAATAATTCTCTCACTTTAAAAGTCTGTCTTTTTAATTATTCAGTTTAGAGTCTTACTAAAAAATTTATGTTTTTGACAACATAGGCATAAATACAAATTCAAATATAACATATTTTCCTTTTTTCTTACCCTTTTCTGTCCAAAAGGAGCATTTGAAAAACTATTATTAGTCTAATAAAGATGCACTTGAAAATACTAGTCCTGTATTAAATATCAATGATCATCCACTTTGGGGTGATGAATATTTGGGGAAGTAATTGTTTACAACGCTCAAGCATTGAGCTGATCTGGTAATCAGGCTATGAAATACAATATTTATTCATTAGAGCAGATTTAATGAGGCCTTGCGGCGCTAATTATGAAAACCAGTGTAGCAGTAAATGAGTAGCGCTCGGCGGTGGGCTGCGGGGTACCTGTGAGGAGGGTCTGGGGGGTGGGGTAGGGAGGGTGGTTGAAGTGCCCCTCAAGTAGCATGCAGATGATCCTACCTGCAGACAGGTTGCAGATGTTTGTGTGTGTTTTAGGGGGGGGGCTCCAGATCCCTCCCACCCCCCAATCTCCCTCGCCTCCTCCAAAACAAATCCAGATAATCTGCTTTATTTCCCATCAACACGCAGCACAGGGGATAATCTCATCGTCCTGCTTTTTCAGAGGGACTCAGCAACGTCGTTTCACTGATACGCCGCCAGTCGGAACTCTGAAACAGCCCCCTATTTGTATGCAGGTCTGGGGATATGTGGTAGGATTTCACAACATAATATGGGTTTTGATTGACTGATATTTTCATTATGGCTGCAGGGTAGCGTGGAGACTGTTAATTTGCTCGAGAGTCCTGCAGGTCTACGGTGATTGTAGCAGAGCCAGAAGAAAAGCTGAATAAATGAAACACACGGGGCACAATCACAATCTGTGGGTCAAAATCAACTGATTAATTATAATTTAGAATCAATCTGTCAGGCCTCTGTAATAAAACACTCTTTCAGGCTTGCTGCTTAATAACCAGCTTTACATGGTGCAACACTGTATAAAACTACATTATTAGATCCAGTGCGTGATGATGCTTGGATAAATGTTCCTGATAATATAATAAGAATGACGGAATTTAGAGAGAAACGCGTGGCCGCGATGGATGTTTCTATTTCTGATGCAGCTCATCAAGAAGACTTTGCGCACAAGTCTCTACCCGCCCCTCTGGCTCTGACCTCTACATCCTGTGAAGTATAGTGAGGAAAGTGCTGTTAAATGCATAGTGAGTGACTCTGGGTGGCAGGAGGCTTATGACATGTTTCTTTCCTCCTGTTCCAGCCAGGAAAGTGATGGAAACAGCAGTTTGGTCCAGGTGTCAGGGACATTATCAAAGAAAAGGGCTGCCTGCAGTTGCTCCATCTCACAGGAAATTGCCAACTCACCCTAACAAAGGAAGGCATAAGTGCACTCGCTGCTGCCTTCAAGGGGAGCGTGATAAGATGACATTATAAATACAGAATTGTTCACAGAGGTGGAGGGGTAGGCACATCAGGCAGCTGAACTTGGCAATTTAGTTCCTCGTGCACACGTCCAAAAGCCTCTGTGGGATTATCTAAAGCAACATCCAACAGGGAATTGTGCATTTTTGTAAAACAAAATGCTAAAGTTTTAATTATCTGTGTGAAACGGTGTGCGGTTCCTGCAACCAAAAACCCTGAAAGACAAAATTTAAAAAGAGGAAAACAATAGTTTAAAGCTTCGAACAAGTGTGGCTCATTTGCAGGATGCTTCTGCAGCTTTACAATCAATCAGTCAATTATGTGCATCAATTTAGCATTAATCACACATTTTTTTTCATTTAGCAGTTGGTGAAGAAATCCACTCAGTAGCTGCAAAAAACACAGAAAAGTATCTAAAACAAAAAAAAAGAAAGGATTTCCAGTAAATTATCTTGAGCATACTGTGATGAAATGCTGCTGCTCTTCATCATGTAGAGCTTGAATAGTTCTCCTCGTGGCCTGAAGGGGGAGCTCGAATACAGGTAACTTGGTCCACTTTGTCAACTTGGTCCTTTTTGTCTTGCTTCAAACTTTCAACAAGTCTTTAGTGCTTAAAAAAGAGTGGGGTAAAACTTGAACTATTATATATCATATAATTTAACACAATAAAATGATTCAAAGCACAAAAAACCCCAAGAGGTCTTATTATGTGAGGGGAAAAAGACCAGGTGCTGATGGGAAGCTGATTATTCTGGGGTTGGAGAGGATGTCGAAGCAAGAGGTCCAGCAGCACCAGTGGGATCAGGTACTGAGGAAAGCTGGTCTGTTGAGGTGTTGGGGACCTGGGGGGGGCAGGAAGGGAAGGTGTGACGATTATGATCAGGGTCGTAATCTGTGAACCTGCTCATAAGAGCTGGTGGTACACTGGAATAATTTTATAGAGATCATACATTACAAATGGGGCATGGAGGAGCTCGCAGCCTGGAGATGGTGGCGCTCACGTGCTTCATTAATTTTTACTTCATTAACTCTCTCCTTCAGAGGCCGCCACAGAGAACTCCCTACAGGTCACGAAGCCGGGCCGAGGGGGCAAATGGACCCACGGAAGCTTTCAGTGGACCGGAGGCCGTGTTGCCACTCCATCTAAACTTTTTACCTTCACAAAAAAAAAACAAAAAAGAAAAAAAAAAAAAACGCTGTGAACGCTGAAGGAAGGAGTTGACTTTAAAAGTACTTTTCTTCTTTCTTGGTAATTCTGCAAAGAATGTAAGGTTCTGGCAGAAAGGCACTACAAGTCTATTCACAATGACAAATCACACAGCTTCATTTTAAGATAGCAGTTCTATTTTCCTGTAGAGTGTTTTTTTTTTCTTTTTTCTTACTGACTTTTTGTGCCTGAGTGGTGCATTGGCAGTCACTTTTTGTCTCACAGCAAGGAATTTCAAAGTTCCCAGTGGGCCCTTTAGAATGGACCATTTGTTTAATATTATAGCCTTAAACCTAACAATATCAATCAGTCATGAAAGCACCTATGCATGCTGCTGTGCCCTGCATCACCATTAACTCCACACAAGTGACGGCCTCCGCTGGATCGCAGGGCGAGCAGACCGAGGGTGTCGGGGAGGTAAATAAATGGATGGTGTTGGTTTGCTTTGGCACCCCCTCCTCCTCCTCCTCCTCCTCCTCCTCCCCCCCGCCCAACACGACCACCTCATCCAACCCTTCTTCCTGTTTATTTTATTTTTTCCCCCACCTCTATAGGTGAGTGAGTGTGTTCCAGTGGAGAAGCAACAATAGACGCAGAACTTTCAAGGCCAGTTGGAGCAAAAAACTTGTGAAGTTTGACTGAGCTGTGGGTGAGAAACTACATGTGTGCCTGATTTAAAAAAAGATGACTACAAACCTTTAACTCACCTACTGAGTTAAAGGTTTCCACATAAAATAATAATAAAAAACCTATAAGGTCATAAATGATTTGGCAGAAAACATATAGTTAAACATTTAAAGCTACTTTGTTTTGTTACATTCATCTGATATGACACCAAAAATGGGCTGAACGCAAGACAGACAAATAAATAGATAAAAAAATGTAGAAAGAAAAAGTTCCACAGAAATTCATGGCTTTTGTTATGATGAACTAATTGATCTAACTTATATATCAAGACTTGGTCAGTGTAATCTTTTAGTTTTGATTCAATCTTTGCAGACTGAGTTCGATTATTTGACACGAGCGGGCATAACTGATAAACAAAATAAGGTTTGTTTAAATTAAAATTAAAAATGAACCTTGCTGTTTGAACTCAGAGATGTTTCCAGAATGAACATACTTGTACTTTTACTCAAGTATCACTTTGTGGTACTTTATACAACACTGATGATAAGTTTGGGGTGGCACACCAAAATCTAAAGTCATGAAAAGAATGACCTCATTTCAGAAGTTTTATTAAAACTGTTGTCACAAATAGGCTGCTGGAACAAGACAGGGTCAGGGGGGTTGTTGCAATGAAGAGGCCAGTAGATTTATAAGGGGGGCCGATAAATCTTCACCCCCTTGGTGGCACCACTGTATGAACAAATATTTCATTTAGCCAGTCTTGTAGAATGGATGACAACAGATCTGTTTGGGGAACGCTCTTAATTTGAAAACCAAATCTGTCCATATGAACAACAAAAACGCTGCAGCACCAGGTGGAACAACATTAAGCGTCAGAACGTTCAGAGTAAAAAAATCATCTCTCAAAATTTAACCTTGTTCTTTTCATTTACTTGTTCTTGTTCCATTTATTGTTTCAGTTCAATAATTATTTTTTTGGCAGCACAATCGAAGTTTTATGGCAGGACAAAATGAACCAAACATAAAAAAAAACTGGTTAAACTGCGTCGTTAGTGTTCCTAGAGCAGCCAATGTGAAACACGCACATAATCACTTCTCATAATCTTTATTTGTCAGACTCATTTAGATAAACTGAAAATCGACTCTTTAGAGTTTCCACTTTAAACAGGGATTGTAAAAATCCTACGTATCTCACCAAATACACAGTTAGCATGTGGATTAGACTTAGAGGTGCAAATGAAGCCATTAAAAAAGATGCACTGTAAATAAATGTAGTTCAACCAACCCAGCCGACTGTGAACAAATAACCCTAAAAGATACATTTATCATTTTGTAACAATATTACCTAATTTTGTATCAAAAATGCATTATTTTAAGTTTATTTAACAATTTTTTTTGAGTGTAGACTTTCACATATAGAAGCTTATTTCCATAAAAGTAAACCACTCATGTACTGTTTTTTTTTTGGAGTGTCTAGAAGCTGTAAAGTTGTTTCACACAGAGTTTGCATCCTCTGCCTGCCTTCGCCGAGCCTGAGAACAGCACACATCAGCAGGCAGACGCTGAGTGCTTCTCATCTGAAATTCTTCACATTTCAAATCTGTTACGACAGCTGTCCCGCAGAACATGTGTGAGATCCCTTTCACCGCACATGTTGAAATAATGATTCCCTCATTACATCTGACATCAAATAATATCTCCAAAAGCTAACAGTTTGACCAAATTTAGTAGAAAAAAAATGAAAACCAACCAAAAACAAAAAGAAAACATTCTGGGCGAGTTCTTGAAGGGAGAATTAATGGGAGCAAAACAAAAACAGCTCTTAGACAATTAGCACCATAGACCAGTCTGTAATCTTAAGATTATTTTCACCACTTAAAAGCAGCACACATGGTTTGTATTGTGGGGAAGAGTGAACAACAGTCGAGAGGATTTGACTTGGGTTCTGCTAATCTGCATTTCCTTTAACATGCCTTTTTTTTTGTTATGAAAAAAGTCAGCGGGCGTAAACTCCAGCTGCAAAACATCAGTGTTTGTCCTCAGCTGGAAAATCTCTGAAGATTTTTCTCATAAGGATGTCTGAGCTGATTCAAACATTCAGGTAAAACGTTTTAAGTCTTTAGTAAAAAATCTTTTGACTTTAATCTATTTAACATACAGACATCTCATAGGTGACCTAAAACCACACTAACTATGCTCTGCTGATAAAAACGTGAGGTAAAGCAGAGTGAAATTAATCTACTTGTCTGTAGAAGCCCTCCTCAGGGGCTTTTGAAACAACCCTGAGGGATCCCACTTTGAGAGGTTCTACATGAGATCTGGTTAACAGAAACATCCCAAAGCTATTCCCATTTAAATAACACAATGTATTTTGTGGATTAAAAAAAAAAAACTGTAATTGCAAAATCTGTAATTTAACCCTGGGGCTTGGTTGCTTAACCAAACATGCTTTGGCTGGTTAGTCACAGAGGAAATGTCTGGCACACAGATTGAATTTGTTCTCTCTAAAGTCAAAGGCAGGGAAACAATTAAGTGTCTGCTGCACATTTCACTGTGTGCCACTTGACATGGTTTTTCACATCGCTGGGGCAATTGTCTGCAGAGAGAGCGTCGAGACAAAGCCATTACCTCGACGTTCGAAAAAAAAAAAAAAGAATAAGATTGTCATTTTCTGATTTTGAAACATTTCAATTAAGCCGCCGATGGAGATAATAAACATAATAGCGGGAAACTCTCACTGTTTTCTTTTGTCCTGTCACGTCCATTTTCAGGAACAGAGGTGCATCCAGGAGGAGCTTTGGTCCTGGAGGTGTGTGATGGTGAGTGTGTGTGTGTGGTTTTCCATCCTCCCCACCTCTCCTGATCTCACCTCTTTATTCTCTGTCTAGTCCTTTCAAAACAAGGTGAAGTTCAGCAAAGTTTCTCTGCAGAGATGATCAAACAGTCACATCACTAATGGCGATGGGTGACAGGGCCAGTGAATACAGAACAGCTTTAATTGTGGTGGGTCTTACTGCCACTGTCTGTCAATCTGATCCTTTGAATACGTGAAAATTTGCTCTGTTCATTCTGTTTAAATGATGTATCCAATTAAACGCTTCAGAATTCACGATCTTCAGTCAAGGTTAAATGAAAGCAGTTAGTCCTGTCAGCGAGGTGATTAACAGCGGTCTACATCGGACACATTTTGGTGCAAAAATTCAAATTTGGGACTAAAGGATGAATCTTTATTCATTACATGCAGTCGGGCTCAATAAACGTCCAGCTCTTAATCGCTTTGTTCATTTTAAATCTCAGTTTAATTTTTTTCCCCCTTTTTTTCTGCTGGTATTTCACAATCACCGTTTTATATATTCTGATTAAACTTTTACCTTTAAAAATCACCTTTTGTTTGTCTTTTTATCCTGTAAGAGTCACGTTTGTTATTTAAAAAAAAAAAAGTTTTCGCCTTTCAAAACATTCTTTCAGCCGCCACCCCGAGTAATAATGCTAAATAAAATTTGTCCCATTAGCTTTTTAACTATGATTGAATGGACACTGCAAACCCTGCTAAGCAAAACAAAGAAAAAGCTTTTTTGACAATTGACATTAAAATGAACAAGTGCACAGCAGCTTGGGAATTAATTTCCTCTCTGCAAGATGAATGTTGTAGCGGGTTATTAATGAGCATATAATATGCTTGTGCAAGGAAGTTTTCTGTGTCGTTGTGATAAATGTGACGAGGGAGGTGAGTAGCATGTTGACTAATGAGTATCGTCCAGGGATCTGATCCCCTCTGCCCTCAGGGGGGAAAAGCCCTGAATTTCCCACATCACATGATGTTCATGATGTTTGTGATGCTCACAACCCAAGGTCCAGCAGTCAAGCTGCTGCTCCGTCACTCCTGTCTCATCCAGGCTAACAGGTTTTACTTTGTCTTACAGCAGAACTTTATTGGATTTAGCTACTCACTGCAACATCACAAAGACCAGGAAAGTCAAGAGTCATAAAAAAACTGCTCAGTTCTAAAATTGTGGCTTAACGTGTCCATTTTATTTGAGCAAATACCGCATATGTGTGTTTTTATAAACAGACATAACAGAAACTAGGTCAACAATGGTGATGTTCTTGGAAGATTTGGTAAATATTTATGCTCGGATTTGTCGAGTAAAATGTACAAAAGAATCTGACAGTTCTTTCTCTTTTTTTTTCTTGTATTCAGCATCAGATTCACTCATATATTTTACCATCTTCCCCAAAATTCTTCGCTTCTGCAGTTGTTTGTTTACCTACCAAACTAAAGCCAGGCTAATGTGGGTCACTCAGGTGTCTTAAGCTTCCTCTTGGTTTTTTTGATGATTCATCCCAACGTTTTAGTGCATAGCCACACTTCAGAATTAAGTATCAATTTATCTGGAAAACTACAAACTGTATCGTTTGACACACCATTGTTTAGGATAACTTTTTATGTTTTTTTCTTTAAATTTGTAATAAATACCTTTAATTTTGAGAACTCCAAATTTTCTCTCTGATTTCGTAGATGACAAATGTGTTACATTAAGTGTTTTGCTTCTGTGGGATATTTCACACATTTGTATTTTTTTCCTGTGACAATTCAGTGACTAATTATTAAAAAATGAAAAGATGACACAAATATCTGCATATTATGAAACAGGATTAAAATCACTTTTTCTTAGCTGCAATAAAAACATTTTCAAGCTAAATATACACATTTAGATTATCAAAAAAATTATTAGAATTAAACAATAATTAAATAATAAAGCCTCTATTAAAATCTGAACTATAGAATGATGGTTCCTTTTAATATCTGAAAACAAAGTTTCTGAAAAATTATGTTAATGTTTGCTACAAACTGTACCTTAGAATATAACAAACCTAAGCTTGACCAAATGTTTTCAAAATACCACAAATATTAATCATGTCAAGTTCATTCGTGGTCTGCATAGAACGTTGTAATTTAAAATATATATTGGTGCTTCTTTATATGACAGCAGTCCACTTTGCTAGTTAGCTTGAGTTTTTCCACAAAGAGAGAGGGCTCTTGACTGCCATCTGCTGCAGGTAAGATACTGGATTTTTAATGATATCAACTTAGCTTGACACTTCAACAGTGTGTGAATGTGTGTGTGAATGGGTGAAACGTCTGTTAGTGTACAGCGCTTTGGGGTCCGGAAGGACTTGATAAAGCGCTATATAAGTTCAGTCCATTTACCATTTTTACCATTCAACAAAATGGTCCTAAGAAATCCCACCCCTCAAAAGGACTTTAATATTATTCTCATATGATCACACAAACATGTTGAAAATACTTCTAAAGCACGAAGACAAAACATGCTTTGTGTTAATTTCACATATGAAAATGTCATTTACCACAGGTGAAGTTCATATGTCTTTTTTATTTATGGGTGAGAATATGCTGGATGCTGCAGGTAAGATACTGACTGTTCAATTCTTTAGAAAAGAACTTAAACATAATAAAAAATAACTCTAAAACAGATAAACTTGATAGAAATTGTTTTACATATTATTATCACATTTAAGTACAAAAGTCACGTTTGCTCATGTTTGCAGAAAGTCGTGTGTGAAAATGGCTGTAAAAGTTACAAGTGTGAAAATATGTGGCAGGAGCAGAAGCCAGACGTTAAACCAACACAGTTTTCTATATACTGTCTCTGATGCAAAATGAGACTCAGTCCTGAGGGCCAAGATGCACGTTTGAACGGCTGCCAAATGCACAAACTAGGCTCACTCTCAGGGGCTTCGGTGAATAGAGAAAGCAGTGGATCAAATCAGATTTCTTCTCAAAACCACTCCTGCACACCACTCCCAGTGTGGAGACCATTTAATCTCTAGAAGGGGCCAAACATCAGCAGTTGGTCTCCTTTAAACAAGTCTGACTAAAGTAGAAAAATAAATAAAGCCTCGGGCGCCTCACTTTAATGTATTCAATTAACCGGGGTCCCTCTAGAGAACTGCAGCTCTCACTTGGATAAAGAGAGAGCGTATCGCCTGGAGATGAATATACTGAATGCACTCATTCTGAAGACCATGATTGGAAATCTTCCTCAACAGGTTCTTACTTAATTAAACTTCCCTTCATCTGACTTTCTGCGGCTTTCGAG
The DNA here is from genome assembly GCA_031762495.1 of Anablepsoides rubrolineatus. Classification (NCBI taxonomy): domain Eukaryota; kingdom Metazoa; phylum Chordata; class Actinopteri; order Cyprinodontiformes; family Rivulidae; genus Anablepsoides; species Anablepsoides rubrolineatus. Next base: position 13,770,837 of record JARVGW010000136.1, read on the forward strand.
GGAAAATTGGCAGCGGCATATTCAAAGCCGGGGGAAACTTTGCTCACTATTGCTTGTTATTTACGGGGCAATTCGGGAGACTTGTAGGGCCCCGTGACATCCTCCAGCATCACGGTGGAAAGTCAACTCTGCCTGAAAGAACAGAGAACTATATAAAATCTCCAGTTCAATCACAGACAATTATGTGGTGAAATGAAAGAAATTCAGCAGCCGTCAAGTCTGAGTGGGAGGGATAATTATCTGGCAGTCATTACTGCTCCCATTATAGCATTTAACCACATTCATATACTGTATGAACATACTGCACTTGTTGGAAACGTGAAAATAATCAGAGCAGCCGTTTCTTGGAAACATATAGTAAGAAATATAACGTGTTCATCACCGGCGTGTCCTTGACTGGAAGATGTATGTTTGAGTGAAATTTTACCTAATTATCTCTCATATTTCTCAAGAGAATCCATTCAAAGTCTATCTGTAACGTATTTCCCCTCTGCAGCCTTCCCCGTTGTGCAGCAAAAGCCCAACAGTATTCTCTGTCTATTAAAATCAATCTCTCATCACATCACCTACATTCACAATTTGTCGCACTTTTTCCATAACAAATCAACTTAATCAAGCTCATTAAGTGCCATTATTAGCTATTTATTGTTATCTCAGTCATTGTGGGGCTGACAGGTCTACCCCGCCCACGCTTGTCCCTCTCTCCCCGAATCTGGGACCTTTGCTTGTCACAATTGGCTCAGTTCTAATTGGCCTCAATTGTGTAATTCTTGCGGAGAGAAAAAAAAAAGTGAGGTATGGCCCCATTTTTTGGTTCAACATCTGTATCGCTTCTTGGAATTTGCAGCAAAGTCCTGTAAAAACGAAATCTGGTTCAGCCATATTTGCTTGAGCAGCATAAGGAAAACAGGCATGGAGAAGGGGGTCAAAGGTCGCCCTGTGTTTGCGTGAGCTGGATCCTCCTCATACTGCGTGGAGAATGTATTTCCACAGCTGTCGGGGTGACGGACGGAGAAGCGGATTACAGCATGCTGCTAATGGCGCACAATAAACCTGCAGGATGGCGGCGTTGACTGATGAGAGGGTGGATGTAAGGGTGGTGGGGGTGGGAGGTGCAGGGGAGTACGTCCCATCGCAGGAGTTATTAAGTTTGTCTCTCGGACACACTTGGTTTCACCAGGGTGCCCGTCCCTCATTCATAATAGATGCTAATCTGTTCAGGGCTGACTGATGACAGAGCTTCCTGCCCTTCATAGAATTAGTCCTCGGCTTTATCAAAGGACCCAAACTGCCTGCTAATTAGACTCATTTCCTGCTGCATGAATTATTTATTTCCATTGTAACTGATCAGAGGCGATTGTGACGCATCATGCTGCCTCCAGTTTTCACACAGATGTGCATACCACCGCAAATTTTCTCAGCTGAGTGTGCGGGGAAGCAAAGGTTGCATCAACTGCTTCCTCAGTCACGACTGAGCTTGAGTTATGATGCACGGTGCTGCAAGAAGTCCTATAACTGTAGAAAAAAAAATACATTTAAGAGAAACACAATTAAAGGTAAACAGCAATTAGCTCCCTCACACAGGCTAAAAACACATGCTAGATTATTTGGTAACTAAATTGTCCCTGGTTGGAGGTGTTCTTCTCTAAACTTATGACCGTTAACATGTGTTAATAAGTCACTAAAGTTATTTAAAGTTGTAATGAACAATTGAATGTAAATTAATCAAACCCAGAAGAATAATTGTGTTGTTGTGGAGTTGTGAATGATGATGTCAATTTTCTGTGCCATTTTAGTCTGTCTGTTAGCAAGGGCAGCGGAGGAAGTGAATGAAGCCATTCAGGCCGTGTTGACAAGGCTTCCAAATTAAATTAAATTAGTCTCACAAAGCCTGCAGCACTCATTTAAAGCTATTTCGTTCAGCTTTTTCCAGTAGGGGATGGTTGTTTACAGCGCACGCAATGCCTGGTTAGCTTCTTAGCTTAGCTTCCTTCGTGGTAGAGCTGGCGCGCTACAGATGTCCCGGCCAAACGTTAGAGATTGGGTAAAATCAGATCCAGTCATTTTAAACTTCAGCAGAATCCACGCCTCCAGCAAGCACGTTTCTCATACATGTCAACTTGTATGGATTGGCCGTAAGTTTTAAGGATTTTACGTCATTTTGCAGGTATACAGACGTATAGATCTCACGGATTTATTCAAGTCTTACATATTTTTTCAAAATATTTTTTCAAAACCTCATTTTCAAATTTATCTAACATGTCAGAGCCTGTAGAATGATTTTAAAAGCAATAAATACCATCAAATAGCCATCTTCCAACCTGTTCTGCCACTAAAAATAAGTTTTGAACTCTTTCCGCTCTCCTGTCCGCAACTGACAGACCCCCCCGGGTGCCAGTTGTACGGATTTTTTGCAAAATTTATGGATTTTTAAGCCTTTTTTACAGGTAAATGTCCTAAGAGGTTGACATGTATGTGTTTCTTAATATTCAAGGTTCCAGACTCTTGTACAAAGCAAAGTGTAGAACAAGAGGCTGTTTTTTTACCAGGCTAGAGCTAAAAACCAGTCAGAGGGAAACCAACACCAGAATGAATTGTTACCATTTCAAACAGCTCCAATCTCAAGTGGTTTATAGTGTCACTATCACAATCAAGATTATATTACATGGATATTTCAGCAGATGTATTATATTCCCAAGTGCTGCAGGTTAGACAAGAAGTGCTACAGCTGGATGCTGTTGATATTTCAGCTTGCTAAAAAGCAGATTTCTGTTCGTAAAATCAGGTTAGAATTGAACTCCAAACTGAAACTATTCACAAAGCTATCTATGACAGATAAGATTATTGTCGTTTATAACCTTTCAACAAAACCCAGTTTAAAATGACCTGGTTTCTCTCAGTTGGCTTCCTCTCCACTTGCAAACTGATTTTAAGATTTTACTGTTGACTTTTAAAGTTTTTAAAGGTCTGGCCTCATCATACTGTATTTAATCTTTTTAACATCCACACTCCAGTAAGAGCACTTCAGTCTAACAGGTTTTTGTTTCTAGATTCAAAATGAAATCCAGAGGTTTGGCTTTTGATTGAGGCAGAGTTTGAGATTCAATTAGAGATGATGTTGTTTTAGTTTTATTGTGTGTTTCTTAATGTTTTTACTTTTATTTTTAATGACAAAAGCCCTTGACTGTATTGCAAACCACTTTGGTCAACCTTTTTTTTTTTTTATACATTTAAAATACATATACATTTAAAAATAGACAAAATATATACATATTTATATATATAAATTTTTGCTGTTTTTTTTCCTGCACCTTTCTTCAATTAAAAAAGTCTTGGTTCATGTAAACAAGAAGGAAGGCTAAAATGGCTAAAATCCATGGGTGCTACTTCACTGGCAAGCAGAGAAACAATTAAAGCAAGAAATCATGTTCCTAATGGTTATATGGAGTATTGTATAAAATCCCAGATGCACATCTCTTATAGAAACTTTAGGCTGTTCCAGCACGAAGGTTCATGGATATATTCCATAAGTTTTGTTCTCCTCATCAAACATTCACTGCCTAATTACATCTACTTAAGCAATTTTGTGAGGAGAGAAAAAAAAAATGTTGTGCCTAATTGCATTACTATCTGGAAGGCAGAAATATGTGGAGCGAAAAAACATATAGCAACGTGAGGGAACTGTTAATTAGTCACATATTTGGCATGCGTTACCGAACGGCACATTATACGGCCGGCACAGATAGGAGGGTGACAGCTTCTGTTCCTGAAACTGTAATCAAACAAAGGCAGATGTACAGATAAACACCACAGAGAAAGTTTGGCACAATCGCTCATCTCGTGCACTGAGATGATTTTTCTCTAGATGAAATATTTCAAACCACAATACCTCCTGATAAGGTTAATACAAACAGTCCAAGGATTACAATAGCTTAAAATGTGTAACTGCTGAAATATTCATGATGGGGCATTGTGCTGCGTTTCAAAAGCTCCTATTTACAAATCATGCCCAATACAATGTGCTCCAGAAGCCTGCCATTTTCTCCCTCAGCGTGGGTCAGCGCACTGTAAAGAGTTTTATCTCACAATTTAAAAAAGTTTATTCAGACTTTGAAGCGGGCTTCTAAAAAATACCCTTTGTTCCATAATAACACTTAAAATGCTCTTTTGGTCGCCATTTTCACATGAACAATAGGAAATTATGTTGAGGCAAGAAAGAAAAAAAATCTTTTATAATGAATACCACCTTTAGTGATTGCAAATAATTGCGTTAAGTGGCTTATTTGCCTTAGGTCGGGGAGGGTGACTCCTGTATAACTAATATAAGGATGTGAACCCTCACCCTCACTGATGAGGTCTATTCACAGCTCGGCTGCCCCGTGCCCCCTCCCGGCTTCTTGTTCTCCGGCGTGATAAGAAGTGATGTCAAAGTTTCAAATCAGTGAATTTATACTATTATGTGGCAGAAAGCAACAGCAGGTGCAGTTTCTGTCCTCGGTGTGAAAGAAGAAAGGGGAGCTAAAGAGAGAGCAGCACCTCTGTGAGCGAAGATAGAATACACCGTAAAAAGAAAACTTTCAGCTCTAATAAAATACATTAAATAAATAATTACAATTTCATTCATCACTGATACTATTTAAGTCTAAAAATAAAATGTTTTATTATTGTTATAGGAATATCTTGTTGCTATGTTTTCTTTTATTTAATACTTTTCAGGAAGTTGGCCTTGTCTTGTATATTTGATATGTTTCCTAAATCTCTCTCTCAATCTTGATCATATTTCCTCTCATTTTTTTTCTCTCTCTTCTTTTTCTCTTCTTTTAATAAAAAAAAAACAAAACAAAAAAACACTGATGATGAAGAAATTAATATTTCTAATATTTAGTTCTGTTTTCTACTGAAGGGGGAAAAAAAAGAACTTCAAATCGTGAAAAAAAAAAAAATAATAAAAAAAATGTGACAATAATTGAATATTTCTTTTTAATTTTATATCCTTTTATAGGTTTTACAAGTTTAATCATCAGTGCTGATTGCAGACCTGGATTTGAAATTTAAAATTCAGAATTTCTTCATAGATAAATAAAAATTTTAACAATTTTAAAGAGTAAGAAGGCTTTTTTCATGTATTCAGACAACAACAAAAAGCAGGGACTTTCATCCATCTTTTTATCGTATTTGTTTTATCCAGTTATGGATCGCAGGAGGATATTATTAAGTTCTTTACAGGACCACCATAAAGACACAACCATGCATGCTTATTATCCCCAACATCATCTTCAAATCACTTACTAACCAAAAAATATATATATTTTGAAAATTGGAAAGAAGCCAGAGTATTCAGAAAAATGCACAATGCAAGGAGCCAAACAAATGATTCAAGTAGAGATTTTTGTACAGCAAGTCAAAAGTGACACAGATTATCATCTGCAAGAGAAGGTCGGGACATTTACGTCTAAAATTAAGATGGAGAAGCACATCGCTGCAAGCTGAACGTTTCTAAAAACATTTATTTAAAACATGGAGAAAGATCAACTTGACTTAGACATGTGACAGTTTGAATTTAACAAATGATTCTTTAAGGCTGTAATTTATTTTTGCTTATTATTTATGCATTTGTTTCAGAAATCAGTTAATAAATATATTAAAGTATACATCTAAACGCAGATTATTTTATTACTTATAGTTTGTAACATAATTTAAGCAGTTTTTTATAGTTTCATCAAAATACATTTTAAAATTAGGCAATTATACATTTTTGTGTTCTCTGTGATTTTATACTGTGTGACTAGATATTAAAACCTCAAGAATGTGGAGAATGTGGTAATGTGAGAAACCTCAAGAAACTGGTCAAGATTCTCAGTCTTTCAGGTCATGATCAATCAATCAATCAATCAATCAATCAATCAATCAATAAAATAACAACAAATAAAACAACTGAACTTTTATAAGCTGAAGGCATTTTTCGTTTTATTTTTTAAAAACGCTTCCTGGATGGAAGCGGAAGTCCAATTTTATTTTTAACCCTGCTTTGGTTTTTCCTGAAACTTCAAGATGGATTCAAAAAAGCATTCAAAGCTCTCATTGTCATATTTTCTGCAAGCAAACACCTGTGGAGAGGAACAAAACTGTTTATATTTTATATAATGTAATTCTCGACATGAACACAATGAACTTTTGACACTTTAATCATATTCAGTTTCATGAGGAATTTTGTGAATAAATCCATCCTACTAAAATTAAATTGCTCTTAAACTGATCCAACTTTTTTTTGTAAATCCAAGTCACATCTCTCACCCAGGCCCTCAGCTCACACACAGCAAAAAAAAAACTGTTTAATTTTTGTTCAAAATCTTTAGAAATGAATTATTTTCTGAAAAATCCTGTAATAAGAATTCTTATTGAAACCCAATTAAAACAAAAAACTTGATCTGTTTTGTTTCCATGTTGACCTTTCTCGTCTGGCTGCACTGGGTCTACCTTTCAGGAATAAAAAAACCTTCATGGATTATTAGCTGTGTTCTGGGTGTGAGTGAAACAAACAAAAATATAGAAATGACTGCACGTATTGTCCTCTTTTTGAAAAGAGATGCCCGGGGAAATCACGAAGAGAACAAAAAACCCAAAAAAATCTGGTTGCTGCCATAATTACTTTAGGGTATATCCGGTACTCTCTTATGGAATATATCAGTGGCCACCACGTCTGGTGTTTGACCTGCATTAGCTGCAGAAATCTGAAGCAAACAGGGGACGAGGAACGCACCTCCCATCATGAGCCGCTCACACAATCCCTGGACAACAGGTACAAAATAGAAAGTCTACAGATACTGACCAACTGGACAAAGACAAGACAAAAGGCTCCAAATCACCAAGGAATGCCAATTTTATCCTGCGCTACATACAGTTTGCATTAAAGCAATAATTCTGATGTTAAAATGGTGTTCTGTAAAAATGTCAGTAAGTTATTTTACCTGTTGCAGATAATTCTGAGTGACTTCAGATTATGCCTCTGATAAGAGAGACAAGCTAACGACTAATCTGGGTGGAGCCTGAAACAACTCCAAAAAATTTATTGATTTTTTTTCCCATTTATTTTCTTTTGGTGTTGCATAAATATCTATATTCTGTTTGGGTCATATATTTCAACCCATTCAGTTTTTTCTATGATGTTTTCTATTACATCATAGTATTTGCAATGACAATGCTAACGTCTGGTCTTACCAACTACAATTTGGTGGGCTTTATTCTCCTCTGGCTCTGGGTCAGAGTCTGGCTCCAACATGTAAGGCTGGATGGACAAGTCTTCTGTTGTTGACATCTTTTAATTCATTTGTAAACAAAAAGTTTCTGTGCTGCTGGAGGGGGGTGGAGTGTGATGCGCCTCATTGGATTTAAAGAGGCAGCCTCAAAACGAGTTGATCTGAGACACACCTCAGAAAAGGGGTGAACGAGGGGCTTGTGGAGTTACAATAAGGAGGAATTCAGACCAAAGCATTGCAGTTCAACTTTATATCGACTCCAACTGAATGATTTAAATGTGAAAAATAAGGATTTAAAAGCATAGTATGTTTGCTTTAATGTTTCTGCTGGAATAATTGTCTATGAGCAAAACTAATCCCTATTTCTCCAAAAAGATGTTGTTCAAAAAGCTGCATCAGGTAAGATATTATTTGTTCAGAATCTTTCCACACAACCCCATTTCAAAGGATCCAAACTATCTGGAAAAAAAGATTCAGGCAGCAGGAATCGTTTTTTGAACAGTTCTGACTTGAGCTACAAAATGCTGACTGAATTGAATGAATCTTGTGTTTTGGATTTTATTTTCAATTTGATAAACTTAAGACTTGAAACGATGTGAGAAAAAAATAAACTCATTTATCAAATGTGTTGATAAATTCAAATGAAAACATAATTCACAGATTTTCTGATTTAAATAAGATATCTAATAAATTCCCTGAGACGTCTCTTTTTAAAGTTGCTGTCGTCAATGTAAGAACAAGAAGCAGCAAGTTTGCTTTGGTTGCATCATTTAAAATAAAAACATTTGAAAAATGGTTGTAAACTGAGCTTTTGAAAGAGAAATGCTTTCTGGTTGTGGTTCAGGAAATAAAACTATTCGACACCTATCAGAAGGTCAGAGCAGGTCCACATGTTGAAGCATCATACCAGACCCCATGTCTACCCTCACCCACCGATGCACTCTCTGTTGAGTCTGTGTACGATAGTGAAATACACTCTATGGATGGAATACAAAGCATTGTATAAATAAGTGTGTGAATGTGACTTGTCCTGAGTGCTTTGAGAGCTTCACAATGCATTTCATAAATGCAGTCCATTTCCTATTTGTACTTGATGCAAGACTTCAGCTGCTCAACGGTTCAGAACCTCCTTGGCTTAAGTTTTCATTTTGGGATGTATGCATATACTTTCCAATATCATATCCAATAAAGGCAGCTAATCAACTAAGAAAGCTTCACAGTAACATCTTGTTTTTTCATACCTTCAAGCTGGTATCTCAAGTTCTTTGAGTATTATTGCAAAGGTTTTATTTAATTTTATGTAAGCTGCCGTAACATTTGGTGAAACCACATTTTGACCAGGTTATATGTTCTGCAAATACAGAAACAGTCAGAATATTGTGGTTAAAACTCAAATATATTTCATCATGATGCAACAGAATGATTACAAGACAGAAAGTTCTTCAGTTTTAGATTGAACTAAAATCATCACAAACCGAACTGTCACCTAATGCAAATATTTGCGAAGGAGAAATTTATAAAAGGCAGAAGGAAACTTCTGGGGCAATTAAAATAACGAGTGCTGAAGATGGAGCAAAGTTTTTTTACTGTTCATGCTGCCTCTGTAGAAACCAGCACTTAGCCAATTAGATCTAAGGCCTCAGCAGCTTACAATTAAATGTCTTCATGAAAAATGAGCACTCAGACCATGTTTAATGGGCAGAGAGGTAATACAGGTGGGTCTGAGTGGCAGGAAAGGTGACTCACCCTGCAGCAGCAGTGAAAAGACGCTGCAGAGACAGGAGCACCGAGTCTGTACAAACTTTCCTTATCATCCTGCGACCGACCTGCTTCTCATGAGCAGCTACAAATCACATCCACAAATTAGACTAATAAAAGTGATTCTGTGAAAAGTTATCTCTCTGGGCTGCGCACAGTATTTGTGAGGCAGTTTCCAAAGGGTCTTAAAGGGATGTAATATAACGTCATTCCCATGATGTCATGTTTGGTCCAGACTGTTTTTTTGACTCATTCATGCATGTTTGAGAAATCCTTGAATCTCCTGTGGTAGCTGTGTGGAGCTGTTTAAATGCTTGCTGGTACGAAGCACAGCCTATTTATCCAAAGCTCCTTCCTGGAGCTCAGTCTGAAGCCGAGCTCCCACCCCACAGACCACCCCTCCCCCACAGTGCAGCTCCACTAGACCTGGTGGAACTGCACAACTGTTAAGCTTGTAATTCTAACTACTTCTCAGTCCAGTACTTTTTTAAAGTTAAGGAATGCCTTCATCGAGGAAATGTATTTTTGGAATCCAATGGGACTCCCCTCTTTATGATTCCTATGGATGACACAATTTATTAAAAATGGTTGGACTTTTTTCTTACAAAAGGTTGTAAACAGCCTCTGAGTCATTGTTGTGAAGACGTGCTAAAATGAGAATGTTGCAGGATGTTCTTAAAATTTCAAGGCGTTTAGATATGGCTATGATGCAAAGTCTAATTTATTTAAGCCTTTTAATAACAACTGAAGTTAATATAGGTACTTGATTGAACTGTGTGCTTGGAAAATACATAATAACCCAATTTAAAATGGTTGAGGAGTTTCTCAACGTCCTAGCGTGAGTTGCAAAGAATCATACTCATGTCCCAAATTTTACTTAGGAGTTTGTGACTTGTTGTGATTCCAAGTGAATTGTTTTTATTTTTGTCTCCAACTAGCCCCTAACAATCACAGCCCACTGCCCTAAAATATTAATTGTTCCCACGAAAACCTTTCACACTTCAAAAGATCTGAACTATCCCTTTAAAGGAATCTTGTGTGACATCTGCTGTAGCTTTTACCTCAATAATAATTTAGACAAAGACACAGTGTGTCACACACAATCAACAGTTGTTACTTTGCTTTTAATGGAGAAAGATGAAAATATCAATACCAGCTCATTTACAAGCACATTTTGTTGCCCAGTTATTTATACTTAATTGATTCTAACAGCTTCGCAGCTGATGTTGCGAGAAATCAATCAAGGGGGCTCAGTTAAGTGACTGCATGACAGCTCATATATCGAATCCAATCCAAGAATAATCTGAAAGAACAATAATCCAAGGAGCCTGACCACCCGTCACCACAACAAGCCGCCTGCGAGAGGAAAACGAGACAAAGTGGATTAAATTTTTCTGGCAAATGTTATTACAAACAATATGCTGCCATGAAGAAGAAAGAGGGGAGAGCAATCTATGCGGACTGACCACCCTGCAAACCGTTTATCAGCTTGAAATGCTATTTCATGCATTAATACTCCACGGACTGCATTCCCCCCAACACTTTGAGTACAAAAGCCTCCGATTTACGATTACCAGTCAACTAAGCAATAGCCTGTGGCCCCCGTTGACACACTACTTCCTTTTACTTCCCTCACGGTGAGCTCGTCTCTGGGCCCCTGCAGCTTCAGAGACGAGGCTGTCAGGATAATGTGATCAAGGTGGATGCAGGCCAGGAGAAGCTAAATCGCGGCTGAGGGGGATGACATTCTTTGATTTTTAACCATTACAGAGTTTTCATAGAGCTGCAGTCAATTTATTTTATTTATTCTAATGAAGAGCATTAGGAGTGCCATAGTGTGCCGCGCTGCACATTGATCGCCTCGTTAATCACACTTTGCAGACACTCGCAAATCAAGTTCTAACAGCAAGCACTGAATCAAGAGCAATGAAGCATGAGCTCCTTCACAATTTATGATCTTTCAAATTGCATCTTTTCAACCATTAAATTGCAAGATACCATAAATTTTTATCCTCTCCTCTTCAGTCCCGCTATCGATTCTGTCGTGTGAAAAATGGAAGAGTAGTAAATTCAGGCAGTTAGACAAAATTTAAGCCTCGTCTTCAGAAAAGAAACTGAATGGCACAAGGAAGGCTGTTAATTTGCCATTGAGAACAAATACCAGGGGTGATAAAAATTTCAAAGTCCAACAGGGGCTTCAGAGACGCGGCTTGGGTGGGTTTCAGTCCTCTGCAACCTTGAGCTCCTTTACTTTACCACTTCTCACACGTTCAGGAGCTTTTACCAACCATTTTTAAAGATTAGGTACCTGATGTGGAGCAGAATTAAAATGAAATTGTCATCATAAAGCACATAAAAGTGACTAGACCTTCTTTCTTGTGTCAGACAGCCACGGATCCTGCAGGTATTAAAGAAGATAAAAATTCAAGGTGCAAGAACAGGTGAGCATGCTGGTTTTTCATATTTTATATCTATTCCAAAGCAATATTTCACTTTCTTTTTCTTTTCTTAAGAAAACAGTCAAGTTTTAGTTCTGAAAAAAATAAAAAAAATCCCTCAAACTCTGCAATTCAGTACTTAAAAGTGGTCATTACATTTAACCTGTACAAATCTAAAACGGTTCTTACCTGCCCCATACTGTTCTCAGAAAATGGCATAATTGTTCTCAGATTGCATTTCACTCGCACCAAGCTGCAAGAAACACTTGTCAAACAATAGAGTCAAATTAGTTCTGTGTGATTGAGCATGTTGAGCATCTATCCAGCGCATTATATATCTAGGAAAAGAAACAGAAGTGCCACGAAATAGTCTCAATTACTGTGATAAAGTAAAAAGGAGAGGCAGGAAAAACCAGGCAGTGGCTTCCAAAAGTGAAGGGTTAACCTCTTCACTTCTGTACATGGAGCAACTCTTAAGTTATGATTGGAAAGAGTGCCTGCTGTTAACTTGGAGCAGGAAAATAACAATGTCTGCGTACTGAGGTCCTGGCTCGGAAAAAAGTTTTCACTCAAACATACGTATGCTTTATTTATGTTTGTTTGAGGTAAATCAAGACAAAAAGCAACCTAATGAGTCAGGTGTTTTGTCGGCAAGAGCTGAGGAGGATCCTTCAGAAGTTTTAAAGACAGACTCTTTGGATCAGTGAGGAAGAAAGTTCTCACCAACTTCCACAGCAGGTCAGCGTCACGGTTCCGAAAAGCTGAATGGCGAAACGACAGCGGCATGGCTGACAGGTAGATAGGTTCTTCCTCACAGGAGGTGCAGCCAAACTGAGACAGAACGCCCAATATGGCTCCACAAACTGAGCGCAGCAACGCCAGTCAGGCAGCAAGGCTTTCAGACGCAGGCACTCCCCGAGGGAAGCAAATCAGCTGAGGAAATAGCATGTAAGAAAAACAAACCATAAGAAAAGGCATAAAAGCTCACAAACACTGGATTGATCAGACAATTACATCCCATCTGGCTTGTTAAACCCAACCTGCTGTCATGTACAGACCTGCAGTTTTTACATTAGACTGAACAACTACTACCACCGCCGGTGTTCTATGTTTTAATGTCACACAGTCCAATTAAAAAAACACAAACAAAACAAATTATATTTGACCCTATTATGGTTAACGAGACAACAAAGTATGTATTTTATTTTTTAATGAGGAATATTTTAATTTTAACAGGAATTGGAATAATAAATCATCTTCAAACACATTTAAGGCCAGAGGTTTGTACTGATAGATACATTTATTCTGGAAACTTAGACACATTTTGTTCTTACAACCACTGATCTCCACCCACACCTCCCATATTAATAACCCATAACGATCCAAATATGGGACATACTCTATATTTTGTACATCAGTTAGTTTTTTTCTTGGAGAAGACTGATCAGGTCCTGCATCTGATAAACTTTTGTGATTTAGGGAAAATTTTATTGTTAAGCAAACAAACATTTAAAACCAAAGGTTTGCACAAAAAGAGTTAATTAGCTTGAAACATTTTGAAATATTTTCTTCAGCTATTTTGTTTTTAGGAAACGAAGAGTTTTGTTTCAGGTACTGTGGGTGGCAGCTGAAGGCAGGGGCTTCACAAAGCTGCCTCCTGGCACATGAAATGTCACTTCTCTGGTGAGGAATGAGCCTGAGCTTGTGGCTGAGGTTGAGAGGTACCAACTAGATGTAGTCACAGTGTGGATTCTGGAACCAATCTCTTTGAGTGGGGCTGGACCTCATGTCACCCTGGAGTTTCCCATGGTGAGAGTGACACAGGCAGTTTAGGCAAATGCTAAAGGCACCATCCGTCTAGGGGGCATCACAATTAACAGGTGTCTCTCATTGCTGTCAGCAAATGTTGGCAGGTATGAGGTAGACTTATAGTATTCTGTTTCAAATTATTTCTATTCTTAATTCTAAATATACAAAAAATTATTAGGAATGTATGGTATGTGAATGTACGTAATTTGAGATTTAGAAAATTGCACAGTGGCACCATTTGAAATCCTGCCTAGGGTGCCAAATTGGCTAGAGCCGGCCATGGTGAAGGTTGTTGGGCTGGTGTGGGCCTATAGCCCCCTGGTGCCTGGGTACTGGAGTTTTCCTCGGTAGATGAGAGTGTAGCTTCCCCTGTGATTAGGATGTGGGGACAGCTCTGTATGTTTATGTGCCATAAGGCAGCTCAGAGTCCCCAATCTGTCCTCAGATTAATTATTCTTCAAATCTGTTTAACAGCTGGAAAACTTATCACAAATAACTTGGTTCAGAAGCATTTTATGAAAGAAACATGATTTCTAAGGCTGTAGCAGTGGAGTTCAACACAAAACTAATAAAGAAAGATTTATTAAAGTAAATTGTTTTGTTGCATGCACAAATTTTAAGCAAAATTTGTACAATGTGTTAAGTCGTGTGATGGAGATGACTCAGCTACTGCCACACCAAAATTGAGCTCATTATCATTAGAACTGGCTGAGTTAGAGGCCATTTTTTGTGTTTGTTAAAATTAATTGTGGTGGGCCATCTTGAAGTTGAAGCTGTACTGTACGTGTTGAACATGACTTTCTGAGAGTTTCTTTAAAATTTCTCCAGTGGTTCATTTTGCTAACAGACACACAGTTGCACACACAGACACACAACTACATAATCAACCACCTTTTATAGCAGCTGGTGACAAAATAACATTAATTCAGTCAGAGGTTTGACATGTGAAATACTTTATATCTAATAAAACCTCCAAACCAGTTTGATCTGAATTTGATGACTGTGCTAATCACATCTGTATTAAACAAAACACCACATTGATAATTTTCACTCACGCTAATGTGATATCACACGAGGAATCTGTAATGTGACATTACAGTTTGTGTTGACTCGAATAGATAATGGGACCAAAACACAGTATGTTTTTTTTATGTACAAGCATCTATCAGCAGCACACAATGGTGCACTCAGAGAGACACTTTCACCAGCCTAACAAAAGGAGAGGCTACGGGGCATGACAACTTCTTGTGAACAACAAAATGCTGCCTGACAAGCTCTCAGAGGATGGTTGAGTTCTGGCAGATTACAGAGATCTCTATCTCTTCATAAAATGGACTGCAGCATTTAAGTGGCAATGACTGAAAATACAATCTGAATTGTTAAGCGTGCCACAGCCATTACAAGGAGATGTAGGGCCGGTAATGGTGAGAGTAATCGTGTGATGACAGTTTCACTGCGCGCCGACGTTCTCCAAGGTATTGTCATCATCCGTGACAGGTAATACGGGTCCACTGGGAACTGCGTATGTCTTACAGTTTCTTCTTCATAAACACCCAGCAGCCCTGCTTTACTTACAGCTCCATCAAACCCCAGAACCCATGGTGGCTTTTCAATATAGCTGCAGGTCTGAGTGCGGTAATTAGATGTTAATGTGAAATAATGGAATCATGGAGGGTTGTTACGCGGGGAGAAATGCAGACCTTGGCGTGATCTTGGAGCGAAAAGCACAATTGCTTAAAAATCAAAACATGCTGTCAGTGGCTCACCTAAGCAGCAGCAAATGCCCTTACTTTGGAATACATTACAATGGTAATTGCTCCGGCAAAATTACCTTGTCTTAGATGAGCTCGACCAGACATCTGAGACACGCATGTCGATTGACTCAATTTCACGATCCTTGGGAGGCTGAAATCAAGGCCTTTATGTGGGAGAAAATCAGAGCGGAAATTGACATAAACATCTCATTGTAGACATTATACAGAATTGTATAGAGGGCTTCATTTTGACATGGTTATTTTTTATGAATCTATTTAAAAATGAAGCTGCATTTTATCTGAGGGTTTCTTCAGGTGTTTATTTATTTAATGGGGAAATAAAAAGTGTGAATAAATAATCTTTTATCACTTTTATAATATCTAAGTGTGATGTTGACTTAATACAGCCTTATTTTAAATGTCACAGCTCCAGGTCCAGCTGCTTCTTTTCACTATCAGTGACCAAAACGCTGTGATTTTTCTTCTTAAAGAAAAAACAAAGGAGCTTGAACAAACAGACAAAAAAAAAAAAAAAAAGACTTGATAAACAAAAACATGGCGTCATTTACGACTCCACCTATGATTGTTAGCCGCGTCTCCTCCCGTCTTGGCTTTTTCCTCACACAAATCAGGACAGCAGAGAGTTAAAATGCCTCTTGTGTCTGTGATCTGATGAGGATCACCTTCATCCATTTGAAAGGTGATTTCCGAGCAAAATTGTTTCTCCGAACACACGCTGCTTGAGCCGAGAGCACATTTTTCCAGCATGTTAACAAACATGTAATTTCCATAAACACGTCCAGTAATTGACAGCTTGATTTGGGCTCTGCCAGGAGGCTGACAGACAGTTCTTGGCTGCTTTAATGCAGACAGCGCAGGCTTAAGGCCTCACCAGGCTGTAATGAGCTTCTCAGAGCTTTGTCTGGATTAGACCACCAAACACAAACAAAATCTCTCACAAATACCATTCAGCTTTCTTTATCTTGTTACACCAAGAACTAAATTAATTTACAGGGTCTAAAAAATTTAATAGAAGTAATACAAATACAAATTTTTAGTTTATTTTAGTAAATTGTTGCCGGTTATATGGTTTGTAATCCTGTTAAAAAGCTGCATTTTATGTTGTATTTAGATAGTTTATAATATGATTACATTTACAGGCTTAATGTGATAATGTTTAACATTATGTTATAGTGGCTGATGCTTTTTTTTCCTCTGCAAGTGCAGCAAAACATGCAAAAATCTGGTGTTTTGGTTAATCTTTAAAAGAAAAATATGTACATAACCTATTACAGCAAATTATAGCCAAACCTAATACAGACGTTTAAAAACAGAAAGAAAAACAGAAGTACAAAAATATAATCAAGAAGGAATAATTTAGCATATCATGAAGTACACACATAAAGTATAATTTACTGGAAAATGTTTTGGTATCTTGGTGTAAAAACGACTTGTAATAATTAGATTTTTAAAACTACAAAAAAAATTGATTTGATAACTAAAAATAGAATGTGTGGCAACACTATTATTAATAAATTTTAATATTTGACAAATGATGACTTCTTTTCTTTGACATTTATGTCAAGAATCTAGATTAACTTAATTTTCCACTCTTCTTTTGTTTTTGCTACATTCTAATGATGTAATTTGGCAATAGAAAGTGACATTTCTTGTTAAACCTTAAAATAAATGGATTTTAAAATAGACATGATATATAAACCATGGGTGATTTTTGTCTGGTCTGTGTGGTCTAGCTGCAGGATATTTGAGGAGTCACATCAGTATCTTTGGGCAGTTTGAACATCAGCAGCACACTCATGTCTTTTCTCCTTGTAAAAAAAAAAGAAGCTGTGGTTCAAGAGCAGAACAGAAATGATGGTGAGCACAAGAGGAAAAATGGAGTCCGATAAATCTGTATTGAACAGCATGTGAAGGATGTTAATACATATTAATGGTGACAGGAATATTTGCAAGTGAATACACTGGTAAAGGGGATTAAACATAACTCTCCATAGAAGGGGAGGTATCATCACTCCCATTCTGGCGTGGGACTCGGCTGTATCAGATTCATCCCCATGCACATTGCCAGCAAACACTAAGCCCTTATCTCTCTACTGGGCCTCTCCGGAGAGTTTACAATTTCTCGCTTCGTTGGAGCCTGAGCTGAGCTTGTTACTGGCACAAAGGCTGAGAGATGGCCTGGTTGAGAGCACAAAGCTGCTCCCTCCTCTGGACGGACACATTTCCCTCAGATAACGGATGACTTGTTGGACAGCAGCACTACACTGTCCCTATACATTAGTGATGACAGCCACACATCCTCCACACACTGCGACGCGCAACAAAGTTAAAGTTCAGGGAAAATACACGACACGCCGTGGTGGTGTCAGTAAAGGCCCCCCATTAACGAGATGCTGGAGGTGGCCAAGGGACGTGAACTCAGCAGATGTGGTCTGGTCCCTACGAGACACTTCAAGCCACCGGTGCTATTCTCCGAGGGCACAGGCATCACAGACAACCTGCCATTTGCTCCACCACTGATCACATTAACTCCCGCGGGGATTAATGATGGGAACACAGTCATGAAATTTAAAGTAAATGTGCCTTTTAATCACAGCAACATCTACGCTCTCTCGTTTTTAGACAAGTGAACCCGTTTAGCATTTAAACCTATCATGGTAATTTTCTTATACGATTTCCAGCCTAACATGCCCTTTGTTCAGCTGTAAAACCGTCTGTGAATATCTGCTTGTTTTGGTGCAGATTCTCAGTAATCCCAGTGCTCTTAAAGCCTTCATCTGGGCTGCAACTGTTGGCGACTAGTTGAGGCACAAAATTGCAAAACTATACACAAATTTTTACTTGGAGTCGCACTGATGTCGGCCACAAGTTGGACAAAATTTCACCGGGAACTCGCGTCCATCCATCCATCCATCCATCCATCCATCCATCCATCCTATACTCACTTCTTCCTTTCAGGGTCACGGGGGTCACTGTTGCTCACATCCAGCCTTCACTGTGCGAGGGGCGAGGTACACCCTGGACAGGTTGTAATACATCTCACACAATGAAACCATTCATACTGTCGCAGTTTACTCACAGAGTTTTAATTATGTCTCAGTGTGTTTTATTCTCATTTTATTTACAACTTTGGTGACAAAAATCTCCCCAATCGGGCACAATTTGGTGGCCAGCCCTTCCCAGAGTTGTAACATTTCTCATATTTTTCTATCTCCTGGAAATTAAACTGAGAAAGGTTTAAGAAAAAAAATGTGTCAGTTGTGAGAGAAGATTTGTCTTACGAGGAAACAATGTGACATTTAAGACATGGAAGAAACTCTCGTTAATGTGGTTCGCAATTTGTTGCCAGCACTCGCATTCAAATGAGCTACAAGTTTAAGAGTTAAAAATATAAATAAACTGAACTTGTTTTTCTTAGCTTATAAATTGAAGGGAGTTGCTTTATGTGATCTGAACTCCCATTCAAATCACCCTCCTACTTATACCTGAATGTCATCATGGACTAAGGGTGTTTATTGCCACGACACGGGGGTCACAAAATTATACAGTACAACGCATTACATTGCAATCTGTAAGCAAGGCTTTTTTTTAATTGCTTTTTTTCTAAAATATTCTAATAAAAAAAAAATCTGTATAAAAAGCACATCATGTTATTACATGCATAAAGTCTGATTAAATTATGTTTATTTGTATTCAATTCCATTCAATTCAAAAATACTTTATTTACCCTAAAGGGAAATTAGATGTAGAAACTCATTTGACTAAAGAGTTATTGTAGATGGTGATGGCTGTGTGCAGGAAAGATCTTCTGTAGCGATCTGTATTACAGTGAAATTGAAGAAGCCTCCGACTGAAGACACTCTGTTTTTTATAATCAGTCAGAACAACACTGAACAGTGAGAACTGCATCTCCTAAGCCCCAATTAAAAATTGATAAGATGCTTTTGAGAACCAATACAATATCATGAAATTAAAAATCTTAATATTTCAGTGTATTGATATTTTATCACACCCCTATTATGGACTATGTTGGCCTGGTCCACACAGAAGATGGTTTGGTGATGCTCAATGTCCTTGGCACATAAACAAGTGAAAAATATTTCTTGTTTCAAAAAAATATTCTTTTAAATTTAAGACTTGTTTAGTTTTTAAGGTTAATGAAATAATGTGGAAATAGTAAAATTAACAAGTGACTCAAACTGTTCTCACTGACAACAGGCCAAGTTAAAACATGGACACTGTAATTTCAAAGTTTGAGAGATTAACAAAATAAAATAAATGAAAAAAATTAAAAAACACTGATTGCAATGTTTTAAACCAAAGTAACAAGGAACTTATTAAAACTGACAAAAGGATCCATCAGATCAGGATGAGTTATAACACAGCTCTGTGTTGATAATCTTGTAACAGCTCTGTTGAACAAAGATCTATATCGAGCTTCGTTTTACAGTGAAAACTGCATCCAAACCACAAGATATTTCACTGTATTTTATAACAGAGAAAAATGTCAAACTGATTTCAGCAAATTTTAAGTTGACAAGTAATATTGGATTGCTGCTTGTCTTACAGTAGGACTCCTAGTCACAGCAATTTCAGCAGACATGTTGCTGAGACAGCTCCGGCATTGTTTTCTGGGACACAGTGAAATTCTATTTTCAGTCTTACTTGGTGCAGTAATTATCTGCATTGTTGGTGAGAATAAAGAAAATAAAGTGCATGAATATGTGCCGGTCAATTGGATTCTGTCAGTTCGAGCAGAATTGGGTACACAAGCGAGCAGCTTGCCAGCTTGTAATAACGATGGTGTTTGCGTGGAACAATTTCCCCTCTAAAACAGCTCATCAACAGCAGAGAGAGTCTGTCACCCAGGGTACGGAGTGACAAGTCTTCTGCATCTTCGTCTGTTATTAACATGTCTCTTACGACAAGCTCAATTATCTGACACTGCCCGCAATTTCCATTCCTTTTTCTGGCACAATGTAAAGTTCCTCTCCTTCATTTTCAAAGCTGGTCGTTTTGGATCCGGCAAATACTGATATAAGACATGTGTGGGAGGAGGAAGTGAAAACTGAGGGAAAAACATCTGCAAGTCAGAGCAAAGTTGGTACTTGCCTGCAACATAAAGGCCTCGATCATTTCTGATTCAGAAAGCATGAATGTTAAACATTTTTTTACTCACGTTGGTTTCCTCTTTGCAAAATAAATTGTTCCGTGTAGAATGAGAGCAAAAGTTAACTTTTTACATGAAACACATACTTGAATATAATTAAATAATTGACAGCACATTCCCTAAGTTTGGTCTCTTTCTTAAGAATAACAAGGACAATTCATGCTTCTAACATAAAAGCTATAACAGCAGTTTGTTGAAGCATAGAACACTTTTTTTTTTAATTCGTGTTAATGAATTTTGAAAAAGGTGATAAATATCCTCAATGTTGAGGTCAATGGTGGGTCATAAAATGCTAAAAAACAAACAAAACAACAACAAAAAACTCATACGTCATTAAGACAATTATTGTTACCATGCCCTTGTTTGTTTGTGTCATTAGCAATGTTTGTATATTTTTTTAACAAAACTTATTTTTGCAAATCTCTGCCACCAAAATTTTGTTGGTCAGATGCTGAAAAGTTTAGGAAAAAAAAGTTCAAATCTAACAGAAAACACCACAAAAGCTAAAATAAAAATCCTAATAATAATAATAATAATAATGATGATGATGATGTAATGCACTGTTTAAACATATGACTAAACTTAGAAAAGTAGACAAAAAGACTATATGTAAATAAATATCTCAGTGAGTATTGTCCATATTGGTCATACTGTAAGTAAAGTACAAAGACTTTGTTGTAGATGTTGATTAGTCCGGATTTCAGACGGTGTTGTAATCAGTAAGCTATATGTGCGTGATGTCTGTGACCTCCACAGTTTTGATTCCTCCTCTCTCTGTAGCGTGGCTGCACTCATTTAAATGCACAATAATCTCTAAAGGCTTGTACTAATGAAAAATTAAGTTAAAGGTGCTTTCTAGCAGCAAGTCCTGATTAACTAACTAATGCAGGAGCTTGTTCCTTTTCTGATTTACTTTAATGAACCATTCAAACAGCTTTTTCACAGAACTGCCTAATAATTATTTCCAGACTATACAATCTTGCAATCATTTTTGAATAACCCAACTAAAATAGAGGATAAATGCCATTCAAATGACTAACCTCATCTTCTTCATATTTTGACACAGATAAAATACGGGTAGACATTTCTTACAACCTTTTATCCTTAAGATGTTCTCTGTACTGAAAAACTTAGTTGTCAGTCTCAAAAGTTCATGGCAGAACATAGCTGGGGTCTGTTTTGAAAAACTACTCAGAACCTCGAAACGCTCTTTGATGTAACCCTGAAGATTTCGATCTTAAGGCTAGATCCACTCGTGTGTGGAGGAACGCATAGAAAGAGAAAATGTTCCACCAAAGTGAAATATCGCCCAAAGTGGGAGTGTCTGGGTTGCTGTGGGGGAACGTTAGAGAAAGTGGTAATGATGACAGCTCTAACCCAGTGCAGGTGCAGTAAAGCATGGCAGGTTGGTCAATTGCCCAGAACCCATTACTTCTCTCTGGAGACCAACCTTGTAATGTGCAAGGTACCTTATGTAAAGGACTGATCTATTGTCAACAGGGAAATCTTTCAGGTTTCACATGGAGACCCCATGTGCCCCTCACAAGGTTATACAGGCAGGATGAGAGTGGTTCAAATGGGACTCTGCTGGTTGCAAACATTTCACATCATAGTAGTAAACAACCTGGGTACTCTTGTTTAATTATTAAAAATATGCCTTACAAAATATATTTATTATGCACATTTCATGGGTGTAAAAAGTTTTATTGCACTGTAGTAGACTCTTTGTGTTTTATAGGTGCAGAAGCAGTGGTTGTATATTTCATAATGTTTTTCTGTCTGTGAGTGCCTTTACAGGTGAGCTAAACATGTGACTGCACTGGAAATAGAGATGGAATGACCTTGGGTGGCAGATCCATCTGTGTTTTTGTGTCATCTTCAGACAGCCGTTGTTTGACCACTATCTACTAGATGCATTCTATCCGACACTTGTAACAATGGTGTAAATGAGAGAAAAATTGAGCTCACCTTAAAGGCGGACTTCAGTCCTCTTGAAGGCTGAAAGCCCTGGATGAACACAGTGCCCAGTGGCAGCTCAGAGTCCTTGTTTTGCTCCCTGAGACATGTGTAATCAGAGAGAAAGTCCAGCACAGATTACAGTCTTCAATCAGTCAGCGAGGAAAATGATATGTACATCATTGTCTCTGCCGCACATCCCAGGCACTGTCAGCTTGCATGCATATTACCTGTGTCAAAGCTGCCAGGGACATGACGAGAGAAACTGAGAGCCATCACAGAGCCGCCACTCAGGGAGGGGTGTCGGGGCTTCGAGCGCAGCAGCCACATTCAGTCTCCATGTGGACCCTATACTCTGACCTCTCAGATGTTCTTGACATCATTTAATGTACATTTTCAGATACAAAACGTCTTTTTCCATATCTCAAGTCATTTTCAGTGGGTTGAAGGCCAGCTCTTGTCACCAAACGAAAATACCAAACACACGTTTGTAGTCTTTTCCCCCACTCACTCAAGTCCAGGAAAGTTGCAGTTGTCTGACCTTGAGGTGCACAATAGAAAGAGTCTCTTCATACGGAGTGAAAACTAAATGACTGCTGGGTGGACTGGCAAAAAGAATTATCCGTCCTAATCTTCTCATAGATGTATAATGTAATTTTACTCAATTTTCTCCTCCATAAAAACAGACACATACTGTGTGGGTATAACAGCATAGTGTGGAAAATTTTGATGCAGGTGTCTCATTGTTTTAGATTCAATTTTCACAGTTGGATCTGAACAAAAAAAAAACATATAGTATAAATGCAAAACAGTAGGAAGGAGACATTTCACAATAAAGACAGCAAAGATAGATCTTGTCTGAATTCCACCCTCATGAAATAGAACATAGTCAGACCGTAATTTCCCTGAGACTAGAGTGCTTAATTTAAAACTGTGAAGGGCACCTCTGCAAAAAAAAAGAAAAAGATGGAAGACAATTTGTGAACCACACGTCAAACTTTTCTATTTTTTATACATTTTTAAAAGTTAACATCCAACGTGGTTATTATTAAACAAAGAAATACAAGAAAAACTGATTATTTGAGCATCAAACTGCTACTGGTGACCATTTTTTACTTTACATAATAGCTCCCCTGTCCCACACCAGGTATCTGTTCACCTTGAGAAGTCCAGACTTTAACACAAGCACTTTTTGCCTCGACAATTCTGTTTGTCTTCTTTGGTCCTGCTGGGCATCCAGAGGGAGGTCACCAAATGGTCTACAATGTAAAAAAAAAAAAAAAAAAAAAGGTACTGACCTTCTGCTAAATTGGCCACATTCCAAAGAGAGGGAATATCGGGTTATTGAGTTGATCCATGCTGGGAAAAATGATCTGAGCATTTGACTTTTGTAGTTGATCAAGGGCAAGAATGTGTCAGGGATGTAGAGACGCGACACTTTTAAAAATGCTGTCTCCGACGCCCTAATGGTTTAAATAAAAAAATAAAAAAAGGCAGCATCAGTATTCTGCTGTAAACAAATACATTAGGCAGGATGGTGAGTGCTTTCCATTTATGAAGACTTTGCAGCTCATATCCCAAAGAAAATAAATAACAGTTTTCTGCTTTAAATTCTGAGCCGCCGCTGAAAAAACACACAATGTAAATGAATGCAGCTGCAGAACCCCAACAATTCATTGCACTGTACTTTCAAGTTGTTGATTCCTTGAGAAAGGCAAATAATAGTCATTTTGCAAAATTGCAGGCCTATCCTTCAACAACTGGGAGAAAAAAAAATGTTAAAATTGGGCACGGCTTGGGAAGAAGCAACCCTCTTGCTGAAGTATTTCATATATTTGGGACAGCATAATGAAATAAGTCATTTCTGCCAACAGTTCACATTACCTCCCAATGGTTAAGAACCATAATCCCAACAGCATTTTGAATTCTACCACACATAGAGTCGAAAATGTTATTGCATGATTACAGTGTTCCTCTCCCGCTACGTAGTTATTTTATTTATGCATTTTGCACATGAATTGGAGAAGCTGAACACCACGTACAATTAAGACTGCAATTCGAAGACTGAGAGAGAACAACTGAAGCTATCTGTGGCTATAAAATCTCATGGACAACTTGTAATGTCAGCACAGTTAGAAATGATACCCGTCTGTCACAAAAGACGCCTCCGTTGTGTAATTGAAAAAGCTTCGGCTCTTCAGAATAAGATTGAAGTTGAATTCTCTTTCACTCAGTTTGCAAAATGTGCTTTACGTTATGCCCACACCGCAACAATTACAAGAATCTGTGAGTGTTTGCTGCATTCACCAAATCAAAGTCACCGTCTGCATTTCTTTGTGATTAAATCAAAGGGTCTTCTTAACACTCATTAACTGGGATGTTAAAAGCTCCTCCTATTGTGGTTCGTAGTGATGCTGACATACTTGTCAGAACATAAATAAAGGAAGAGTTTGCTGACAAAGTTAGCCTTACATCCAGTTAGTCACTTGAAACAGCAGTGTGGAAAATGCCCATCACGCTCAGCCGCCATGAAATCTCTAGTTTCTTGATTTTAACCTGCTAGAAAAAACAGAAACCCTTCTCTGAAATGGCTTAAAAACTTGTCTTTCTTTTTTAACACTGTCAGATGAAACAAAGTTATTCTTGCTTTGTTATCAGTCAGTAAATAAAAATACATCTAAAATGATTTACATCTTATTAAACCATTATATGTGAAAAAGTGAACAACAATTGTAGATAACAAAGTTCAGAAAAAACTGTTGAACTAAGGCTAAAAAGCTATCTACAACAGGTAAGATAATAAATGCTCATTTCACCCCCCCAAAGAACCCCATTTGAAAATATTGCTAAACAGTATTTAAGCTGAGAGTAAAAAAAATTCAAACGTTGCATGTACGTACATACTGGGATCGGTTTTAACCCTTCAACACTTCCAAAAATTGGGAAAAAAAAAGAGAGAAGAAAAAAAAAAACACAATCCCCAGTACAGATCGTCCCTGAGGTCTGTGTATCATAGGTTTTATTCCTTCAGGGAAGCAAAGATTATTACAATATTCAGATTACCGAGCAGGGGAAATTAATTGGACTAATTAACATACAAGTAAATGATGATACCGTTAACACATTTCATTAACTCAAACTGTCATTCTATGTTTCTGGTGCACTTGGTATTGCATTACAATGAATTTGATTCATTAATTTATGCAAATGAAAGAGAGAATAGACCAGCCGTTTTTTAAACACTATAAAACACGTCTTTTGAGTTGTTTTCACCAAACTGACTTAAAAGCATGCGCTTCTCGATAATTCTGATTTATCAGATAATGCCTTTTCGCATAGCACCCTTTTAATGATGCTCTTAAATGCTAATATCAAATAGGGCTATAATATGCTTGTAATTCTCTGACGCCATGGTCTTGGGTCTAATAATAATAAAAAAGGAGCAGTACCTAATTAGTGAAAAGCTCCTTTAAAGGGGAATAGTGGGGCAGTATGTGTGTGTGCTACTATGCAGTGGAGATATTAAGTTAATTTAATACAAATTTGAACAAATCTGGACAAAAAAGATAAACTGGGGGAACATGCGAGACCTATATTAATCTATTCTTTAATAATCTACTCAAGTATGAATGAACTCAGGTCACAGAATCAGTTCTTACCTCATGTCTCAGTAAGGTTTGTTCAAAGTCATGAAGCAGTGCTTTGTTCTCCAGCAGCTGAATACTCCTGACATTTCTGGGTGACATTAACTTGCAGTTAATTGAGGGTCTGCACCAGCAGTTGGCCTTCGTGACTCCTATCTTCACCGTAGCAGCACTACCCGGGGAAGGTCAAGGGGTCAAACATCTCTCCTCTTGCTCCCTTGGCTGCAGTGACATCTACTGGACTACAAAACCCTGGGTGTAAGAGGGAGAAAAAAATACAAATAAAAAAACTGAAACAGCTGACACGCTTGCTAGAGATAGGGATCAAAAGCTTTTTAAGAAACATCCCTTAAAAAACACCTTAGTATATAACAGCAACTCACCATCAAGAAGCAAGCAAGGTATGATGAACCTACATATTTTACACTTTTAAAATAAACCCAAAAGAACAATCAAGTGTAACAGAAAGATTTATATTGTTATATATCAACAGATTTATACAGAAGACTGAAATGAAGACGAACCTTCAGCATTTATTAAAAGACTGTAAATATGCTGCGTGTTCTCTGACATAAAAACATCCTGAAGAAGTGGCAACAAAGAGAAAATTTACCTCATAACATATTCTTCATTGTCTCAATAAAGGAAAGAAAAAAACGACCTAATAACATTACAGTTAAAATCACTGTTCAGTTCTGTGTGCATCTGTATTTATTGTAGGGTCAGAGAATATAGACATACTGCAACATGGAAAATAGGGGGAATGTAACACATTTAACAAATAAAAAGGTACAAAAAAAAGAGTGTACTGTCAAAAGGGATATTAACAAAAGTCGTATACATTTTTTTTCTCCTAAAGGATAAACGTGATGAGAACAGTGCTGTTTGTGTTTACCACTTTAAAAAAATCACTGCTCGGAGCAAAATATGTGGTAAAAACTGTTGCAAAATTAACAAAATGATGCGATAGGATTCAGCAGGCATAGGTGACATGGCATAATGGCAACTTAATCAGCATTTCATTGATTAAATTGGAAGAAAAATAATCACCACGGCCTGAGAACCTAATGGGGTGATTTACTGTATTTATAGCACGCAGTGAAGAGTCACCCTGAGTTTGGAGTTCAATTTGGCAAACACCACCAGAAAATGGCTTTTTTAAAAATATTACATTATTTTCCTGTGTTGAAATTTTTCAAGAAAGGGTAGAAAAAAAAAGACATTTGAATCACATATTGGAGCAGATTTAAACATTTCCGAGTATTACATTGTAAAAACTTAATAAAAAATAGCTGTTGAGTAAAATTTGCTTCTAAGAGAATGTATCATATCAACAACATATGTTTAGAGGAATTATGAAAAAAAATTGATTGTTTTTCATTTTTCTTCTGCTAAGTGCAGTGAGTAAAAACAAATTCATAAAAAAGATTTAAAAAAAAAAAAGAGCTGGACGAAGAAGGGTTTTGCAAGCAGACAAACTGCCAGATAATGATGCATAACAATAATTAAAACCCACATAACGTGAAATATTTGCATGGACTTAATAAATTCACTTGGGATAGATAAAATTAGTTCTGCTGAGGGGTTTCGTCTCTGCTATAAAGGAAAACAGAACAAGTTCCACAGAACAAAAGCAAAATAAATCAATAAAAAGGTGAGAACAATAACTTCTCATCAAAAACACAATATTAACAAATAAGTACAATTAAAACAAAGTGGAATCTTACTTTTCCAATTTTGTACAAAATAAGGCATTTCTTTGTGTGTTTACTGCAACGTCTTTTTTTCCTCATTATTAGTCCCCGCTTGCTTTTCCTTCCTCCACGACAACTGAGACAAGACACGGACTAAATCTGTGTTAAAATATATATATATATTTATAATTTTCCTTCAAAACTTGAATAAAAATGCACGTAGGAGTATACAGTATAAGAAGAGTTCATAAGCAGAGAGCGAATCACTTCATAACTTCACTGGCAGCGACTGTGGTGACGAGCTGGAGGGGAATCTCTGCGTTGGCCAGTATGTCCTGGGCGTTGTTAGAGCCCTGCTGGATGTTGGTGAGGATGAGGGTGGTTCCGCCCGCCGTGATGATGCTGTCAGAGGAACCTGCTGACTCCACCGAGGCCACCACGGTGTTGCCGGAGTTCACGCCTTTTTTGTTCTGATGAGTTTTAATGTGCTTCGCCAGGTGGTCGCTCCGCATGAAGCGCTTCGAACATTCTGGGCAGACAAACTTCTTCTCTCCTGCCAAAAGGAAAATACAGTTTTAGAAAGTTTGATGCCAAAATACATTAGGAGGGAGTTAAACATGCCATTTAAAATCAGATAAATCAACTAAAGTTTATAAAAATGGCATCCAAACTTAGAAATAACAAAAATAAAATAAAAACCAGAGCTGTGGCAGAAGTGCTAAAATCCTTTTTCCTTAGTTTTCTGAGACACTATAACTAAAGACTGCATAACATAGACCAAATGTTTGATCTGATTTAGGTCTCTAAAGCCAATCTGTCACTGTCAAATTGAAACTACAAAACTGATTACAATTATTACCAATTGGAGTCCTAGAAGATTAAATATCCTCTTGAAAAGTTAACTGTGAATGCTAACAGTTGCAGCTGACAGCGTAATGAAATGCTACTCTAGCCCGTCTTGTCAGAGGCCTCACTCTGACAATAATATGGTTGGGTAAAACAACATCAGTGCGAGTAAGTGGACATATCCTCTTCAAAGGCTTCTCTAGCCATTAAGTGTCATCGGATACCATAAATTATAATCTTATTCTACTATATCTGGTTGGATTTCTCAATCAATATTATGTTGCATTCACATGGACATCATCCAAAAGCTAGACGCGAAGCTCACTCTCATTGTTTGTTGTAGAACCTGGTGTTAAGAAATTAGTTATATACTGACAGCTGAGCAGACTCTAAACATAGTCCAAGGCTTTTAAATGACAGTCAAGCCTGTGTGTTTTTAATACAATGAAGTTCAGATCTCATCCCATGTACAGATACTGTTATTTCTTATGACTCATGCTTTGCAGGGCACAAATTAACACATTTTACACCGACTTATTAGATGTTTTCCTGATGTGCACTCAGAGGGAGGAAGAAAAAAGGGGCACCTGTGTGTGTTCTCCTGTGCCTCTGCAGTTCATCGCTGCGTGTGAACCTTTTCCCACAGAACATCCAGGTGCAAACAAAAGGTCGCTCCCCTGAATGCCAGCGCAGGTGTGCTCGCAGGTGCGATGTCTTTCCGTAGACTTTCCCACACCCTGCGATGTGGCAGATGTGCTGCTTCTTCTTGCCCGTGCCGGACCCCCTGAGAAACACAGATAGAGTTGCTTAAGATCCTAACAAGTTTCCCCTTTTTAAATACAGATTTGAGAACTAGCAAAACCACGAGTCAAGCTAACTCACCTCCCTCCTGACTCTTTGCAGTTAGGACATGTACACGCCACTCTGCGCAGCCTCTTGCCCTCCTGACCGAACTGATCATCTTCATCTATGATCCCACCAGGGAGGTGCGACAGATCATTTGTGTTCAGGGTTGAGTTGGTGTTCAGCCAGTCCCCTGAATCAGGCTCTTCTTTGATCCGAATATCTGAAATTATTGTTTAGCTCATGTTAGTCGGAAACACAAGACCTGAACGGAGACAGGCAACTTTTTGTTTCGCCTAAATTATAAAAGTGATTAAAGTATTATCTAATTGCCAACAAATCCATCAGTTTTAAAGTCTAATATCTGTTCACAGCCCTTCTGAGGTGGGGTGAACTGATTTTATGTGCTTTCCCATTATGTTTGTAAACCAAAGATACTTAATTAGCGAGTGAGAGCTGGGAGAGATGGGTGTGGTGTTGTACTATTGAGCCGGTACAAGAGGTGGTCAGATGATACAAAACCCACTGTTCTAGATACAGATTTTCAATTACAGGAGAACAAACCTTTGTTTTTTGTGCCTACACCACAGGGACAGCTGTTGATTGAAGTTATACTCATTTTCAGGTCTTTGTTTTTTTTAGTTTCTGGTTTGAGATTTTGCCTTCCCAAAATTAAGAGTAAAATGTTCCCAAAATCTCTATTAGTTTTTAACATTAGCAATGAGAAAGTTAAACAAAGCTGACCAGAAGTGATGTTCACTCAGAAAATGAGCAACTTAAGAATCCCAGTGAATTTTTGATTTGTGTGCCACCTGTCCGTTTCAGGTTTTTTTACAAGAACATACTAAAAGAAAACCTCTGTGTGACAAATGCCAATGAGTGAAGGCAAGCACAACAGGTACAGGCGAGGTCTTTGTTGGCACCATTACACCTCTTTGTGAAAACGGTTAGTCAAAGAGGAAAACATAATACAACCTGTTACAATAAAACATTTCCTGTGCTTTGTTGACTATCATCATGTTGCGTTAAACATTAAGAACAACATTTTGTTGACACTATGAAGCACATTTACCACAAACATAAACCAAAAACTTAAACTAGTTTGCTACACTATTGTTTTATTTTATGCAAGAAAAATAAACAGCCGTTTGTATGATGTTGTCAAGATTTCACAGACTAAACTATAGAGTGGATTTATTGCAGACATTTTAACTTGTCATATTATGAAAAGCACAGGTGTAATTAAAACCATCAGGGATTGTTGTGCTCGTTTTGAGTGCCCTCGTAAACCTCGACAGCGTGACAGGTTCAGTAACCACGAACAATTTTAGCATCCTGTAACCGCAACAGCTTCATGTCCTCAGCTATTATTTATTTTAAGATTTATAGGTGAGTTCTGTGTTCCCCTGCCTTTAAGAGTAATGTGTATTAACTAATGGTGTTTAATAAAAAAAAAAATCAATTAGCAACGTCTGTAAATAATACTTAACGAAAAAAGTGACTGACAAGAGCCATTCTACTTTGGACACAGAAGTCACTGCTGATTACCTGTTGTGGACTGTAAGCAATTTTTAATGACCTTCTTTAAAATACTGTAATAAATGTAGTGTCTGAATAAATTATGGCAATTTTAAAGTAACTGACTTAAGGCAGACCTTTTCAAAAATACTAAAAGGTTTTTTTTATTCTTTATAAAAAAAAACAACATGAAAGCAAAAAGTAAAACCTTCATCAGATAATTATAGCATTAGAATGAGCCCTTTGAGTTCTTCTGAATAAAAAAAACTAAAAGTGGCTACACACTCAAGACGTTAGCAGAGCCTATTCTAAAGGTGATACTAAGATAATAGGAAAGGTAACGTGTAGGTCTGTATGTTTGTACAGCTTTGATACAATTTATTACTGCCTGAAAAGATTATTTCCAGTAAATATTTGAATAAAAAGAGTTTCTGTACCTCCGTGAGTATCTGTGTCTCCTTCCTGTTGGGCCGCTGAGTTGACGGTCACAGTCTGCAGGTTGGGAATCTGCCCTGCACCGATGCCGCCCAAAGACAGAGTCTGGACAGGTGCCAGGGTTATCTGCTGGGGTGGTGTGGTGGGTAGTTGCAGGTTCTGAAGGTTCTGCACTCCTTGTACCTGAAAGGTCTGCCATTGTATCTGACCTGATGGTGTGACAGTCTGAGCTTGGATGATGAAGGTTCCTGGATTGATTAGTTGCACGTTCTGACCACCTGTTGCCATCGACTGGACCACCTGACCATTGGTGGTCTGAATAGGCACCTGCTGCAGTTGGATGATGGGCTGAGCTGAAGACACCTGGACAAAGCCTTCCTGAAGGCCAGAACTCGAGTCAGGTTGCTCTGCAGCAATTGATGTTAATGAAGCGTCTTGTGTCAGCAGACCAGTTTCATTTTCTGGAGCATTCAGCTGAGAGGAAGACGTTGGCACAAAGATCTCCGTATTTGGATTAGAGTTACTTACTGGTATCGTCTGTGAAAGGTGATCATCTGTCTTATTCAAACTCTCTGAGCTATCCACAGGCTGGTTTGCCATAATTAGCTGGCCATCAGCAGTCACCCCCGTTGCAATAGTTTGAGCACCTGACAGGCCAAGGGATTCCAGGTCGACACTGTTAATGGGAACAAAGGTAATGTTCCCCGGCAGGCCCACAGGCACATTGGTAACAACCTGGCCCTGGCTGTTGAATGTGGAGCTGCCAATAGAAACCCCTTGAATCTGCTGGACATTACCAGTCTGTGAAATGAGGTTTTGGTTGTTGAGAATGTTTGCAGATGATGTCAAGTTGAGACCCTGGCTCCCATCAGACAAGATCTGAATCTGCCCTGTGGCATCCTGAGTCAGGGTTGGTCCTTTGACACCTGACGTGGAGAAGCTCAGCTGTCCATCTGCTGTCTGAATCTGAGGAATTACTTGGTACTGAATGTTAGGCACTGAATTGGCAGAGGAATCGTTCATTCCAGACGTCACAAAAATTGGCTGACTTTGTAAGTTTTGGAGCGGGAGAACATACTGTCCATTAGATGTTAATATCCCCTGACTGTCAATCTGTAATATTCCAGACTCATGATTTCCTGCTGTTGTGGGAGCTAGCACCTCCCATTTGTCAGTCCCAGAAAGTTGCGAAGATGAATCTGATGTCTGAAAAAAAGAAAGTGAGTGACATTAATAAAAACATTGGTGAACACAGTCTGAAAGTATAAAAAGGGGCCATTATTTAAGTGAAAAAAATCTAATATTTTCATAAATGTGAGGAACAAATGTAGGGTTTTGTTTCACATGAATGCTTACATTTTTATTTACACCAGTCACTTGGTTTTTCTGTGAGATTTTTCACATATCACTAATTGTACAAAATTAAAAGCTGAAGTCCATAACTCACATTTCACATCTGACAGTAACTTAAACAGACAAAATTCACATTACATCATCAATGATGCAGGAACCCATAATCAAAGTGCTTAAAACCCACAGCTGTACTTGCTTCTCTCTATTGCTCCTGATAGCTTTAACCCCCATCTTCTCTGGTGGCAGGTAATATACAGTGGGTTGCAAAAGTATTCATACCCCTTGAACTTTTCCATATTTTGTCACATTACAACCACAAACATAAA
>JARVGW010000136.1:13804356-13816170 GCA_031762495.1 Anablepsoides rubrolineatus
TTTATGTTTGTGGTTGTAATGTGACAACATATGGAAAAGTTCAAGGGGTATGAATACTTTTGCAACCCACTGTACATTATTTTGTTTTGTCTTGGTTGCAATTGTTCTGTTTAGTAATTAGATTAACTTGACTGACTAATATTAGTTAAACTGGGTTTAAAGTGTAAAAAAAAAAAAAAGCTAATCAAAAACCCCCCCACATCACTGTGAGACCCAGAAAGATCACTAACCAGAGAAATAATTATAAATTTGTGACAAGTTTGTTTTGATGCAACACAACATTTAGGGTGAATATGCAATAAAATATTTTTTAACTAAAATCAATAGAAAAATCCTCATAGGCTATCCAGAGGAAAACTGATCAAAGCAACCATGCTTACAAATATTATAAAGCACTATATGCAAGTATCTTTTCAGGTTGTTTTCTAAGGTGTACTCGTCAAATTTTGAAAGCTAATTTTTCTCACAGTCAAAAGATTCATGAGCAAATGGACAAACATAGAATTGTAATGTACACTCTAATTTGGCATGACAATGCTAATACAGCTTTAACAATGAGTTCATTTACTATAAAACTAATATATCAAGAAATAAAGCTGCTTAAAATAAAATGTACACAAGAGGTGTACTGATAAATTCTTAGCAGTGTTTTTTATCTGAATTATGCCCTTAACTTAATTAAATCCATAAACTGAGAAACTGGAGATGAAACCATAATAATTTTAATTTACAAAATACTCAAGACCAAACACTGTCAGCGTTGCAAGGGGATGTAAACACATCTTGACCTATATCTTGCCATCAGTATTGCTGAGCTGTGACTGAAGGATTTTCTTCTACTGAAAATTATAATCAGACAGAGCAGAGGTTCACACCAGCAGCAGCACCTCTGATGATGTTGGCCCAACCTTAGTGCAGGTTGTTGCTGAGCCTGTGTGCCAGTGTGTCCTACCCACACGGTACAATTTTGAAGGGAATGGAGTGGGTGGCTATCAGAGGGCCACACAGAAAAAGTGACTCATTGCTAAGGGTGAAAGGGACTTTATTGTCCTGTGTTGAACCCCTCAGGCAGCACCTAGGTCAATTCTAGTTAAAAAAGAAAAGTGGCATTTAAATAAAGTCCCTATTCAGATGCAGCACCAACATGGCAGATTCAGTCATGAGATAACAGAACCAAATACAGGTGTGAATGGGGGTGCACCGAGATCTCTCAAGCCACATTCAGAGGTTATCTGAGACCCTTTATATTATTTTAATAGCCTGAATGCAAATGCAAATCTGTCCTGGGGAGTAATGATGCCCTAGTAACTCTCCAGGTGTTCAAATTAATAACAACAAATTTGTAAAAAACAAACATTAAAACAATAAATAAACACATAAGAAAAAATACTGTTGCATTGAAATTATATTTGGGCAGCACAACGGCTCAGTGGTTAGCACTAATGCCTCACAGCAAGAAGGTCCTGGTTTGGTGTGTGTGTGCATGGGTGAATGTCTGTAAGTGTAAAGTGCTTTGGGGTCCGGAGGGAAAGTGCTCTAAAAGTTTAGTCCATTTACCATTTCGATCCCTATTTGGACCTGGGGTCTTTCTATGCAGAGTTTGCATGTTTCCCTCATGCTTAAGTGGGTTTTCTCCAGGTACTCCAATTTCCCCCACAACACAAATAAAAGTTAAATTCAGGCCCAGGATGCTCTTGCAAAAGAGATCTGTGATCTCAGTGAGATTTGCCTGATTAAATAACGGTAAATAAATTTAAAATATATTATTCAAAAGATTATCACTAGCTTTTCTTGGCAAGTTTACGCTACGATGTTTTGATTGTTCAGATCTTGCTCATATTAAAATCTAAACTTTTGAACAGTATGTTGCATAACACCTTTTCACAGCATGATTGCATTGAAATTGTGTAAAAGTAGCTAAACAAAAAAGCCTGTCCGTGAGGCATCTCAGCAGTTTATAAAAATGGCATTTTTGCATTTACAAACCTCTATAAAGTCACAAATCATTTATGCTTCTTTTTACAACTCTCGTATTACATTTGTTAGCCTACATAATGAAATTTTTCAGGATTTTTGTAATTAACTGCACAAAAATGAGTCTGAGGTGAATCAGAAACATGTTTTTGTGATTTTACAGAAACACCAGCTGTTGTATAGTTTGTTTCTCAGCTGACAGCTGATTGTGCAATGTGTTTATATATGCAGGTCCGCTGTCCCAGAGTGGATTTTATTGTTAGGTGTGAACATTAGTACTCAGAGCTGTTCACTTAAGAAGAAATCAGCTAGAATGAATGTTAGTGTCATGTCAAACAGAACTAAAAAAAAAAACCCAACAACAACAAACACTGCACAATTTGGCTGCAAAGGGAAAGCACTTCATTAAAGAAACCATAATAAAGTTATGTAGGTCTGAGCTTTTTATATAAACTGTCAGCATAGAAATCAGGAGGGGGGATTATTGGGGACATTGAGAGGTAGTGTTGCCTGAAGTTCCAATGAGTTAATATATTTCTCCACTACCATTTCTAATAACACTCCGGTAACAACGCTTCAACCCTTAGCTTACTTCTGTAACAAGATGGAAATATTACCTGATTGCCACTGCTCGCTTCCTGCTGCATATAGTCATCTTGACTGTGGTCAGCATCCAGGGCAGCCATATCATCTGGTTTCAGTGGCTGTTCAGGGGCTGGAAGGCAACAAATAATTTGAAGATGACAGAAAAGTGCATAAGAGCTGAGGCTAATGCTAGCTGTACCTGAGGACTAGCATATAAGCGTCGCTGAAAAAGCGAACAAGAGCATTTTTGTAAAACCGCAAAAGGATGTGACTTGTTAAAAGAAAGCTTAATAATAAGAAATTATAACCAAGCTGGACCAGAATAGTTACGCTGTTATATTGCAGTCGGGCGATGATTAGCCATAACAGCAACAAACATCTCCGTTAGCAGCTAATTTAGCCAGAGGATGCCTGTTAGCTTGTGTGGGTAAAGAAAATTAGCAATACTACTTACCAGTCATTGCGTGACTTGTCTCTAACTGGAAAGTCCTGAAAGTCACAAACCACGGGACATCTTGAGCGGCATAAATTGATTGTATACGCGCAAGAATAGGTGATAACTGTCAGATTGTTTTGTATTTTGATTGACGGGCAGTAGGTAACACAAAGGGTGGGGCCTCCTCTGTTGACTGGGAGTAACTGCGTCACAGACAGGAAGTCCCGCCTTTTAGTGTAGAAAGGTGATTGGTTGTTTCTAACACAAACCGTAGCCTTATTTGTCAATCAACATGTCAATCATTCTTTGTTGGGTTCTTTTCCTGTTTATTATGCATGTTTAGTGTTAACAGTGTAGGTGGTAGAGGTTTGTGGTTGCATCGTTTACCTTAATTTATATTGTTTATACAACTGAATCTAATATGATCATAAAAAATACTTGTCGTAGCTTATAAAACTCTCCTTTATAGTTAAATTTGTGGAAGTTTTATCATGCTGTAGTCTCCAGTTTAAAACAACAAATTAGCTTTAATACTTACAGCCTATTATTTGAACCTTGATTACTTTTCTCACGTTCAATTTTAAAAATGTTAAATAAATATATATAAAAAAAAGATTCTCTAGAGGCCATAAATATTGTCCAAGCATTGACATCAAATTTTCATAAGTTCACAATATATTCAGTGTTACTAAATACGATTTAACCTCTAGAATTATATTAAAACACATTTCCACTTATAAAAAACAATATTTCTGAATGTCCAGAACTGAAAGACATTAATGTCTAATAAACCTCCTGGACACATTTGCTGCTGGACTGATTTTTTTGCAGGTTCCATCAGTTCTCTCCGGCCTACCAACTTTATCCAGTTCAGGGCTGTGGGGCATAAGATGAAATATGTCTCATTATTTCAAGATAAAGAACTTATAAAACTGTCAAAGTTTTACTCTAAGTACTTCAAAGCACATAAGTCAGACTTATTTACAAGTTATGTAATTACTAGTACTCAAATATACTTTGTTTTGTCAATTAAACTTTGTGACTAAAATTTTGATTTAAGTATGTTGTTTATTTGCATGTAAAGACATGCAAAAAAACAAACAAACAAAAAAAAATTAGAAACAACCCATGAGAAATAATATTTGTGTTAATATAGAATATATGACACTATAATAATAATAGAACTACATATATACATGAACAAATGTTTCTACATGACTCAAAAATGTGAAAGTCTTACCATGAGCAGCATTAACTGCTTCTGTGAGATCATGGCTGATGTTTTCCTTTTTTTCTTGGTGTTTTGTTAACACCTGAGTTCTACAGACCAAAAAAGTGTCCAAATGTCTGCTTTATAGAGATAATTTTATTTGACAATTTATCATTTTAGGCAAAGTATACACTGACATATATTTGCTCTGAGGGTGATTTTTTTTTCTTCTTTTTTTAACATTCGTTGCACTCCTGTACCAGTGCTCACACATTGTCTGTGAACATTTAGGTTTTATAGTTGTATGTTTTATAATACAATTGATGACTAGCATCTATAACAGAAAAAAACAAATTTCAGATCATCAGTCCTCTGCCAGCACACCTGACAGTTGTAACAAGGTGCTGATATGCTGCCTTTTTGCATACCCAGAGCCCCGCCCATGGGGATACAAATTCCTGGTGACATAGAATGGCTGTAGTGAATCAGCGGTGACTATATTAATTTAACAATTAATGCAGTAAAGTCTACAATGGCACTGATTAAGACACTCTTTATGAAATCACAACATTCTGCAAACTAATTGTGCACATTTAGGATTTTTTGTGTCAGAATTTTCAGAAAAATAACACAGTCCATACAGCACCTGAGTTGGTATTTGACTGGATTTCTTCCCCTCCATCTGACTGTGCAGATTACAACATTGTGAAAAGTGCATTGAAATGAGAGCCTGCATGCTATTGTATTTGCTCTGCGGCTGTGATGCTATCAGGACCCCACTTCTGAGTATTATTTGTGGTGTGTCAGTTCCTCACAGTCCACGGCCGCAGTGAGGCTATTTCTCCCAACCTTCAATTCAAACTTGGCCCATTACAGCCAGACTACAAAAGCACTTTCCCTGCACTCAGGAGCTCGCAGCAGTGAATGGTGGATATTTCCAATCACTCTGCTGTCAATCCAAGTGTCAGGTAAACACAGGCCAATGGAAACAGCTTTAGAAAACCTCGCGGCTACGTCTGTCTTGCTCCAGGAGTCCTTGGAAATGTATCAACAATTTCTACAAAGACCTCCAAGTTAAAGAAAAAAGTCAAATATCCTAAAAGCAATACAAATGCAGCTCTGTGATGGATGCAGTGGTTCACACAGACATGTAACTTCCACTGTGTTGCCTTCTGATCTGTAAGTGTCATCTTCAGCTGGAGCTGCAAACAAAGCAAATAAGAATGTATTGACAGGACTTGCATTCACCTCGTGAGAGGAATCTGTGAAGTCTGCAGAGCCAGTGGGAGTTTTGGAGCATCTACACAGGTTCAGTGTGACAGATGTGTATAAACACAGATGTTTTTGCTGTCTTTGAGTATTGTGTTGGTATTTAGTAGCAGAGCTTTGTGGGATAGTTTAAAAGAAATTAGATGTAAACATTAGCAGTGGAGACATATGGAAGAGTCTAAGAGTCAAAGAGAGTTTAATATTAACATATTGACAGTTGTTTTCATAGAGGCCCGTTCAACAGAGTGACCCCACAGAGACAAACTGCCCGACTGGAGGCACCGTAAATGGACCTGAGAGAGAAAATTGAAACTGGTGCAGCATCAAGAAATGTGGATGGAATATCAAATGTGTGTCGCAGGCAACACAAATGTACCCGAAACAAACTAACTGAAAAACAAATGGTCATATTTTTGACATACTGAGAATTAATATGTAAACAGAATAGCAATAATGCTTCCCAGTGTAACATCTCTGAATACTGAAACATATGAGATTAAAGAGCATACTTTGAAGGAATTTCCTGGTGAGTTTCATCATAGAGTTTTAGATTAAAATCATTTTATGTTTAAAAATGACAGTATTGAAGCTGTTTTGGTCAAATTAAGAAAAAAGTGTTAATGTGAAGTCTTACACAATGCTCATGAGCTGGGAATGACTCAGCTACTACCTTGTTACATGTAAGTTAAATATTTGTAAATTTGTCCATGTGTCTCATTTTGTGTTGGCTAAGATCAACTGTGGTGGCCTTCTTGTATTAAACTGACTCCAAAAGGTAATCAGTTCTAGACGTGCGTCCAATAAATATTTTTTGAGATTGTCATCAAAATTTTGATCATGTTTCATATAATATTTTGCACATAGATGGACAAACACACACAGACATGGGCATAAACAATTTGTTTGCCTTTTGCACTCTTGCCTTTTGGGTGACAATAAAATGATACACAAAAAGACAAATGTTTAAATAACTTTAAAACAAATATATAAAAAACACACATGAAATAAAATAACTTTTCAAGAACTTAAATAAAAAACAGACAGTTCTACATCAGAACCTCTGCTCTGCCCCTGAGACAATTTTAAAAGTAATTTTCAATGAGAATTTTTTTTCTTTCATGCAAAAACTGAATCAATAAAACTTTACAGTGTCAAAAAATACAATAAAATAAACACTGTCATTTACTTTTAAAAGACCAATCAGCTATTTATAAGGTTACTTTTTAAAATACAACAAAATATTTAATCATGCGTGAAGACACAATTCTGAGACAGCCATTTAGAAAAACACGTGTCTCTCTGTAGTACAATGACTGTACTACCATGACAGATCAGACTCTGAGATCAGTTGTTTGTTAAAATCCTACATGGTGCAAAAACTTGAAAACATTCACTTTACTGTGGCCTCCTCAGTTACACTGTTGTAAAAACATGCAGCTGCCTTTAAATTTGAAACTAAGTTCCATTTTTACTCTGTTTTAAAGGGATTGTTTTTTTGTGGGACTTTACGTGTCTGTTAACAAAATATATTATGAATCACTGGACAAACTTTATTAACATTTTCAGAAATTAACCTTTTTTGAACTCAACCAGATTAAAAACAGCTGCCTCAGTTACTGAACCTATGCAAACATAATATATCAGTTTATTAAACAGGTATTGAGCTAAAAGTTAGCAAATAAATGTTAGTTTTTAATTATATGCAGTTATTTACAGTTTGCAAAGTTTTCCTACTTTTATTTTAGATACGTAGTTTAAAATTTCTGTTTGGAAATATAAGCAAAGTTTTATATCATGTTTTAGATTGTTGCGAAAATTTTGCTCTTGTATTTTTAGGTATTCATGACAGAAAATAAGAAGATGCTGTAGTTTAATATGTTTCTTTTTACATATAAATAAACAATAAACGGCAGCTTAATTAAAGAAGAAATAAAGAATGATGTAACAGGAAATGTACTTTGTGGATTGATATTCCTGTAGACCTTATTTTTCTAAGTTGAAAGCATTTAAAATAAACCATATTTTGTTGCATTTTATTAAGTATAATAAAAAGTAGCTATAATATACACTTTATGCCAGAAAAGTGTCTTTTTTGTGGCAAAAACAATGAAAAAAGGAGGAACAAAATTGTGCAGAGTGTGAATTAAACAGCCTTAGCTGTTTATGGCATTCCTATCACTCAGCGCTCCATCAACAAAGTGTCATCCTCATGACAGGCAGAACAATAAATCACACCAGTATTGCTGTATCATCATGCTACAGATTTAGCCAGTGGAAATTGTTGCACTAACTGCTGTATATGAACATTAACGGTTATTTTTGTCAAATCCTGGAGCCGTTTTGGCTCCATGTCTGTTCTATGTGCAGCACAAGTGCCAGGCAGAAAAATGACACAACAGCAACAATTACACATCTTTATTGTCATCCAAAATAGAGATAATTTCCTCGTTTGATAATATGATGTGCTGTGTTTCTTATAACCAATGAATTTCCCAACTCGATCCCCTGTGCGCAGTTATTGCCCTGAAAAAAAATACCACATGTTTATTTGTTATAACTCGTAAATTCTTTCTTTTAATTCTTCAAAGGCTGTTGGTGAGAGGGCAGCGTGATTTACTGCAGCGGGCCATGGTCTCTTTTGTTGGGTGTGTGTGTTTTAAAGGCAGCTTTCCACTCTTCTTTGGTTTGATGCCACTGTGGTTCGCCTTGGGGCAGAGTGGCACCACATGATTGATGCCGCTGACAGGCGATTTCTAAGGATATTCGGTCACTTTTCTTGGCTCGTTTTACGAGTCCTGCAGGGCAGCTTTTAAGAGCTATATTCGATAACTGCTGCAAACACCTATGCACTCTTGTTTTCACAATGAGGTTATGTTTAAAATAGCAAAAGAACTTCATAATGTCAGGAAGAACACTTGATTATCTTGTCTCCTCTGTCTCCGCACAAATGTTGGTACAAAAGCCCGAAACATCATGTTAAGGACCAACTTAGAGGCTTTTTTTTTTCTTGGTGTTTTGATTCTAAATAGCTTTATTACTCGCCCCAAAAAGATTTATAGGCGCTTTATGAAAAACAAAATTCTCCACAACCCAGACCACTGGGAAGAACTCATCAATCCCTGAGCCTCAAAATTGCAGCACAGATGAATAATCTTTTGTGTGGGCTTTAGGTTGGCCAACACCATCTAGAGAAGAATGCAAAAACAGTTTTGTCTCAAGCCCCCATTGTGCTCACCAGAGAATATAAATGGTTTCACTTAAAAAAAAAAAGAACTGTCAGCTGAAGCTTGTTGGAAAAGTATTTAATGTATTAGAGTTGGAATGGTGGTTCTTTATTTTACTGATGTATAAAATTTGAGTGATTAAAATCAGTGATTAACACAAAGCTAAACACCTCGTTTTATTTGGCCCACATGTTTTCATCTAGCATTCTTTTTAAATAAGCATGATAAACACCACACTATATTTTGCCACTGATCTCAAACCCCAAAAGACCATAATCTGCCTTATTTTCATGACAAACACTATGCTTTGTAGTGCTGGCTCTATAAAACATCCCATCCAAAAGTTGTAACACTTTTTTTTTTCTTGTAAAAAAATATGATCATTTTTATTCAATCTTTTTTTTTTTGTTCCCATCAAATGGGCTTTTTTTCTTTTTGCTGCACTCTTAATGGTTACAAGATATTCAGCAAAGCACCGCTCATCTGCAGCTCTTTTGTCCGGACTCCCACAGAGAATACAATCTTACTCCAGAGTACCGCGGCTGCAGCCATACAATCCCATCAGCATAAACGCTTCACAAACACTTACACACAAAGTATAGGGGCGAGAAAAACACTGCTCCACACAACAAGAATCTTCTTTTTTTTTCCTTTTTTTTTTTGTTGACAACTTTGGCGCCGAATATCCTAAAATGTGGATGTTTTTTTTTATTTTTCAAGAAGACAGGAATTAATATTTTCCCATGTTTGTTTTCACCATTCAGACAGCTATAAGAGCTACAAACAAACGGCCCACTCTGTCAAGATTTAAACATTGCCGAGAACTATTTGTGCACGACTCAAAGAGAAAATATTCAATAATGTGCAAAAAAAAAAAAAAAGAATCTGTAAACAAAAGGTTAACTCAAGCCCTTCACAAATAATAATTTAAAGTGACCACTTCCTCTGGCAGAGACACCTGCATCCTCCATGTGCCCTTCCAAAAATCAGCATCACTTAACAGACTTAATTATAATTGTCCCCTCTATGCTACAGTCAATGTCAGCTGTGTCTTTTAATTCTCTAATCAGTGGTCGGCAGGACCGCTATCACCATCCCCATGCAGCTTTCCACTCAATACAGACATCCCTAAACACACACACAGGCTGGTTTTGTCAAATGTTTTATTGAGTGTAGACATCTGGCCTACTGTAAAACATGCATTATCTGCAGAAGGGGGAGAGGAGCAGGTGGCATTGTCCCCACTGTCAGCTGTGTCAGTGCTGGCAGTTGTGATGGAGATTAATGAAGTATCTGGAGAGTAATATGCTCCTTCAAATGCTGCTACAATTTGGAGACGGGGTGGGGGGACTGATCCTGATCTTAAATGGCTGAGCTGTCTTTCATTCTGTGAGGTGAAATTTGATCTTAGGAGATGGGAAGCTGAAAGTTAGGAGGTGACAAGGGGTATCCACCTCTCCCAAATAAAAGACAGTCGAGTATGTAGGCATAAATGTGAATCTTATTGTCACTTCTTCTTTGGTGCGTTTGGTGCATTGAATTTGAAAAAGATGATGTCTCCATCCTCAACGGTGTAGTTTCGTCCCTGCTGTCTGTATTTTCCAGCTGCCTGTAAGAAATAAAAAAAAGAAACATATTTTTTTAGCACAATTTACCTGTTCACAGTGTAATGAGTGATATAAACACATAACAGACCTGTGCATTGTTAAAAATAACTAAAATAATCATGCAGGATTAGTCCATTTCATCGTTTTCAATGATGAAACTGCACTTGCATCAAACACACATGCACACACACACACACACACACACACACACACACACAACTGCATGCATGTATGCCAATGGGGTGCCTGAATTCCCACTGAGTGAGTAATCCTCTCTTCTGCCCATTTGAGTTTTCATGTGCACAAGCACAAAATGTTAATAAGTCTTTGATGACAGCACTATGAAACTTCTCAAGGAAACAAAATAAGTTCTAACATTTCTTTTGTGTACAGTAAGGGTTTGTTCTCCTTCCCGACAAACTCAAAATAATTGACTTGAAGTGCTAATACAGACAGGTTTATGCATTCTGGTTCTGCACGGTGCACAATTAATTAGAGGAATCAATGTCCCTTTAAAGGCTCAGGAGACCATTTAATCCAAGCTCAATACCACCAGAAACACTGGATGGAGAGGGAGACAGGAAAAAAAAAAAATCAATGGCTATTTGTGATTCCTAAGTATGTATTAAACCAGACACATCTAAC
Source organism: Anablepsoides rubrolineatus (assembly GCA_031762495.1). Lineage (NCBI taxonomy): Eukaryota > Metazoa > Chordata > Actinopteri > Cyprinodontiformes > Rivulidae > Anablepsoides > Anablepsoides rubrolineatus. Next base: position 13,815,307 of record JARVGW010000136.1, read on the forward strand.
TGGTTCATTTGCACTTGAAAGCAGCCATCTGGAGCAGCAAGCTTGGCTTAAGCAGATATGATTACTAATAATGTGATATCCCCGTACACTGGCCCTATTCAGGCTGCCTATTCCCACAACTGGCATTAAATAGCACAGACCTTAATGCCCCAGTCAGAAACGCTCTATGTTCTTCTAAGGCTCAAAAAGGGATTAGTAAGAGAGCACGCAGTAAGGACCCGACACTCAGATCTGAACCCCGGATAACAATGGTGAAACCCCCCCTTCTCCTAAGAGACTGACACATTTCCGTTGGCAGCTTATGAAGGACAATACCCTGCCACTGCATTAAATATCAAATATTTATGGAAAAAAGAGAGTTTGAATAAAGAGTTTTAAATGTTTTTTTTTTGTGTGTGTGTGTGCTTTCTTCCACACTGGTCCCCACGGGCCTTTTGTGTCACCATAATTACATTAGCTGAGTGTGTAAGTGAGCACGTGGAGTTGCTGATAAAGAGATTGTACCAGCATGGCTTACAGCTGCTGCTCACAAGGGTCATGGAAAGCAAAGTTAGTCACTTATGTTTTCATTTAATTAACAAAACAAAACAAAAAAAAAAGATTTCCCCCCACTTCACTGAGACATAATTATAAACAATCCAACAGCGTTAACTAGTTGGTTTTTAACTCAGAACATTTAAGTTTTGATCTAGAAAGCAACTATTAATTTTTTGTGAAGTGGGGTTATGTGGAAAGTGTTTGAACAATTAATATCTTACCTGTTGTAGACAGCTCACTGATATAACTAGTTTTTTATGTCTGCATTGTGATACTTCACTTTACATTTACTGGTCTGTTGAGATTGTTTTGCACTGAAAACATGTA
>JARVGW010000136.1:13817993-13828809 GCA_031762495.1 Anablepsoides rubrolineatus
GTGCTTGTAAAATAACTAGTGTGTGGACTTTTGTACTGATGCTGCTGTGACACCTGAATTTCCCCTTGCGGGACAATTCTATTCTATTCTATTCTAAATAAAAATGGACAAAGCAACTCTATAACTTCCATTGCCTGAAGTTGAAGCTAAAATATCAGTGTTTTGCCATATTTTACTGTTGGTGCCAGTGTCTATGGGGTTAATCAATAAAATGTCCTCCCTGCTTGCTGTCATGACTCTTTTCTTTGGATCTCTATTGACTAACATTTGCACTTACAAAACATATCTGTAAATAAATGTGATATTGATAGCAATATAAATGTAAAGTTTACAGTTTTTACAATGACTACAATCCACTTTGGATTTGTCCCGCACAGACCAGCCATTCGCTCATGAATCTGGTCAGAACTAACCAAACTGTGGTCGTTTAAAGAACTATCTGTTGTAGGTTAGATATTATTTGTTCATAACATCTCCATAAAACCTCACTTAAAAGCTCTATCTCTTTCAACTTGCAGAACCATTTTTAATGCATTTTTTTTCAGAATACCAGCAGTAGTTCTGTGCAAATTCCCTATAAAATCACTGATTGTATTTGTCTGGAGTGTGCACATGAACAACCAGCAGAGCAGCTAAAAGGTCAAAACAAACACTAGCCGACATAAAAAATAAGATATACAAGTCATATTCCTGCACTACCCATCCTTGAAGCAGTCCCTATTTGAGGAATTTTACACTTTATTTAACTTGCCACTTTAAATCACTGTCACATGCCTCCAGCGGCTCGAGGATTTGGCGAAGGAGAGCTCTATAAGCCAACAGCGTGCTGTATAGATCTGATAAATGCCTGGTGAGGTGAAGAAGTGCTTCCTCTGAGCGACTGTGCCGAGTCACAAGCAAAGAACTACCATCAGCCAGTTAGGACACATTGTGATAAAGATATGCACAGCTGGAGCACAATGGCAGTGTTTAGAGCCCGAATCAGTTGGCTTGTCACGAGTGGTGCTGGAGTGTGTGCAGTAATTTCTTCCCCTGAGTAAAGGTGAAGAGGAGTTTTCAGTGGGAGCTGTGTGGTGACTGTCAGCTCCACTGATCACAGGAGACTTCCCCTCATCTCCACTGGCACACTAACTGCTCACCTTGACAGCGCTCTCGCTGCCTTCTTCTTTAAAATCCTGGAATTTCATTACTTCTGCCATAATGAAGCCCCTCTCAAAGTCTGTGTGGATCTTCCCCGCAGCCTGTGGAGCCTTAGTTCCGTTCTGTAATGAGGAAGGCAAAAAAAAAAAAGAGGACAAATGAATTGTTTTGGAGAAGATGGATTACAGCATGGGAGCGACATGGTGTTTGATAGGGTGATAGTGCTGCGAGGGGTGTTTTTTTTTTTCCCCCTCCAGTCTGCTTCTGTCCAGATTTCTGGATAGCTTTCCACTCGGCTGTGCCCTGCTAGGGCAGCCTGGACACCGATAAGGACCCGGTGCTGCTATCAATGCCTTCTGATTCCCATTCCGTGGTGGTATTGATTTCTGTCCAAGCAATCTTACTTCATTGTGGGTCGCTGCTCAGCTCTCTGATCATGTCAGCAAGAAGAGCCAGTGTTGCAGTGAGAGGACAAGGTGCTATAAACCTCACTGCACCAGGCCTTAGCATGTACTGTGGCACACCGAAGTTTAGTAATTCATTTTCAACAGATATACTGCTTTAGATGTCTTTAAATGGGCAAACCTTGCACTACTTACAGATTTTAAAGCATAGATTTGATTATTCTTAGAATTTTACAAAATTTGTCTCATGCACTCAAAGCCTCAAGTGCCCGGAAAAATAAAATGCTGCAATTTATATGCACTGGAATAATGTGCGAAAATGACAAATGACCAAAATAAGTGACATGGCTGCTGTGCATCATTATGACTCCTGCCTGTCGACCCGCTCGCTCTCTCTCTGCTTGGCGGCTCTGTGCTCAGGCGCTGTTGAGGCAGTTTTAATTATGTATATAATCAGGTTGGGGTCAACATATTTCATGCCACAAGAATGATGCGTATTTAATGACTCTAATACATTACCATCTATTTGCAATCTCACTGACGAAGTACTTGTGAGTTTAACTACCATTAATCAGCATCAAGGTTTGTCTATCTGGAGGAAAAAAAAAATAGATTAGGGGAGGGATTTTTTTTTCATATGGCACGTTACAAGGGATCCACATTGTCCTAGTTAGGAGCGGTGCAGAGCAGGCTGATAGATAATGGTCACCTCGAGGCTGCCTAATAAAGCATGTTAAAGAACTTAGGAACATGACATTACTGAGCGTAGTTTTTACAATGCAAGATGTATTGGCTTAATATAGTTACTCACTGATGCTTACCTGACTAAATGCCCCTCACATGCAATCAAGGCTGGCTGTAATCACTTATACCAAGGAGGACAGGCCTGTTTTTGAGGATGCCTTTGAAGTATTTTGGGGCTTTTGTGTAAATAGCAAGAGTATTAGTCATAATGGGACAAGCACACTTGGTGATGTCATCTGACTGAAACATAAAGAAAGAAAGGAATTTGAACACTTACTAAAAACACCTAAAGCTTGCTTGCTTTAAACTTTTTTTGTACAATAGGGATGCTTTTCAAATAGCTTAAAAGATAATAATAATGCAAGCAAAAAACAATTGTTACAAACCGATGCTGATTTTGTTTGAACACAAGAGGAACTACTGCAGTTTTTCTGTTCAGGTTCTTCATAGATTTGCTTGTGAGCATTATGGAAATTAAAGTTTCTATGAAACAGTGGCTTGGACATGAAAAATATTTAATTCAACACAGTTCATACAAAGTGTGGAAGTTGGACAAAATGTTTACAGTATTGCCTCCTGGGATTTACATCTGAAAGTCCTCAAATAAAACCAACAAGCTGTTTGAATCACTGGTACAACAAATCCCAGTAAAAATAAAGCCATACCTCTGTTCACTGTACACTGTAAATATATAATAAGTAATAAACAAAAAAGGAGAGGTTGGGCTTAGGCCCATCTAAGCTCACAATTACGCTGTGAAAAAAGTAAAATAAAAATAAAAAAAACTTTTACATTTTGACTTTTGGATGTTTCCAGTAAAATAAATAAATAAATAAATAAATAAATAAATAAATAAATAAATAAATAAATAAATAAATATTCTCTGAAAAGCCTCTACTTTTTGGTCAAATTCCTTTAGCCTGAACAGACATCTGCCACAAATTTCAATTAAATTTGATCAAACAGAAGGAGGCCTTTTATTTCAATAATACCTCAATCTAATTTTAATCAGTGTTGGGTCCATCAAGTGCGAGACATACAGAAACTCTTCAGTGATTTTCTAAAGAAAGTTGTTTAATTGGTTTGTTAAGAAACACATTTTGGTGCCGAACCATACGGACATCTTAAGTTCATTCAGCAAACTGTCTCACAATGTAAATATTAGACTCAAAGCAACACAAATCTTGAGCCTTTCCACGATTTCTGCCTCAGAATAAAAAAAGAATTTAAAGCAGCACCTTTAAAGGTTTCAAACTGAAATGTGAGCATGTAACAGACTCACATTCAGAGAACAAAACAGTAATGATCTGCTTGGTGACAAGTTCTTTGAACGGAGGCCATTGTGGAAAAATTGCAAAGCTTTTTTTGAAAATGGGCCTTCATCTTCAAATGGATATATTCAGAGGATTGAAAGCATTCTGCTGTGCAATTTGGGCTTAAAATAACTTGAAACAACACATTTGACTGAGCATGATATTCAAAAAATGAAAAAAAAAAAGAAAGATGAGAATTTACTTTAAACCACAAAGATGCATTTATAAAATATAACTTAGTTTAATACATTTCTGCATCTGCATTTCTTTCCACTCAAAGAAGGGAGAAAAATAAATACAATACCAACATATAAAGCAAACATCTGTAATGATGTAAATCCTGTGATCCCATTGCTAAAAGGCTCTTGGCAGGCTGGGCTCGGTAAACTGAGACACACACGGAGGAGGAGCCCCCAGCAAAGGCCCACAAACAGTCGAATGAAAAGCGACATCAATTTTGGCACAGACAACCTCCGTCACACAGATTAGGCAGGCACAATGCGCCGGCTCCTTATCTCCAGCGGCAGGAGGAGGGCAGGCAGATCTGCACAGGATGGAAACATTCTCATGGACGTAATGGGCAAAATCAATTGTTGCCCTCCTCAATCAATGTAGCCCCCCGCTTTCACCGTTCAGCAGCTCAGCAGTAATTGAAGTTATCCTTGGTCTGTAATGACTAGCTAAAGCACAACCATGACAAAGTTGAAAGTGTGTGATATCGGTGAGGACGCCAGCAGGGTGGAACGAGGGATGCTGTGTGTGTCGGCGTGTGTTTGTATGTGTGTGTGTATCTGTGTGATGCTCTTACCCGAATGGTCCATGCTCGGACCTCATCTGGGCCGGCTGTGAAGAAGTACTCCAGCTGCAGGACGGCGTAGCCTGCCTTGATGATCTTGCTCAGGGCGCTAGAGAGAGAAAGAGAGAGAGAAAGAGAAAAAAGTCAGCTTGAATCATGGGGTTTGAATTGTTTTTGTATCCTTTATCACCACTGATGCCTAGACAAAGTTCTCTTCAGTAGGAAGGCACCATTCATTCCAATATAAACTCATTAAGTGAGCAAGATGGGTCACTTCATTTCACAGAAGACATTCAACTCTCCAATGGTTTCTATGATTAATTAGAACGCTCAAAGACTCATTTAACATTTTTAAGAATTCAACTCAATGCCTCAGTCTTTGCTGAGAAAGAAGAAGAGAGAAAAAAACTCTGCTGTCACAATTTTTCTCTCCACAGAGGTTTTTCACACGAGAACAATAAACGCAAAAAATGCCCAAGTTATAATTATACCTACAGATGACAGATGACAGTTAAAAACTTAATTTAGAGGAAAACCTTTTGACTGAGTTGTTTAGTAAGAAGAGGGATCCTTTGCTTTATAATGGTAATTACTCTTCCATTTATTATTCTATCAGCACATGCAATTAAAGGAGTGCATGGAGGACACAGCTGATAATAAAGTGTGGGGAGACTGAATGCTAATTAACCTCTGTGTCTTGTGCTCCTTGCAGTACTTCTGCTGCTCTTCGTTGCTCATGTCTTGGATCTGGCTCTCCAGGTTGCCACTGAAGGGGATGACCAGGGCTCCGGGGTCATGGCTGTCCACCCACTCCTTGATTTTCACTAACCTGATGGAAAAACAGCAGCTGCATAGGCATGATGGTTGTTGCTTTTTGCTTGCAAGTGGAAATTCATAAGAATATGAGTGTTATTTGGAGACAAAACCATAAATTTTAAAGGAAAAATAAAATCGGGTTTGACATGTATTTAGAGAATTTACAAATGTGAAAAAAGCCCAACCTCTCAGGAAATGTTGCAAACTTTTAAGCAAACGACTTGTATTAAAACTGAAAGCACTTATTTTTGAGTGTGTGAAAATTCTGTTGAAAAAAGATGGAATATTGTGGCTATTTAATTAGGGTTTTAATTTTTTTATTCTAGATTAAAAGTTTTATTTCCTTTGAACATTTTGTGCTCACATGGAAAACAGATTTAGTTATCCATGAATCCAAACACTCGAGAAATTTTATTACAGGTCTAACAGCATTAAAGACTCAAGGTAGTACTTTAGTTTGTGATTTAAAATATTTGGAAGCCATAATGGCCTATTTATCTGTTGAAGAAAAAAAAGAAACTTACCATTTTTTAAACCTTTACTATTTTTCCAAAATCTCAGATCTGTAGAATCCAAAATTACCCACTTAAACCTATAAAATCAAAGCACTTTCTGATTAACGTTTGAGTGTACTCTAAGTCAAAAATTAAAAATATAGCTGATTTTAAATGGTTAAAAAAGCTATTCTATTTTTTTAGAAGCTGAACATTCAAATACATAAAAATAGGCCATGTAACCATAGCTGCCATGTAATTGTAGAGTAAAACACATGACATACATTGTCATCATGGTGAAATTCTGGCAGCCACAGCTGACAGTATTTTATCATCACAATACTTTTTTTAACAGGGTACAACAAAGAAAATACAGCTGTGCAATAAAAAACAGCTTAAAATGAGAATAGTTTGTGTGATTTGGATTTTAAATAGTGATTTGGAGTGTGCACAATACACCTAATATAAAAAAACACAAATGTTTATTCAATTTGATTCAATTAATCACATACAAATTAACATGTGCATTGAAAAAAAAAGATTTAAAATGAGAAAACTTGTGTACTTTTGGAGCATAAAGTACAATTAACACAATAAAACCCAAAAAAGTTTTAAGTTATTTTGTTTTCTGTTTTATTGTGAAGGGCATTTCATTTACCTGCTAAGGGTTAAATAAACATTCAACCTAGAAGCAGGAAGGAGTAGAACAAATAATCGCTAAGTGTTTTCTTACTTTTAAATGTCTTTGTCACCTGCTCAACAGCCTGAGCTTATTTTTGTGTGTGTGTGTGTCTGTCCAGCAGGACACCTGACATTGTAGGACAAAGATATCCTCACACTTAATGGTAAGTCTCAGTCAGAACAATACAAGGGGGTTAGGGCAATTATGAGATTAGCTCCACAAGCTCCGAGGCTGCGATTGGACGGGTCGCAGAGAACAGCGCCACACAAATCCATTTTCACACGGCAGCTCCTCGGCTGGATTGATTCTGAAGGGGTCCCTGTCATTATGTGTAATCCTAGTTTCCTGTTTAAAGCACATAAGAATCAAAGACTGGGAGGGACCCAGCCACCCCAATATCACATCTATTCCAATAACAATGTCAGCGCTTTATCACCTGCAGCACCACATCGCTGCTTCCACCTAATGATTATCAATACAGCACATGACAGGGTAACGGACACAGGGATGGCACGGTTGTGTTTTGATTGAATGTTCTTTTTACAACAATTTTAGCTTCCAGCTTGCCCTTCAGTTCAGATGCACATCTATTAAAAGCCATAACCTAATATTTCTCTTATGGAGAGCTGCTGTGTGAGTGTCACCACAATAAGGTGGTAACCAAAGTCTCACCAATAAAAGATGAAGAAAAAAAAAATAGCTTCAAAACGTAAAAGATGGACAGAGCTCCAAGAGGGGGAAAAATCCAATCTGAGATAATAACAGCTGTAGTTTGTCACTTTTAGCAGCACAGCTGTCTATTTGGTGGCATGTTATTTGCATTCCTCAGGTATTGCGTTCTCTACAGGCGGCTGAATAATGATTCACAAATCACTCTCTCCACACCAGTCAAGGGCTGTGATCCTTTGAATAGACCATTGTACCTGGGACTGTAATTGGTGAAGACTTGACAGAGCCGAGCAAGCCAGCCGAGTAACAAAGAGGCTACTGGTAGAGGGCTGAGGGATGATTTTAATAATGTGAGGCTGAGACGGAGAATGTGAGCCGCAAATGAGCACGGGGGTCTCTGGGTCCTCGCACTGAGTGACATAGGAGCAGACAAACACCTTGCCACAGGAACATGAAACACCCCCTTCCCTCAACTCCAGAAACAAAGCACTGTCAATTAAGAGCTTTGATGCGCCGTCAAAACCACTCCCAAAACCAATTCTGTCAGCGTCACTGCTACATCCTAATTCTGCTTAGCAATGTGTGCCTTCCAATTACTTTTTAATGGATGTGTAAATGTGATTAAATAGTTCTGTAAACTAGGCTTCAATTTGTTTTTGTGTATTTTATTTATCTTTCCGTCATTCTGCTCATGCTAATATTTAAAATATATATTTTTGTACATCAAGACCAATTCCTACTCAGTTGTGCACCATTTTGCATTCTTTTTAGTGGCTTAAGAGAAGAGGAGATCTTTAGAGGTGGGGTTTTGTGAAAAGCATGAACAAATAATATATTACCTGTAATAGATAGCTCTTTGAATTACTCGAATTTGAGGAAATAATTTATAAACCTTTACACCACCGTTTTGGGTTACACATTTCTTCCTGAAGACATATCACAATGTTCCAACAGCAGCAGTTAGTTAGAGTACTTCCAAATATGTATGTATGTATTAAGCACAAAAAAAAAGAAAATTTGTGTTTGTTAGATTATTTCTTTGTTGGAAGAATGCTTCTTGGCAATAAATCTGATACCGGGCCCCTGATTGGCAGAACTTGGCAGTACCAGAAGCTCAAAACAAGAGTCAATAGCAAGTGAAATAAGCTGTTTGGCAAATTTTTCATGTACCCACATACTCTACTGTTCATCCCACTAATGCATGTTCCTTACAAATGTGGCACCATTTAAAAGGAAAATTGACAGGCTTTCCAGCAGTATAAGACTTTTTGCCAAGAAGCATTGTTACAACAAAGAAATAATCCACTAAACAGAAATTTGCTACTTTTTGTGATATATACGTTAAAGTGAAGGGTTGCAGAAATCCACTTTGTCTTGGCTCCTCTCGAACCAGCCATTAGCTTGTCATTTTGGTCATACTTAAGCATTTTTTCCCCCAAACTGAGACAGTTTAAAGAGCTATCTACAACATCGACAGCATTATTTGTTCATAACTCTTCCAAAGATCTAAACTATTGCTTTAAGCTCAACTTGTCCTCATGAGGCAGATCAAAAGACCCATTTTATCTTCCTTCATCATCCCAAAGAAAAGTATATATACAAAATATGCCTTTTCTTGACCCACTTTCAAAAGCTTTTACAAGTCTGAGCTGGAATCAGTAAGTGTGTGCGTCTTGTCAGTCTCACATTATGTGCCAGCACTGAGTGCCATCTCTCATTGCTCTGTTAATAGACAGATTCAGCACTTTCTCCTCCTGATATCCCTCTCTGAACAAATGATGCCTGAAATTTTTATTCTTTTTATAATGGAATTCCAATGGCCTTTGCTGCAAATCAAGTGGAAATTTTTTGCATATCAAGTGGGAAAAATTAAATGTTAACCACGTTTTAATGTGATTAAAGGGTGACAGGGACATTATTTCTGCTAATCACTCAGCGCCATGAATGCTCAAACAAGGCAAAGGCGCGAGCCATGTTTGTGCTTTTACTCCTGCTCTCCAGTCAAAGAGATAATTCTAGTTTTTCTGCACCCACTTTCGTCAAACTTTTACAAACCAACAACATGAAGGCAGATTTTTTTTTCCAAGGTAAAACAACTCAATACCACTGTAGTCTTGTGGCACATTTAACTATAACTTTTAACCTGAAATTAGATGCTTAATTTATTTATAAATTCAGACTCCATATATTGCAAATATTAAAGCAACAATTAAACCCTCTTTAGCAGATTGGCTTTGAATAGAGACATCCCTTTGGGGCGCCACCCTCCGGTGCTTATTTGTCTTTTTGTGTGGGAATCCCAAGGGGGCATAATTCTGTGCTTCTGCTTGCCTCGGGCTTCCCTGGCCTTTGTCAGAGCTTTGATCTGCTTAAACGGCTCAGGAGGGGAAAACAATGAAAATGTTCTGAAAGTAGAGGAGGCGCTACCCAGGACAATGACCTGGGTCTGTGTCTGACACACACAGGTTGGCATCATTAATGAGAGGCACCATTTAAGCTAGTAAAAAAGGTGGGACATCACCTCCAGCCTGAGCGTTCCATTCAGATGCAACTAAAGTAGGAGGTAATCTGCTACCTACATCCTCCACATCATTAGCCTCTTTCCCAAAAACAGTTTCACTATATGGCTGCAAAGACCAGCCCCTCTTTAAGCTGCCTCTAGTCATTCAAAAACCACCAAACTAAAAATAAACACATTCATTAAACAAGACATATCGTGCTTTAAATCTTTCTTTTTCACATTTATATCATGGGGTCTATATAAAGTGGACCTGCAATAATTTGGTCTGAATCCCTCTTTATTGTAACTCCACAAGCCCCTCTTTCGCTCCTTTTCAGACGTGTGTCTCAGATCAACTCATTTTGAGCTGTCTCTTTAAATCCAAATGAGGCACTTTGCACTTCGTCCCCTCCTTCCAGTGCAGTTTATTCTGCTTATTTTTGATAGATGGGTTTATGACCATATAACAGTGCAGAAACGTTTGATTTGCTTTTTTATTTTTATTTACAAATTAATAGATGTCAACAAGGGAAGACTTGTCCAACTAGCTTTACATGTTTGAGCCAGAGTCTGATCCAGAGGTAGAGGAGAATGAAGCCCTACCTACCAAATTGATAAGTCCAGACTTTATATGTCTGTGCCATTGCAAAAACCTGATTGTAAAAGTTTAAAGATATCTATGTATACAGATATCAGCATTAGGAAAGACTAAATTCAAATTTTCTGCACTCCTAGAGACTCAAAGTACACAACAAAATGTATTTAAAGGGCCAATATTACGTGTTTCTCAGGCATGTAGTTCAATTCTTTACCAAAATAAAGTAACTATGTCACTTTTAGTTGTTACGAAAATGCTGTCAATTTGTATAAATCAAAAATAAAATTGATTTTGCATCACAGTCGTTTCTAAATGCCTTGATATTGGCCTCCGTCTCTTTAAGAACCTCCTACCAATTCCGCCACGCCCATTTCTGCACATTATCACAACAGTTTTATGCCGTTTACCCTTAGAAGAGTTGTATATTGTTGTAATAATTTAAAAAAGAGTGGCAACATTATACAATATTGGTTTTGGAAAATGGCAACTCAGGATACAATTGACATGACGCTCAAGCGAAGATTGCTCCGCCCATGCGAAAGCGGGGTTCAGGTAGCCTCAACCTCCGACAACAAACACGGATGTAATGGCGGTGATAGTGAAACTTACAGCGTTACCTGATACATTTGGTGAGGCATTTTTGCCTTATGAACCATCTTT
>JARVGW010000136.1:13828909-13841859 GCA_031762495.1 Anablepsoides rubrolineatus
AAACCCCGACTGTATTGTCGGGGGTAAAGGAGGTTTCGCTTCTCCAGGTAGGGGGCGTTTCACTTCGTGACAAAATGTGGCTGCTGATTGGTCAGTTGCTGACAAACCCACACGATTGATTGACAGGTCGCGTCATGTCAATTGAACCACAGTCAGACCTGGAAAGTTTGTTTTCTGAAGAACCAGAGCGAGTAGAGATGTGATGTTTCTGCTTGGTAAGATACAGTATCTCTAAGTTGAGTGAAAATTGTTGATATAACTTGGTTAAGCAAATTCAACAATCTGTTTTTTGAGTGTAAGTTGGTTAAAATTGGCATTATTTCACTCTTTTCCATTAGCTTACCAATGCAACAAGTCTTATTCTCTAAACTGAGGTTGTTCAAAGCGCTATCTGCAACAGGTAAGATATTGATTGTTCATGACCATTCCACATAAACTCATATATAAAAAGCAACAACAAATCATTGCTTGAACCTGATCACTAGACTGAGATTGTTCTGTTCTGCTAGGTCCAGGTTAAAGGGACGATCCATTTTTTAGGTTAGGATGCTGCAGCACACAGCATACACTATCCCACACCCCTCTCTCTCTTTTAAGGGAGACAGAAATGAGAGGTATGAGCTCATGGTGGCTTTTGAGGCTGGGAAGTCAGGGACTCTGTGGGATGCTTTTCATCCTCCCAGTGGTGAGCTCCTGAGCAACAAGAGTGCAGACACTCTCTGCTCCCTGTGGCCATAGCTGCATGGAAAGGCATTACACATCAGGCTCTGAGAAGGGAGGAGGAAGGAACTGACACACATACACACATACACACATACACACATACACACATACACACACATACGCACTATCGCCAGTATTATCAACTTCTTTCCATCTTCAAAGCAATCACAAGCTGGAGGAAACTGAACATGGCGCACGCACAATGGGAGCAGCTTTAATTAAGAGCATCATCTCACATCGTATCTCAAACAAACCTTGAGGGAGTGCTGGTAACAAGCTTTTTTTTAACCAACTTTGCTTTCTTTGATAACTGCACCCATTAAATCCTGCAACTTTACATGTCCACACATGATAGAAAAAAACTTAACAAACCGCCGCTACTTAGTTTTGTCGATGAGACAACATTCTCAAAGATACATCCTATTTAAGAGAGCAGTGAGAATATTAATTAAAGAAAAAACCTAAACAAGCTCATATTGTCGGTCATCCCAAAAGAGGTGCATCACTTTTTTTTTTTTTTGATATGGAGTATCCATGCTGTCATTTTTGGTGGTTGACTGGGCGAGAGAAAATAAGGGGGCTGGGGTAGAGAGAGTAAGAGAGAGAGAGAGAAGGGGGAAGGGGGGGGGGAGTCATCAAGATGTGACAATTGTGACAAGAGCAGGCAAAGTGTAGCTTCGAAGAACACCACACAGATTTCTCCATCTCTTCTTTTTTTTCAGGATGACAGCTTAATGTCTACCACATGCAATATTTATTCTCATCGTGTGTCAGACTGTCTAGCTGTCCCGGGGAGTACAAAGAATGCCACTTATTAGAATAAAAGCCGAAGGAAGGTAATCAAGGACATATGTAACATCAGCCAATCATGCCCCCGTTTCAGTCCGACATCTATTTTTTCTTCCCCCCCCCCTCCCTTTTCGTAACAGTTCAATAATAATCTTGATAATAAGCTTTCAGGAGCTCTATGTGGCAACACTTAATTCATTTATTTGTCTCATTAGGGCCATCGAGGCTGCAGGCTACTCACTGTGACATGCCTGTTTGCTCTTAACCTTATCAGAGAGAAAATAAAAAGCGCTGCTCGACAAAGCCGGAGAAATCTACCATTAGACAAACTCAACTCACTCAGACATCTTTTATGTCTGCAAAATGTCAAACTACAAGCTCTACAGGTGAGAAAGTATCCACGTCGTCTTGCGTTGCTGGTCTGTAAGGGGACACGCTCAGTCTTCATCAGAGTGCGGTTTGATCAAAAAGGATCAGGTCTGTATCGGATCTTCAGCAGGAGCCAAGTGAAAGAAAAAACACAAAAAATAACAAAAAAAACAACAACAAAAAAACAAAAACAAGGAGAGAAAAAGTCTCATCAAGCTCTTTCTCCCAACAGAACACATCAAAGACAATGGGGTGACATGTCAACATGTGTCCTTTCATTACCTGAACTTGGGGACAGTCAATAACCAGGTTAACTGAGCTGCCATCTGTTTCAACTTCACTATACGTCTTTTCCTGTTGTTTTCCTTTGCTGAAAGCTCACTAAAGGCATCCATTACGACCGACTGTGGGCAGTAAGGTACACAGCCAGCCATGGGAAAGTGTTTCTTAGATTCCCACACAGCAGAAAGAGGGAAAGAGGAAGTGATTATATGTGAGATACAGGGGTTTCAAAGTGAACTTTTTAGATAGTACTTACTAAGATCCTGGATGGAACACGCAGTTTTGCACTCAATGTTGCAATAACGTTTATGGGAGACAAAACAATGTTGCTGCTGTGGATTGGGTATTGACACTGACTGAAAACAATTTATCTTCTGTTTGCCACAGAATCTTCTTGGAAATTATTCGTCCAAACAAAGGTAAAAGTTTAACTTATAACATGATTCTTTATCAATAAACTGAAAATAATAATAATGATAATAAAAATATAGTTTAATATTGACTCTGATCATAGAATGCTGGCTTTATCTTTTTGCTTTAATTGTGAAAGCTCCTCCTGCAGGCAGAGCTGGGTATCAGATCAAAGAAAGCCAAAAATATCACTTCATCTTCAGGCTTTACTGGTCATTTAGGCTATTTTACTTTTTCACCCTAATTTTCAAAAACAAGAAATTTCCTCTTCTGGTTATTTTCAGACTTTCTGCCCCTTAAAGAATCAAATCAAATTGTTTAAAATATGTTTTATTTGCAAAATAAATTTAAGATAAAAACATTTAAAGTAAAAATGTTTAGATGGGTAGATAGATAAATCAGTCATTAGTTAAGATCACACTAATTAATTTGAACAAAAAACTCTTTTAAATAATTAACACCACTATTTTTTAATAATAAATGGATAAATTTCACCAAATATGTAGCATACTTGAAGAAAAAACTATAATATGTGCATAAATGTTGACATACATCATAAAGAATAACAACATTAAGGTATCCAATGTAGCACAAAATAAATGGGAGATGGTGTTCAAAAAGTTTGCAATTAAAGGTTTGGGAAAGCAGCAATAACTCTGCACAAACTAAACAGAACACTACCTATACTACACACACACACACTTGGCATATAGACAGACAAACAGACCCAGACCAACAGAGTTAATAAAAGCTCCAAGCGATGGTACCCTGCAGTTCTTCCACTCACTGGGAGAAACCACTCGGCAGAAGCACTCACAGACAGGTCACGCTTGCTGGTTTCCTTAAAGGTCAACTCATCTACTTAAGAGGCACCAATTTACTTTAATGCACATTGTCCAAAAGGAGAAAAAAACACGAAAAAAGGAAATGACAAATAAGAAAAACATCAACGCTTAAAGCTGGAATATTCTCCAGGGTGTCTTTTGCCGCATCACAAAATGTGGCTGCTCTTTGTTCTCCGAGGAAGATTAAATAAATATCTGCTAACCGAACCCATTAAACTATGTAAAAAGTGATAGCTGTAATATAAAGAATATTTTAGAGGGGGCTGTGACAGATGCCAACGCTGACAGACTGCAGCCGTCTCATCATCAACAGCGCTTTAATGACCACACAAGTTCTGGTATGTGGTGCAGAGAAACAGTCTTCCAAACAGCTCACAGACCGTGGGGAAAGAGGAAAAAAAAGCCTCTCGATAGACTCTTGTAGATGCCATTCCCTATCACGCAATGCCTCTCAGTCATAAACACATGACAAATGCAGTCTTAATCATTTTTTATGAGCGGGGATGTGCAGGGGGCAGTGTATGGCTGGAGGGGAGAGGGGAGCGGTGAGCAGCAGGCGGCCCCCCTCTGCACAGAGGAGAGGGTTGTGTGGTAAAAGTCTCCTCTGGAACATCACTCGGCCCGCGTGCCTTTGATCTCCGCACTGCAATTACACCAGCATCCAAATGAGCGTGGAGTCGCCTCTGAAACAGACTTCAAACATGCACATGAACGCATTCTCATACACATGAACTGTATAGGATTGGAGCCATGTGCTCCTCTCAACAGTAAATGATGTTCTGTCTCCAGCAGAGAACCTGAGGATGAAAGGAGGCCTTGCTCCTCGTCTGATCCTTCCATTAATGATGGCTCGCTAAGGCTAATACTGTGTATTCTTGTCTAAACAAGGGCCGCTTGCTATGTGTTTCCGCATCCTCCAAACGAAATGATCTTGGAGGCCGAAGCTGTTAAATAGGCAAATATAATCATCTGTTTGTGCAAAAATATGGCGTAATAATAATAATGTATTTGATGCATGTTGCTAAAATTGATAACATTGACTTAAACCTTGCTGGGAAGCATGCTCTCAAAGAAACACTTCAAATGGAAAAACACTCCAGAAAAAAAAATAACACACACAAACAAAAAAACCCCACAAAAATGTGAACCTGTGGAATGGCCTGAATGGACGTCCTGAGAGATACGGATAAAAATTGGCTTATTTGCCTAATTCTACGATTCACCGTCTTCCTCGACACATTAGGGCTGAGATTGCAATTTGTCTTGCTGTTTGCTTTGAATAGTTCTTAACCGTATCATCATCTCAACTGCGCTGGTGGAAAAACACGAGCATGGCGACAGCCAAATGGCAGTCTGGCGTCTCTGCTGCAGACTAGCTGCCATTAGGGCTGAGAGCAGCATTTATTGTACAATTAGGGCCAGCTAGATCTACCTGTAATCATCTCCATACAGGTGTGAGCTCCTTTCTGGACAAGGGAAGTGACTCATCACTTGTCAAACGTCAACACTTTGATGTCGGCATTGTTCATCGCAGAGCCCTCGGGACACCTGAGCACTACTGTTTGCCTGTTTAAAAAGCTTGAAGATTTATGGCATTTCACACTTTAAAAACACACACACACAAAATGAAAAAAAAAGAGCAAGAAAAACTATTTCCCTACAGATGATGGATGTTCCACTTGTCATGAATCATTTGATTTATGAGCTCTTACTCCACCCACCACCTGACAGTTATACTTTTGTGACAGGAACGTTTTAACAGTCACAGGTAAACAACTCTTATATTACAATGCTGCCAAGTAACAAAATTTGTAATAAAAAAAAATGACACTGTAAGCTCAGAGGCCAATAGGAAAAGTGTGGTAAAAATCTAAATTATTGACAAAACACCTGTGGTGGTGGTGGTGGAGGGGGGGAGTAGCCCTAAAAATCCCGTGAATGTCAAACATCAGCTTTTTGCAGCCAGGTGATAACATTACTCAAGTGTGATTATGACAAGGAAGAGGATCCCAGAGGAAGAACAGGAAGATGAAAAAGTTCGGAAATTTCGATGTAAGGTTATGTTAAAAGGTTATGAACAATTAACATCTTACCTGTTGTAGATAGCTTGTTTAACAACCAAAGTTTAGTGAAATTAAGTTTATTTCTGTTCAGTTTGACATGATTAGATTAAGCAAGTCCAGTCCAAAAAACAAAAAAACAAACCCTATAATAATATAACAGGTAAGATATTGTCTATTCATATACTTTCAATAGAACCTGCCACCAAAAGGAACAATTTTAATGAGACTACAAAAACAATTACTTTTTGAAGTCTACAAAACACAACAATCTCAGTCACAGATATTGACCTAAATTTATGTTACAGCGGCTGAGCATCATTAAGAAAACCTACTCGGAGGATAATTACAGTCTTGCATGAAGATAACGTTATTTTCAATGTCTGACCAAAAAGCCTACAACTCCATCCTTCCTCAACAGAAGATTACTGTTTGTGGCCTGAAGGACGGTGGGTGATATGCATTCCTTCAAGGAATGCTAGACCTTTAATGATTCGTTGAACAATCAGAAAGTGCCTCTACAATCTAAGTTGTTCTGAGCTCTGTGTTTAGATTGAAACAAACACTAAGCGTACATCTATTTATCAAGACTTTCTCAGCTGTCTCGCAGGGCGTGGAAGTTTCATAGCTGTAAAGAAATTCTTGTAAAGCAAGAGCAACAACATGTGAAGACAAAACCAAACATCTGCAGCGAAATATTTCAGTTAATATCTGTCACTGTGATTCATCGGTCGTCTCCGTGACAATATTAATCACTTGTTTGGGCTTTAAATGTACTTGTTTTGTCACTGAAAACCATCCTTCTCTTTGATATCACATGAGAAATTTGGTTGGGGGAAAATGAAGACCATATGCCAGTGCGTGCCTAATGAAGTGCGCAGTCTGGGGGCCGGTTACAGTTTGCAGAGCTGGATGTTGTGCTGGAGTTTACTCAGTGCCACCTCCAGGCAGATCCTCACGGTTCTGCCAGCAGGAGTTGGTTTCATATGCCAGCAAATGAAAACACACAGGGGGGAGGAGGGTGTGCTGGGGTAGGTGGGGGGGGCATACACAATTTATGTCGCTGACTTAGTCAAAGTTTGTTAAAATAAATGTAACTCCTTGTGTAAGTAAAAAAAAAAAAGCTTTTTGGTGGTGATTAGTGAGTGCAGCAAGTCTACCCCCCTTCTTCTCTTCTTTCAAGCACTTACCATTTGTTCTTCCTCCTTATGTAGTCTTTCTCAGAGAGATTAACGAGGTAGATCATTGGTTTGGATGTCAAAAACAAGTATTTGTTCAGCACTTCAATCTGTAGAACCAAAAAAAAAAAATTTAAACAGACAAGTTCTGAGAATCCACAATTTTCCAAAGTGGCTTTTGAGGACAACGCAGACAGAGCCAAATGAAGCTAAATGAAATTATAAGCACTGTGGGGGGGGGGGGCAGCTATGACGACTTTAAATCAAGATCAGCTTGGCCAAATGTCATTAGCTTTCACATAAGTAAAGTTAAACACACACACACACACACACAAAAAAAAAAAAAAAAAATAACACTACGCACATTAGCTTGTGTTTTTGCAGAAAAAAAGGAAAACAGTCAGGTCACATGAAATCATATGCCACGATAAGTCACACTAATAAATTCAATGTGATCCAACATCAAAGTCTTACCTCCTTGTCGTTCCAATCATGATAGTAGCGGACGTGCTTCTTTTCATCCACAACCCAGCTCTTTATTTTGCACATAACGTCCTGTTTAGGGTTAAAAAAGAATGAACAAGAAGCCATTAAAGGAGATGAAAAAGAATAAACCCAGCAGGGTATGGGGTAATTATTTCCTAAATGCATGGCATCCTGATGCCAAAGTGAACAATGGCTTTTGCTCTCATTCAGGCAGGAGTAGCCTGGCTTTGACAGGGATGGCATGAACAAGACCTCCTTTGCTTCTTTAAATCCTGACCAAAAAAAAGCCTTCTGGGGTGTCTCTCTGAGCCCCAGCTTTATGTCCTAATATTCCTCTGGGACAGTTTAATGAAAAGGACAGGGAAGGGAGATGAAATTGGAAAGAGCGGGAAACTAATTGGAAGTTGGTTAGTAAGGTGTAAATTATTGGCCCTTGCTCAGGCACTCTGCACAGCGTATAGTGATACACTGAATAAGCACTCGTGAGGTGCAACGCTAATTATTCGCTGTTTCTGAAAACATTGAGCGTTTACAGCTACGTATGCCGCATTCATTACAGATGCACTTGTGGGCTGAGACCGCAGGCAGGACTGGGTCTTGACAGGATCTGGAAGCGGAAAAGGGTGGGAAAATGGGAGGGAGGTCGTTATAAAATTTGTAATAAAGAAATTGAGCCTATTATTGTTGATCCAGCCCCACAGAAATTAGCGGAACACATTCTTTTTGTTCCTGTCAACTTGACCTCCCCCTTCATATAAAAACTCCCCCACCCCCTGCAACACTCTCCCTACCTCCTTTTCTCACCCCCACCCCCCTCCCGAACCCCTTGCAGCACTTCACAATCATACTCTCTTTTGAAAGAACTGAGGAAAAAATCCTGCCAGAGCCTCAATTACACAATGGCAGAAAAAGCTCCACACGCTGACCCCCAGCCAGCTGCATTCACTCTCTGCACATCTCTCTCCGCAGGAATTCTAAAGGCCTTTTAGTCAGGCAGCCAGAGTGCAGCCAGCGGGAGAGGGCGCAGGAAGAGCTGCATACACTTCGCCTGCGCCGGCCCAAGTCTTCACAGAGAGATTAATCATCTGTGAAATGGAAACAGCAAACGGCCGGTGACACGGGCTGAACCCGCTCCAGGTTTCCCTCATCAGCTCGCAGCCGCCTTGCAGCGCTCCTCTAACAGGCAGGTGTTAATAAAAGGCATATAGGTCCCACAGGGGTCAAACACATACGCTTGCCACCATGAAGCGCCGCTGGTGGGCCGGTTTCTTATTATTGTTTGGTGAGGAGAGGGATTGTGAGGATCCGTGTGGACAAAGATGATGAAACATTGTTCTTGTAAACACAGCGCTGACAAAACAAATTTACAAACCTGCATACATATGAGTTCCGCATCTCTGCATGCACACAAATTCATCTTCAACTCACAACAAAAAAACAAGTGGCTTTTTTATCGTGAGAGCAAATTTGAGCAACTTTGAGGAGTTTATTATGAAACCGAACAATAATTATTTTATAACAATTTCAGATTTTTCAAACTCTATCATCACACAAGATGTTCAAATATTCCTAATTATTTTCTGTTTACAGAGTCAACCATCCTAATAGACGTTTTGTTGGATTTTAATATTGTCTCTCAAATATATTAAAAACAAGAAAAAAAATGCACATAAACTCAAATACTTTCAGCATTTTTCCACATATTTTCAAGTTTGTAAAAACTGTTATTTATCTAATGATAAACACTAGAATAAATTTTCACCACTTGTGTCCATGACTAGGCCTGAGAGTGTAGTTTAAATAACACCTTTTATTAAAAAAAGCTTAATTAAAAAAATAATAAACTTGCTATAATCATCAAATATACTTTAAAAATCATTAAATCTGCTTATAAATTCTAATGACACTAAGAATGATTGAGTGCATTGTCAAAGGTTTTTTACATAGCAAAGAGGAAAATTGAGGTAACTCCATACTTCTTTTTTTAGTAGCCACTTTCTTAATTTTTTTTTGTCTATAGATGGAGACATAAACATGTGTATGTGAGCCTGCGCACAGCTGAGCACGTTCAACCCAGTTCTCAGCCGGCACAATCACTTAATCCCTCCCATCTAAAAGCTTAGAGCCGCCTTTGATAGTCACCATTCTTCACCATGGAGAGAGGCCTTCTATAGATCCTCACTTGCCGACGCGTGCGCAACCTTTGACAAGTAATGTAGATTATTTTTATTCATTGCCTAAAATTGTTAGCAATTATGGTAGTAAGCGGCCACCTGCCTGGCCTGAATGGCTTCTGTCTGTGGGGGCTACAGGGATGTAGGGAGGTGCTGCTGCTGGCTGAAAAGGAGAGAGAGGGAGGGAGGGGAGGGTGGGGCATCTGAAGCAAACCCACCACTCATGGGGGGTGCCTGCAGCAGGTGAAATAGCCCTTCTCGTTAGTGTAATGAGTGGTCAGAGCCTCGGCGTGTTGGGACCAAAAATTGGGCATGCTGCTCCGAGTGAAAGGCCACCTATTCCGCGCGCACCAATCCATGCCTTCTTGCAAATCGTGGCTGAAGATGCTCTCCCGGCCTCATTACAGTAACAATACAAGCATCTGAATGTGTCTGAATGCACAAACATTTTGATCCAACGTCCAGGATGAGAAATGCTCTGCTTCGTTTTCTGCAGCTTGCCTTGCGTTTCGACCTGCACCTCAGAGAACAGGTGGAACGTTGCTCTGTCAAGGAAGATGCTAAACATTTACAGTATTCATAGCGAGGTATAGGCATATGTGTCACACTTTGTATGGCCTTAAACAATTTCCCGAGCTGCTGTAGGAGTATAAGCATGAGCAAGAGCCGGTGCCATGATTTGAGTATTACTTTAGATGAAAAGAGCCGTGTGGAAACACTTTCATTAGCCCAGTGCTGTGACCCGGGGTCGGCAGCTGAATAAGTAACACTCTATTAATGATTTCTACAGCAGAAAACCCCTGACCCCTGATCACTTTCAATCTCAGAGAGGGAAAAAATGGTCCAGGGGGAGGGGTGAGACCTATTGGAGGGAGATTAAAAAAAAACATATTTTTTTCTCCATGGCCATGTGTGTGGGAGGGTTATTATTTGTGCCTTGCTGTGAGGGGGAGCAAAGGGCCTGCTGGGACATTGACTCACATATTCTGGTTTGAGTTTCTTGTCACCGCCTCTAATGGCCGTCTTCTCCAGCTTGTCAATAATGGGGCCGATCATCTCCTCATCCTTCATTCTCAGCTCCTCGTGGATGATCTCCATATCTCTCACTGGGTCCACTGTCCCCTCCACGTGGATGATATCCTCATCCTCAAAAGCTCCTGCAGAGACAGGACACAAACATGGGGTAGAAAAATGGTTTAGAAAAAAAAAAGAAAAACATTCTTCAACAACAATGCTTCTGATTCATGTGAATACATAGAATACAAAGCACAAAATCAGAGAGACAAAATCAATGGCATTGACTTTCTGAGATCAAATGTGAAACAGTGATGTGATTCAGCTCAGAAAAAAAAATCATTAGTTGTTGCTGAGAATGTGAGGAAAAATAGACATCCACATACAAAGCACTGTGGGAGCTGCAGGAAAGTCATAACAAACACAATCATACATTTAGAAATGTTACTAATAGTTGGAGATGTAAAGAACCAGTTTCATGTATCATAACGCCTCAAAAACTAGCTTTAGACACAACAAAAAAGTTCATTTTGTCAGCTTGTAAAGCAACTAGTGATTCATGTTCAACTTATTTGTAAAGAAAATGTAAAATACGAGACCAAATTTAGCTTGAATTAAAAAAAAGACCATCCTTTATGTAAAGGAGGACGGGCTTCTCTTGGTCGTGTACATCTTAACTGAGGCTGTGCTGTGATTAAGTAATGAGGCTCTGAAGCAGACCATTTAACCAGCGGCGGCTCTCAGGACTTCTCTGATTCTCCTGCAGGGGTAGGAGTGTGGGGGGAGTGGAGGGTTGTGCATGGGTGTACATCTGCCACATGAGAGCGACAGCCTAACATTAACCGACTTAATGATACTGTAATACGTTCTTCAAAAAACTAAAAGATTTAGATTCCTGTTTGAAAAGTAATTCAAACTTGATTAGAAAAACGTCAACAATATATGGTAAATAATAGAAAAAAAAATGAAATAAAATATTGGCAATGATTTAGCTTGTGTTGAGTTAAATACACTTCATTTCTAAATGATTCACACAGTTAAATCTTGGGTTTCTGTGCAAAAAGTTGTAAACAATAAATCTCTTACCTGCTGTAGGAAGATTTTTGAATAAACTCAATTAAAAAAAACAATGTTAATTTCTGTGGTTTTAAAACTAATCCAATCTTAAAGTGATAGTTCAGTCATTTTTGAAGTGATGTATCTTATCAACCGTGACATCACTCATTCATAAAAAATGAGTGATGAAAGGCAAAGGCCTTTGTCCAGGTTAATGGCTGGCCAAACTATAGGGACAATTTTTTTTTTATTATCTATCTCGCTTATGAAATAATTCTCTGAAAAACAACATACACTTTTGAATGACACCATTTAGTTTGTTGCTGTTTTTGTAACCAAACAATTTCTGTCACTACATGACTGTATGTGTGCTGAGCATAGATTGTGTATGTTATGTGTGTATGCTCTCTGCTCAAACTTCTCTGATCATCTGGTCACAATCAAACTCTATTTCTACAAACTTGGGTCATTCAGATATTTACAACAAGTAGATTATTTATCCATATCCTTTCCTCAGAAGTCTGTTTCAAATGATCCAACACATTGCTGTAATGTATATAAAATACTTACACTACCTATAACATGGCCCATGGAGATGTGATATAACAACACCTTAGACCTATACCTTCTATGGTACACATAGTTAGAACAAAATGTTTGAGATGTTTTTTCAATATAAAATAGACCAAGTAAATCTGATCAAGAGACACTTAAAAACAATTTTTTTTGTTATTTTTTGTTGATGTTGCCATATGGCAACACTGTACGATAGTGGAAGTTATTAAAAACAAGAAAATTTGGTTTATTATTGTAAAAAACTTTATTTAACAACTCAGATTATAGTCTTAAAAGTCCCCAATAGCATTAACAGTTAACAATGCAAGTCATTTGAAATTTAAAAACAATTAAAAATATAAAATTTAACATTTCATTGGAATATTTCATTTGAATAATTATTTTCATTTGATCTAAGTGTCTTAATGCTGGCGACTTACTGCTTGTGGCAACTGATTAAGCTGTTCCTCTCAGCTGTGAGGCAGCCTAGGTATTTGCACCGGCCTCTTTTTGCCATGCCAGCAGGCCAGTGACCAGTGCTGTCCCAACACACTTCACACTCCATATGCTGGTGGAACTGATGCAGTGGTCCTTCTGCTCCTCTTCCCAGCCATAGTATTAGTACAGTGAACTGTAAATGTACCCACATCCTCACTGTCCCCACTGTTTTTCTTGTCCTTGCTGTCTCCACTGTCCTCATTCTGTGGCTCATAGTCTTCATCATTCTGGCCGTCTCCATCATCATCACTCTTACCTTTATCTTTAGCTTACTGGGTTGCAAGCTAGCTACTTGTTTTTTTTTCATCACTAAATCCTTCTTTATCCTCACTACCTGCAGGAAACGTTAGTTTGGTTTCCTTTTGTAAGAAACTATAAAATGGTAAATGGACTGTACTTGTATAGCACTTTTCTACCCAACCAGGACACTCAAAGCACTTCACACTCCAATCTGTGTCCTCATTTACCCATTCACACAGCACTCTACCAGATCTCCTACAAAGCTAACAT